>CAIGQW010053631.1:11782190-11815194 GCA_903798125.1 Danio choprae
TGTGTGTGTGTGTGTGTGTGTGTGTGTGTGTGTGTGTGTGTGTGTGTTTACCTCTGGCCTTCCATCACAGGGGTGCAGGTGTATTCTGGGGGATAGTAGGGCGGAGGAGGGATTGGTGGGATGAATTCATCGAAGTCCAGCGTCTGGTGTAAGATGGTCCCGTGAGGGGTCATACAGTCCGCACTCAGGGCACGTGCTCGGTGTGGCATGAACTGATAAAAAAAAAAGTTAAGCAGTGATCTTTTTGTTTTATTTTTATTTTTTTAGAACATACTTTATCATTTTTTGGTATCATTTTACAGTAAGATTCCATTAGGCTCCACTCGCTGTAAGGTTCATCACATATTAACAGATCTGATTTTTAATAATGTATTGGCAAATATTGAGATTACGATTAACTATGATTATTAAAGACCTTAAAGGTATTTTTATTAGCAACTAATGTTGTTAAGTAAAATGTCATTAATATGATGATTACGTGCTCAATAATCATATTTTAAATGATATTCATTATTATCAAATAAGGCAACCCATTGGGTCCAAAACAAAGAGTACAAGTAAGATGCAAGTTGACTAATACCAGATTTCAAGTAGTTTATGTGAGAATATTTTGTAAGGATATGAGCACAGTTGATAGATAAAGCCATTTCTAGCCCTGCTGAGACCCTTTGGCTAACGGGTTTCATTTTATGCAATTTAACCCTCTGATGCATGAATTATTAAAGGAAAAGGCGAAATTTGACTTCAAAGCCAGAATATAATCACTCCGAATCTTCTCTTTTTGATGTATTTGAGAGTGTTACATAATTGTGCATCACCACTTTCGTCAACCATGTAGAATTGAGGTTGTCAGAAATAGAGCAACATATGACGTGAACGACACATTATATAAAGTCATGAAAGACGGCAAAGTCAGACTATGCCGTTTTTTACAAAATCCATTTGTTTTAGAGTGTCATTCGGATGCTGGAATTTATCACTTTATTTCATATAGTAAATGGAAGACAATGTTTGGAAACTTTACACCTTCCAGACAGAAAAACTTGCACGTTTACATTTTATTCAATCTTGATCAGACAATAAAAAGACAATAAATGTAAACTGAACTAAACTGAACTATCACAACTGAACTGAAGAAGCTTCAAAGTACTAGAACTTAATTTATGTTAAGCTGCTTTGGCACAATCTACATTGTAATAAGCGTTATAATAATAAAGATTACTTGAAATTAATTGAATTAAATGACTGCCAAGTACAGGCAGAAATATAAAGGCATACATTGAAATACAAGGTCAATATCATTTCATAACATGACACAAAATGACAAGCACTAAATATATAAGAGATAAAATACAAAAGCATCATGTAATGATGAAATTACTTAATGCAGTAACGCAAAGGGAAAAGCTCCGCACCATGCTTCACCTCATCCCTGCCTTCGGGTCTCTGTTGTCTTTGTTCATGGACTGTGCAGCTGGTAACAGTGGTGATTTCTCGCTTTGCCACTCTGTGCCCCGAGTCAAAACTAATCCCACAACTGCTCCAGTGATTCACACAGCCACAGTCATGCTAATATAAGCCATCTCAATTCATCTGGCTGTGCCCCTGCCTCTGCTGCAGCCATCCATGAGGCCGTGCAATTTACTGCAGTGCTCATAAAACGCACAAAGACCACTCTTAAAGAATATTAAAACTTTATGTCTCACGAGTTTATTTTCCCTCGCATAAAACAGGCTGGCTGAGAAAGACAGATCCACTAAAAGGGTGTGATGACAGATCCACAGATCACTCCCATGAGCATTATAACATCTGTAGTTGCGTTCTCGTGTAATCGTGTGCTTACAAAATGAATAACACAGTTCTTTTGAAAAATATGAGAAAAATAGAAAAGAGATGAGATGAAGATTCCTGTTGCAGCATCAATGGCTTTGGTTTTATTGCACAAGAAAAGAAGAGCTGAATACAACTCACTGAAGCTCTGTAACACTTTGAATGGAGAATAAATTCATTCATTCATTTTCCTTCAGCTTGGTCCCTTTATTCATCAGGGGTCGCCACAGCGGAATGAACAGCCAACTTCATTCATTCATTTTATTTTCGGCTTAGTCCCTTTATTAATCTGGGGTCGCCACAGCGGAATGAACCGCCAACTTATCCAGCATATATTTTACACAACGGATGCCCTTCCAGCTGCAACCCAGCACTGGGAAACACCCATACACTCTCATTCACACACATACACTACGGCCAATTTTTAGCGTATTCAATTCACCTATACCACATGTCTTTGGACTGTGGGGGAAACCGGAGCGCTTGGAGGAAACCCAAGGCAACATGCGGAGAACATGCAAACTCCACACAAAAATGCCAAGTGGCCCAGCCGGGACTTGAACCAGCCACCTTCTTGCTGTGAGGTAACAGTGAGGTGACAAACGGACTTGTGAACAGGTTATTGTTTATGTCAATGATAACCAAACACGTGTGCTGATAACAATAGGTTTTATTAAAATCAAAAAGGCTATTTTGGAAGGAGGCTACATGTGAGTATATTCATATTTGAATCATTTTTAAATTGTATGTGCGAAGAGCATGCATCCATACTTTAAGACAAGACCTGTATTCACTCCCCTAGACTGAATTTTTTGTGAAATACTTCAGACGTTTTTGACAGAAAAATCAAAAGCTATTCATTCATTCATTTTCATTTCGGCTTAGTCCCTTTATTAATCTGGGGTCGCCACAGCGGAATGAACCGCCAACTTATCCAGCATATGTTTTACACAGCGGATGCCCTTCCAGCTGCAACCCATCTCTGGGAAACATCCATACACACCCATTCACACACATACACTACAGACAATTTAGCTTACCCAATTCACCTATACCGCATGTCTTTGGACTTGTAGGGGAAACCGGAGCACCCGGAGGAAACCCACGCCAACACGGGGAGAACATGCAAACTCCACACAGAAACGCCAACTGACCCAGCCGAGGCTCGAACCAGCGACCTTCTTGCTGTGAGGCGAACGTGCTATCCACTGCGGCACCGTGAGGCAAAAGCTATTCTGTATTGTAATATCAATGTGCAAAGAAACAAAGAAAGAGAGAATTCGCACAGCCAGATCTACAGACCGATCTATAGTCTCAAAAACATTTTATAATCAAAATCAAACTTTCAGAGTATCATTTCAATGACCGCTTCTGTCAGCATGACGCAGGTGAAATGTTGCTTGATCAGATGCTTCCTTTACCATTGTCTTTTTTTTTTGTCCTTTTTGTCCTTTTAGTTGGGTGTTTATTTTGTTATTGATTGGAAAGTGTAAGACATATTTATATATTCATTTAACATTGCTATAGCTATCGCTCTCCTGAAGCTAAGGTTTCTAAACTCTACATATGGTACATTATTTTCCCTTCAAATTGAAAAAATATATATATTTAATGGAATAACCTAACAAAAAATAAAATAGTTTACTCATCCTGATGACTTTCCAAACCTCAATGATTTGCTTCCGCCTGTGACATTTTGAAGAATTTGTTGAAGAATGTTTGTAACCAACATTGTGTTGAAGTATATGGACCAAAAACACAATGCAATCAATAGGAACAAAGCCTGTTTGGTTGCTATGTTCTTCCACACATCTTTTGTGTTCATGTATTAATCAACATGTTCTGTATTCAAATAGCTTGCAACTGAATTCTTTGCAACCCAGAAAGTTCATACATACAGAAACAAATGTTTTCCAATTATGAGTGAAGCTTCTTTACTTATTATAAATTTCCTAAGGCAATGGTTTTCCTGACTTTGAATAAAGTCAACAAATTTTACAAAATCCAACAGCACTCTCTTATTACCACTGACGCCCAGCAAAACAAAAATGCTTCAATCCACCGTAAAGGGAGGTTTTGCCCTGAAGTTCTGACTAGAAATGCACAATAAAAATGCAATATTTTCTAAAATGATTATTTCTTTGATACACAAAGCAACCAGATCCCAAGTATAGAGGCTTATTTTGGGAAAAACATAACATTTAATTTGAAGTATGACATGTCATGCGGAATATGTTTGCATATTTTTGGGGAAATTCACTACACTATAATGCATTGTATATGAACAATACTCTTTTAATCAACAATTTACTATTATTTATTAACTATTTATATGAATAATTAATTTAGTATTATTTTCTGCTAATGGCTATGGATATATATATACACCACACACTAGTTCTTAGGCAATTTGCTCAATTATATTTTCACATGTTCATTAGTCTTGATGGTTTGATCGTCTCTCCATGATGTAATGTGTGTAGGCGCACACACGTATGATGGTATGGATCACACTTACCATCTGTAGTAAATCAGTGGAGACCATTTGCATACAGCACACGGCCGTGGCCAGAGCACACACAATGGTGGAGATAACATTCAGCGCACACACGCTGAAAAGGAGCTCCTGCGAGACACAGAGAGACAGGGATAAGAAGGAGACGACAACAACGTGTAAATCAGAAAGAAAGACGCGCGGAGGGACAGAAGGAGAGTGAGAAAATTAACGAGACTGGCAATTGTTTTGCTGCAAAACCTCAGCTTGGCGTGAACATTTATTGTTGTGTTTGTCAGAGCGAGAGAGTCTGGGAAAAAACTGCAGTTAAGGAGGAATAAATGTGTGGAGGAGAGAGAGCGGCTATGACATAATGGATAAGGAGGATAACGGTGTCACCAAAGTGGGATTTTTTTATGGTATCATTGCTTTGATAAAGATGAGCACAAAAAAGCTGAATTAAATGATTTAATGGAGTAAATCCTTTAAATTCCATTGCTATTCAAGGACTAGAAGAAGCATTTGATTCGTTTCCCACATTCTGGTTCAATTTGATTTGATTATTCTGTTTCAATGGATCTGATTTAACTCCGTTTATTTCAGTTACAGAGCAACTTTGTTTGCTTCATCTGTTGATAAATGGTAAATTGTTTGTTACAAGTGTAGAAATGAGATTCATCAGTGGTCGCCACAGAGGAATGAACCGCCAACACTTCCAGCATAAATTTTATGCAGCGCATGCCCATTATTGGGAAACAATCATACACACTCATACACTACAGCCAATTTAATTTATCCAATTCCCTTATAGCGCATGTCTTTGGACTGTGAGGGAAACCGGAGCACCCGAAGAACATGCACGGGGAGAACATGCAAACTCAACACAGATATGCCAACTGGCCCAGCTGGGACTCGAACCAGCGACCTTCTTGCTGTGAGGCGACAGCGCTAACCACTGCGCCATCATGCCGCCCCAACACTACATTGAATTATTATATAATTATATACCATTTTATAATGAATATATCAGCATTAAATTCCTTAAAAGAGTAAAAAAGACCTGGATGTATAATAATATTGATCAGTTTGAACCTAAAATTAACATTTTGCATTATATTTACACACACACACTGAATTGTGGGGACATTCCATAGGTTTTACTCAGTACAGTTTTACTTTCTGAAAAAACAAACAAAAAAAAAACCCTCCTAGGCTTTCGAGAAATGTGGACATCAGTAATTTCCTCATAATTCACTATCACCTTGTCATTCCTGTGTATATACCCATATGTCATTATACACATGTCCTAATATGTGTCCTAATGTCACAAAAACACATTAAAACAGTAAATTCACAAAACAGCAAATAATAATAATAATAATAATAATAATAATGGGGGCCTCACGGTGGCGCAGTGGGTAGCAGGACCACCTCACAGCAAGAAGGTTGCTGGTTCAAGCCTCAGCTGGGTCAGTTGGCATTTCTGTGTGGAGTTTGCATGTTTTCCCCGTGTTGGCGTGGGTTTCCTCCGGGTGCTCCGGTTTCCCCCACAGTCCAAAGACATGCACTATAGGTGAATTGGATAAGCTAAATTGTCCATAGTGTATGTATGTGTGTGAATGAGTGTGTGTGGATGTTTCCCAGTGATGGGTTGCAGCTGGAAGGACATCCGCTGCGTAAAACATATGCTGGATAAGTTGGCGGTTCATTCCGCTGTGGCGACCCCAGATTAATAAAGGGACTAAGCCGAAATGAAAATGAATGAATGAATGAATGATAATAATAAAATAAAATAAAAAGTATAAATAAAATAAAGTATGAAAATAAATAAACAATGCAGGTACATGAAACCAGTCTTTAGATTTTCAATATGAAATCATAACGTATATAATCTAACAATGTATTAGCCTAAGCAGGTGCAGTAGTGAGAGGTAATGGCATTAGAAGAATTCACAATTTCACAGCTCAGTGTGAAGCCACTAGTGAGTCATCAAAAGAAAGTATTTAGGTACATTCAGTATTTACGACAACCCATCACACACACCTGCTATCAGAGCCCTGTCCGATCTCTCGTTGTGACAATGTGGAATATACGTGACCAAGTGATGTCCTCAAGGAAAATGCTGAATTCTTGAATGTGCACAAGCCCTTTATGTGAAAGGAGACCATCCTAAGAGGACTGGACAGGCCTAACCACTTCTACATGACTGTACAATTATCTAACCCATACCCCCCCAACAGGCCATAACCTCTGACTATACAAACACACACAACAAAGCACTGCAAAAAAAAAACAAATCTCCAAATGCCCACTCACACTATAAATGAGAACTATATACTATTAAAAATTAGGGCTGTTTCTTGGCATTGATGGTTTCATGAAGAACTTTTAACATCCATCATCATTCCACAAAAGGTTATTTAAAGTGAAAAGGTTCTTTAGATGTTTCAAATGTCTAAAATGACTAATAATTAAATGTTTTAGAGCATCTGTGGCTTGCTGAGTGTTTTATCAATGACTCAGAAATGGGGTCTTGTGTGTTGAAATACAGTAGCAAAGTGGCAATGGAAAACTAACTGGAAATTATGTTGTGTTTTTTGTTGTGGTTAATTGTTTTTGTCATCTAATACTTGGCTAACTCTGTTAAGTTGGGGACACAATTTTCTGTAGTTTAAGGTCATGTCCACATGTAAATGGGTATTTTTATAAACAGTTTTCCCTTCCTTTGTTAAAAACAAAACAAAACAAAAAACTAAATAAAAGCACTTTGATGCATGTTAAGGGAACGCTAAACCAACAGGCGGCGAAAAAAGCCTTTTATGCTGGGTTCACACCAAATGCAGATTTAAGTATTTGCACAAACTTGCATATAAGTCAATGTGAGAACAGAGGTAACTTACTGTCCCGTGGTGAGAACGACATGGAAGATGCAACACTTTTGCTGCGAACGTGCTGAAATTGCCTCAATCGCATCTTCTGCATTAGGTGTGAACCCAGCCATGTTGGCCAATCAGAAAAGAGATAACAGAATGCACATGGACGACATGAGGCGAAATCTCAGGTTGTAGTGTCTATACTAACACACTCTTCCCAGAGTTTTGGAAAATCTTTACCCTGGCGATGGTGTTCAGGTTTCAGTCACCTGGCACTGTGCTTTCGTTTTCACAAACAGCCAAACCGCATAGAAAAAACGGTGGTTTTGAAAATACCCATGTTCGCGTGGACAGGGCCTAGATTGTTTGGTATTGGCGGTTGTAGTGAATTTGTGTGGTTTTAATAATTCGATGCAGAGAAACTGTCATTTTATATGATTGTAAACCCCAGTCTGCTGTGGTTACAATTGTTTTCTTTCTTCATTTTTACTGTTATTTGTTCATTTGAATATTTAAATACCTTGTTGTATCTGCAAAAAGAAACACTGTTACTGTCGTTGCCCTCTTGATCTTTTGTGAAATTATTGCATTACAAACACAATTGTTTTTTATTTAACTGAATTACAAATATATCATTTAGATATAAAAAACACATCAAATGTTAATGTGCATGTTTGCTTTTAAAACAAACATGGCCATTGATAAAGTGCTTTACCCACTAGTCCTTCAATTCAGTGAGTAAATTAAGTCAAATTCTTCAGACTAATTCAGATTGAATGTTTCTAAACCAGGGCCTCACAGTGGCGCAGTGGGTAGCATGTTCGCCTCACAGCAAGAAGGTCGCTGATCGCTGGTTCGAGCCGCCGCTGGGTCAGTTGGCGTTTCTGTGTGGAGTTTGCATGTTCTCCCTGTGTTGGCGTGGGTTTCCTCCGGGTGCTCCGGTTTCCCCCACAAGTCCAAAGACATGCGCTATAGGTGAATTGGGTAAGCTAAATTGTCCGTAGTGTATGTGTGTGAATGGGTGTGTATGGATGTTTCCCAGAGATGGGTTGCAGCTGGAAGGGCATCCGCTGCGTAAAACATATGCTGGATAAGTTGGCGGTTCATTCCGCTGTGGCGACCCCAGATTAATAAAGGGACTAAGCCGAAATGAAAATGAATGAATGAATGTTTCTAAACCAATTAAAGAAGGATCACTTGCTAATTATTCAAACTGCACTTGTCACAAAAGTACATTAGTTTTCGCCTGTGGTCTGCAAGTACAACTCAACAGAGATTTTCTAGACTTTATTTCACAACATGCAGTGTTTTATCTCATCACATTCAGTTCACACATTAAACTCACACTGGGTAAAAGATGATTGCCCTGACGATGAGATGAACATAATTAACAGTGATGAAGCTGCACGCCTGCTTCTCACCACTTTATATTCTGAAAATACTTCGTTCTTAAAGCTGATGTAACCATTTCTTTACCTTTATTTCTTGATGATCTGTGATGAATGAATGAATCTTGTTGGTCTAAATCAGTAATGTGCATGGTTTCTGGACTGCAAACTACTTACAGTCTGTTTCATCAGATATGATAGTACTCGCTTGTCACTGGCTGTCATTGTGAGACAAACACCTCAAGATATTATGCCTCAAATGAGCCCTAAAGGAAAATGAGTCTGTCATTATGAAACACACAGTGGGATATAATGGCCTCCGATCCTAATGCAGAGGAAGCCGAGTGGTGCGAATGCCAATGAGTCAGAATGTTAATTGTACCAAGGGTCTTTTATAGCCGTCTCCATTGACCTGAATAGCCATGAAAGGACATTAAACCTTCAGACACCAATAACAGCATTAAAATGTATAAATCTTTTTGATGCTTCATAACTCCTCGTAAGTGCTTCATATGAACCATCAACAGTCAGGTATTACAGAATCTCTATGTGTGTGATCTTTTTATGTTTTAGCACATTGTCCAGCACCAAAATATAACCCTCATACATTTCAGTCTATTAAAAAATTATAATTAAAAAAAAAGATATTTCTATAGGTTTTATCCGGGATTTTTTTCTCAATTGTTTTACTGTAAACAAACAATATATTGTGTACTAGATCATTCTCATGTCTCTAGTGCCCTCTTGTTTAAAATGATAGAGACTGCATAATAAATAAATAAAGCAAACAAACATTCTATGGTTTCTGCCTATAAGGGCCTACAGAACTCAATTGAAATCTTTCTAGAAATAAATAAACTAAAATAGGAAAACTCCAAATTGAAAATCAGATTTTTTGCATTCAGATAAATACATATTTAATCACTAATGATAATCAATAAATATATATTATATCTAGGTCAAATGGACCTGCACAGGATATATTTGTTACCAGTTTTTACCCCCTCAAAACGTTCACTCATTTGTGCATGTGTGCATACCAAGTCATGTAACATTCTGATGAATTTTAATAGCTTTTTCAGGCCATTGAAGACATTGAGGGTTAAATAATACTAACACAACACTGATATAGTTTTTAATTCAGGTAGGGACTTTAGAGAAAGTGTTTGAAAACATGAAATGCTTATTTATTATTTTACCCATTAAAGCCAGATTTACAAGCATTTATGTTCAAGTGTTGTTGTTATTTTTTAAATGATTTCTAAACAGCGGCGAATGCTTTGCACAAGCAAATTTGTGAAAACCTCACACCACGGCAACCCGCTTCAAAATCTACCAAATGCAGAGATCATGACTAGCATGAGTAAATTGCTTAGACACTGGGAAAGAAACCAGCGGTGACGCTAATTGAAGATGCATAACTAATGATGACTGAGTCTCATCTGCATATTAGGAGAGAGAGCCACAGTGCCACGCAAAGAGTCGTGTCCAATAAGGCAGACGTTTTCAGAAATAGCGTGTAATTCTTGATCTGCTAAATGGTTCAAATGCTCTGTAAAATTCAAACGGGAAAGTGTTTGAAAAAGAAGAAATCCCTGGAGAAAGCCAGTAAATGTGCATGGGAACAGAGTCAAAAAATACTTCTCCAGGCTAAAAGTGTGATCGCTTTATAAATGTATTCCTTAAAACCGTAATGCAGAAATTCTGAGCTTAAAAACAGCATTCAAAGCTAAATACCAGAACAAGAGTACAAACATTAAAGCTTAAAATATATTTCTCTTTATGTACTGTAAGAATATCATGATATAATAAAACAAATTAAACTGTAGGGCTGTAATGCAACTATGTTCATTTAATAAATGAGCACTATCATATAACCCTAAAAGGCACTTCTCATTTAGCGGGCACTTTTCATTCAAGGTGACTTCCAGAACATTCCTGTACAGGCACAATACCCTTGGAGTGACTTAGGGTTAAGTGCCTGCCCACGGGCATAACAGTGCTAGAGAAAATTGAGGCAGCTCTACGTCATCCCTACCTGGGTCTGAACCTGCACATTTATACCTCAACCACAGATCATCAAAATTCAATACTCATATTTGCAACATGGGCTCATTGGAAATACGTGCTTCATCCTACATTTTTGTAAAATGGCAAAAACATATTTTAGCATATACACTACCTGACAAAAGTCCTGTCGCCTATCCAAATTTTCGGTACAACAAATAATAACTTGACTTCTAGTTGATCATTTGGTATCAGAAGTGGCTTATATGAAAGGCAAAGGCCTCTAGATTATGCTTATTTTACCGAAATGAAAAATATGATTTTTAATTATTTAATTAGGACAGTAAAGACTGACTTTGCTTAGACAAAAGACTTGTCACTTAACAGAAATATTGTACAGTATAGAATATAAAGTCATGGTGCAGTGGAAAAAGAATTAATATTGTGTATGACTCCCATGAGCTTGGACGACTGCCTCCATACATTTCTGCAATGACTCAAATAACTTATTAATAAAGTCATCTGGAATGGCAAAGAAAGCGTTCTTGCAGGGCTGCCAGAGTTCATCGAGATGCTTTGGATTAATCTTCAATGCCTCCTCCTTTATCTTACCCCAGACATGCTCAATAATGTTCATGTCTTGTGACTGGGCTGGCCAATCCTGAATCACCTTGACCTTCTTTGCTTTCAGGAACTTTGATGTGGAGGCTGAAGTATGAGAAGGAGCGCTATCCTGCTGAAGAATTGTTGTTGTTGACTTTGTACGGTGTTGTACTTGTAATGCAGATTCATGTCCAGTGATCCACAGTTCCACAAAAGAGATAAAAGCAATGTAAAACCAAGGTAAAACTATGTGGTTGCATTGCCCTTTTCTCTTTTGTTTGCATTTGAAAACACTATTGGTTGGGTTTAAGGACTTCTCGTAGACATGCAGAAGGACATGTTTCTGAAATGTACAACAAAACGTAGCCCAAGTACTCAATTCCTGTTCTCTCATTCAGTCTGATGTAGATTGAGAAATATTTAAAAATAAATAACAAAAAATTTTAAGAAACGTTGCTTGTGCAAATCATTATTTGAATGATTGATCATCTAAAAATCATCTGATACTTAAGACTAGTAATGACAATTTAAAATGAATCTTGACAATATTAAATTACATTTTGAAATGTAATGAAAGCAGAAACCACTATTTAAATGACAATTATAATAGCACAGTATTGGTGTCTTTTCTGCAAACGTATGCAGTAAACATGTAAACATGATTGGTACAGTCCCAAAGAAAGCCTTTCCTTTTTAGACAAGGAATATAGATCAAGATTATTCTACACTGTTTTCTTTTGTTTTTGTTCATTGTTTTCTTTCACTTGATTTATTCTGAATTATTCTCTTCATTATTTTTTCTTGAGTTTTATCTGGTTAAGTAAATATGATCAGATATTTTCCAAATTTATGCACACTTTCACATTGACCATTTTTATCATCAAAATGATAAAACAATCACCATTTACATTCATTCATTCATTTTCTTTTCAGCTTAGTCCCTTTATTAATCTGGGGTTGCCACAGCGGAATGAACCGTCAACTTATCCAGCATATGTTTTATGCAGCGGATGCCCTTCCAGCTGCAACCCATCACTGGGAAACATCCATACACACTCATTCACACTCATACACTACGGACAATTTAGTTTACCCAATTCACCTGTACCGCATGTCTTTGGACTTGTGGGGGAAACCGGAGCACCTGGAGGAAGCCCACGCCAACACGGGGAGAACATGCAAACTCCACACAGAAATGCCAACTGACCCAGCCGGGACTCGAACCAGCGACCTTCTTGCTGTGAGGCGATTGTGCTACCCACTGCGCCACCGTGAGGCCCTCACCATTTACATGTCTAATGTATTTAATTTTCCTCATTTACTTGGTTTAATCCAATTTTCATTAACTCAAGCAATCAATAAGTCTAATTGGAATGACAAAAAAATCTTAATAATGTAATATTAAAATGATAGACGAGGCTTTTAATGAGTGTAAAGAAAATTAGAAAATTTTAACAATGATTTAAAATCAATTTCGAGCATGATACCTTATCTTATTTACATTCTGGCCTCTGTAACTGTTCACACACACATACACAAGCACACATACACATGTGTTGGGTTTTCATGTTTATGGGGGGGACTTCTTATAGACATAATGATTTTTACACTGTACAGACTGTATATTCTGTCCCTTAAACCCAACCCTCACAGAAAACATTCTGCAGTTTTACATTTTTCAAACTACATAATTCTGTATAATTTATTAACCATTTTCCTCATGGGAATCAAATAAAAAACAAACACACAAAAAGGTCAATATGTTGTTTGCAATCACGTTGTTCTGGGGGCGCGAGAAATTCAGATGGAAGGCGGGAAGTAAAAATCTGAATGGTCAGTATTTTGGGGATTTATACCATATTTTAAAGGAAGTATAAATAGAAAATAACCATATATGTTGGGCCTGATACTTATATCATGAAGAGGGCCGAGTTTTCTACTGAACTAAAATATATTTGCCTGTCATTGAGGCGGTAGATACTGTATAAGCTATTTCGTTGCATAAAAAATACTATAGTAAATACTATAGTGTTTGGAAGCATACAATAGATAATTACTTGAATTAAACTGTCATAGTAATTATATATTGCGGCGCGGTGGCGCATTGGGTAGCGCTGACGCCTCACAGCAAGAAGGTCGCTGGTTCGAGCCTCGGCTGGGTCAATTGGTATTTCTGTGTGGAGTTTGCATGTTCTCCCCGTGTTTGCGTGGTTTTCTTCTGGGTGCTCCGGTTTCCCCCACAAGTCCAAAGACATGCGCTATAGGTGAATTGGGTAAGCTAAATTGTCCATAGTGTATGTGTCTGTATGTATGTGTGTGAATGAGAGAGTATGGGTGTTTCCCAGTGATGGGTTACAGATGGAAGGGCATCCGCTGCATAAAACATATGCTAGATAAGTTGGCGGTTCATTCCGCTGTGGCGATCCCTGATTAATAAAGGGACTAAGCCGAAAAGAAAATGAATGAATGAACAGTAATTATATTGTTGCTGTGGTACAACACAACTGTAGTAATAAACAAATTATTCAATAGGCTTCAGTTTTCTACGCTATAATTATACACCATCACAATGCATCACAGTTTACACTAACGTTACAGTATTTATTACAGTTTATTAGTTTACTATTAACAAAGAGTTGTACACATTATAGACTTTACTATATGGTTCAAAAACATGTTTATTATAAATTACTATAGTTTATTTCCCCATGCGGATATCTTCCAGACATCACGAAATAACAGATGAAAGCAAACAAAAGTGTGGACGCGGTCTACATTTTTTTTTTTTTTTTTTTTTTGTAAGAGGGAAAAAGTGCTTCACAATAATAGCCGTCTAGTTTTGTCACAAGGGTTGCATTTCTTTTATCTTTATATTTTATCTTCCCTTTATGAGCAAAAACTTTTCGAATTCTATAAAAGCTGTTCAGCATTTCTTATTTTGGCCGATTTAAACAATTATAAACAACATAAAACAAAAACATTTTGATGTTCTGATAGCGATTTCTATGTAGAAGAATCACTTCCTGCCCTCCATCTGAATTTCGCTCGTCATCAATGACGTCATGTGAAAACAACCTATAATGACTGGTATTACCTAACTTAA
Organism: Danio choprae; assembly: GCA_903798125.1. Taxonomy (NCBI): domain Eukaryota; kingdom Metazoa; phylum Chordata; class Actinopteri; order Cypriniformes; family Danionidae; genus Danio; species Danio choprae. The sequence goes on from CAIGQW010053631.1 coordinate 11,796,490, forward strand.
GGCAATATTTGGTCCACACAACATAGTGAATACCCGAACCACTTTATACTAAAAACCATTTATTATATGGCCTTATCCTAAACCTACCCTTAAACCCAACCCTAACAGGAAGTCTGTGGCAAATTTTTCATGTGAAACACGTTAAGTATGATTTTAAACAGTTTGAAATCATGAGGACACAAATAATGTCCTCATAAACCACCTCAACTACAGTATGTAAAACCTAAGTTATACCCACGTCATTATACAAATTTGTGTCCTCATAAATCACATAAACAAGCACACAGATACCTTCAGTCGGAGGCGTATGGTGTTGCAGTCTCTCAGCGGGTTGAGTTTAAGCGTATCTCCGAGATTATTACAGGTGGATCTCAGGTGCTCGAGCTCACAGCACACACACACGCCGTCACTGTCAAACTTGATCTGCAGAGAGACAGAAACAAACTGTTTTCAGCTTCATGCAAGTCAAATCTTTATTTCTGCATAAAATGGACGATGAAATTGTGTGTCTGCTCAAGGTGAAAACACAAACACGTAAATGGGGTAGGCCAGGGACAACTGTGACATGCTAAATTCCTTCCATCACCAGAGTATTACAGCGATCACACTTGTTCAGCACAAGTTAAATAGAGTTTTCTGTCTGCCTGAAAAAGCCGGATCATATTTCCCCTTGAGAAATTGTCAACAAAACCAGATTTTAAGGTATGTCCAATAAATTCTCCTGCTGCTTCGGTGCTTTTGAATTTAAACTAAAGTTACCATGAATGGCAGATACTAAAAGTGTAGCCGGCAGCTTGCAGACAGGGTCATATTTATGAAATAAACTACCTGAATTTAAATACATTTTTCAAAGCGAATGTAGTATAATGTTATCTTACTTTTACCTCAGCTCTGATAACTCCTAAAGTACCAAAGGTAGCTGCATATTTATGGGTGATATGGTCAAAACAAATGACCAATGACCAATATTTCATATCAGACAATCTCAATGATTTATCAAAGTTTGAATGCAGATTTTTGTTATTGAATGAAATTTGTTGAAAACAAACAGTTAAATTAAACGACTTTTTAATAGTCAGGACATGACAAATGCATGTCAACCAGATGAACGATTGATAAATTTGATGTATAATATGTAAAATAAGGGGCGACATGGTGGCTCAGTGGTTAGAACTGTCGCTTCACAGCAAGAAGGTCGCTGGTTCGAGTCCCGGCTGGGTCAGTTGGCATTTCTGTGTGGAGTTTGCATGTTCTCCCCGTGTTCGCGTGGGTTTCCTCCGGGTGCTCCGGTTTCCCTCACAGTCCAAAGACATGCGCTATAGGTGAATTGAATAAACTAAATAGGCCGTAGTGTATGTGTGTGAATGAGTGTGTATGGATGTTTCCCAGTGCTGGGTTGCAGCTGGAAGGGCATGTGTAAAACATGTGCTGGATAAGTTTGGCGGTTTATTCCGCTGTGGCGACCCCAGATTAATAAAGGGACTAAGCCGAAGGAAAACGAATTAATGAATATGTAATATAATAAATATGACAAATGCTTTGAATCCGGTTTTTGATCACTGACTTTGAGGATACAATGCATATAAATGTATGTTTAGTAAAACAAAAATATCTGTGAAACCTTATTTAAATATTCTGCCATATATGTAGGTAATCATAATCATAGGCACCTTATTACCATGCTGAAACTTAACCATATGCGGTTTCTATTATAACTGTATGAAAAACTCAAGCGATGTTGCACCAGCACATGAGAAATACAAATGCTATAACTACCGTATATTACAGTAATTATAATCCAATCCTTTAACACATTTAAAACATGTTTATTGATACTGATAATATTGACACTGATAATATTGTAATTGAATGTGTACACAAAGGTGTAGAATACTAGGTGTATACAATTTTATAAAACATAAATTTGTCCACTGCAATTTTTTATTGGATATGTTGAGGTTTTCTTGGAGTAATGTATATAAATGCAGAATTATAAATTTTTTTAATAGATTACAGTCTATACATGAAGTTCACATCACTGAAGTAAATACATCTATTGTGGCTACAAAGCAGAAAGTTAATCAAGCACTTAAAGAAGTGCGGCTTGCGATGCAGATATGCAAGTTGTCATTTGTTTTTAGTAATTGACTGTAATGTAATGTTCTATAAAAATAAACTGGCCAGTGATTTTACAGTAAATATTGTCAGTTTTAGTCTGTTGTTGAATAAACGTGAGCCTCTTTCATTTGCAAAATTAACATACAAATAATGCATCGGGAGCTAGCTAGCATAGTATACAGAAAAGAGGTTTGTAACAGAATCAAACAGCAAATAGACAATAGTTTTTCAAGTGGAAAACCGGTGTGTTCTACATTTTGCTATAAATCCTTGTTATATAATACTTCATTTTAGTTTTTGTGAATGCTATTATTTTTATATAAAAAATAACCACACAAGTTTATGAAGGAATTAACATTTGAGCGTAAAGTGCAATACACTCTACAGATTGTCAGTTTCGTTCTTCCTTCTGTTTATAAGTACAAAGAACATATTAAAAACAGGTAGGATTAAAAATAAAACCAGGGCATAACTGAAAAACAAAAATCATAATAAAAAACAAAAGAACTAAAAAATGATCAAACAAAGGAATAATGTAAGTATAAGGTTATAATACCCTCCATTTTTTAAATTATGGCCCGATCCTGCCACAACACCATAGTGCAGTTACTGGTACTACTGTAAATCCCTGGAATCACCTTCTAACTGGATGTTTTATTGTTCTGTGTTTGTCCTATTTGCTTTGAGAACATTAAAAAGCTGTTTATACGGCTTTAAACTAAATCACTCAGACATTTGTGTTCTTCACTAAATTCAAGCACTTGCTTTTGATGCTGCTTGCAAGACTGAGACCAATCTGCATGTAAACAAACCAAAACACGTGTAAACGGATACAAGTATCACTTTAGAGTATAAACATTATCTAACATCCATCGAACGTGTGTTATCGTATAGTGATTAAGTGCTAGACAAATGCTTTCATTTATTCATAACTATCGTTATCATTTCATAACCCAGCCCTAAAAGCTTTGTGCATTGCAAAAGCCAGAGAATTTAATTAAGTCTTCCACACTGTAACATTAATCGGCTTCCTATATATTCCTGAGCCCATGAGCATTAGCCCAATCATACATGTTTGCTAAGAAAGATCTTAATAAATCCCACACATGGTGGTCCTGAATTATACATGCTTTCTGTGTTAGACTGAAACGAAGTCGCCATTTGACCCATATTGCACAAAAGCAATGCGTGAACTCTGCAAGCAGGGGTTAATTGAATTGAGGAAACAACTTCATTAATATTTCAGTCATGGCAGGATCAAGTCTCTGAGGAGGCGAGTGTTCAGTAGACAGAGAGGAGAGATGCTTAATCCAACATGCTAATCCCTAAATCAGGTGGAGTAGAGACTCATGAAGACTCTGAAGCTATAGAGAAAGCGCAGGATTATCACAACAGCACCAGGTGAGAACAGCCAATGGTCTCTTAATATTATATTTCCAAGACAACGTGATTAAGACAGTGTTTTGTTTCTGTTCAATTATGGAGAATTACTGGAGGATTATGAAGGCCTTTTTTAAGGGAGAGGGCAATGGAAAGATTGTCGTATTATAAATTCTTATTCATTTTTAAAATCAGTATCTTGTGAGACAAAACTCCATGCTGTTGAGTGAGTAAAATTCATATGATGACGATGATGAAATCTCTTATTAAAAAACAATTGAGCCATCTTTCAATCTATTTATTAACTTGTGTAAAATATATTTATTTATTCAGTTTTTATATTTAGTTCCCTAATAATATTTAATAATATGCAAGTATTTAGATCATTTATATACAATACAATCTGTAAAGCAATATTTCCTGTCATTTAGAGCATGTATTATACACTGTAAAATACGCAGGGTTCCACACATTTCATTCATGTTGTCCCAACACAAATCTATTAAGTTGACTTAACAAATTTAGGTGAATTGAACATAAAACAACCAAGTTGTCCCAAATAAATCTTGGAAATTTGTGTTGTTTTAGCTTATTTTAAATAAGTAGTTTGAAAAAGAAATTTTTTTAGTGTACACTGTACAAAATTCTGGGACCTACACAATTGCTTCATGTTGCCCCAACACAAATCTATTAAGTTAACTTCATCTTTTTTTACAAATTTAAGTGGATTGAACATAAAACAATTACATTGTCGCAAAAATTCTCAAAAAGTGTGTTGTTTCAGATCATTTGAAATAAGTAGTTTGAACAAGCAGCAAAAATTATTTTGTGAGTGAATGAAAGACCTGCGTTGATATATTTTCAGAGAAAATGGCGACGCAATCAATAATTATATATCATTATAAATATTATACCTCAGATTGTTTTTGTGAAATCTTTTTAATTCCTCAAAGGACAAAATTTGAAACATGAACAAAAAAGAGATTTGATTTATCATGAAAATTATGCATATACACTGACATAAAAAATGACCCTTTTTATGCCCATATCGCTCAGACCTAATTCCACAAAATATCACAATTTAAGCTTTTGATTGCTGGGAAAAAGAGTGTGATCAATTATATATGATTGTATGAATGCATGATTTCATATCAACCTCAGTGAGTTCCTCACAGTAGACAAAATGATTGAAATCATCTGAATATTTCATCTGCATGACACATTCAATCTATTGAACTCATGGCATATAATTACGTGTGCGCTCAAGCCCTTGTAAGATGAATCATTCATGCATTTTCAGGTTTGGTTTCAAAGAGCCATCAACACTTGCAAAAAAAAACAAAAAACCTCAGATCATTATTTATAAAAAAAGTTTTTATTTTATGCCCAGAGTACACATACTGACTGCCCATTAGACACGGCTTCGGTTTATAATCACCGCTGAACTGAATGGACTCTATTACTCATTGAATTAATCATTTAAAAAATATTAAAACAGCTTTTTTGTTAAGTCAAACATTCAAGCTTTAATAAACATAAACATATACTGCAGTCACAAAAATAAAAATAAATAATTCAATGACAAAACCTGAATGCTTGAATATGCCTGGCGAAGCTTGTGTGGAAAATGAAAGCCACAAACAAAACAGATCACCGATAATAAAAGGAAGCTAAAAATTCAGAGCCTTCATGCATAACCTGAAAAGCAGTCAAGCGTTTAATTGTGTTTGAAACAAACAAATAAGAATTACCTGGTGATTAATGAACATAGAGATATGGGTGCAGAATAATTAATAAGTGTAAGATCTTCCACTAAACTCCAGCAATGGTTTCAAATACAGTGCCTTTACTGCAGTTAAACTGGATCTCTGGTTCTCTATTAATTCAGTTGTTTTTAAGAAATATGTCTATATTGGAATGCACAGAGTTGTGATTTTACTGCTTGATACATAGACTATTGTAAATGGATTGCTTATATAGACTATATTTTTTGACTTTCTATGAATATATATGTTAAAGATTCTGCTGTATAGATCCAGGGTCAGACATTAACAGGGGACAAACAAACTGAAGATAATAGGGCAAAATAGTTCACCCAAAAAAGAAAATACTGCCATTGTTTACTCACCCTTGACTTGTTTCAAAACAGTTTGAGCTTTTTTTGTTCTGTTGAACACAAAAGAAGATATTTTGAAGAATGTTGGCAAGAAAGCTCTGAATTCTGAAACCTGAACACTGCAAAAAATGCTTTTCTTACTAAGATTTTTTATCTTGTTTATAGTCCAAATATCAAAAAACATTGTCTTGTTTTTAGAAAAAAACTTCTATAGTATTTGTTTTTCCTACTATAAATGACAATAGTTACAGGTTAAAGGAGAAAACAGTTAAGAAAAAAAAATTGAAGGTGAGTAAATGATGGCAGAAATGAACGGTCCGTTTAATGTAATAATATCAAGAGTAGTAATCAATAATAATGTTTTAAATAGATATAATTTAAAACTATTTGTTATTGGTAACTGTTTAAAGAAATTCTGAATGACCGGAGTAAGGAAAAGACAACAGAAGTGCATTTGCTTAGATCACTGAAAAAAGAAATCCATGCAAAAATGATCGCCCCTCAATTGATTTTCTGGACTGGGGAATATTACAGGGGCAATGAAAAATTTCAGACCCTGTATAGAGTGTGCTTTCTTTTTCTGTTTACTTGAAGAGAACTTCTGCATGTTTTGAATGTACTATCACTGCCCTGTGCCACTGTGCTTCACATCCGGTGTGCGGCCACCTTTAGACTAGTCTGGTTTAAACATTAATAAAATTACTCATGGTGCACATGCCTTGTACTTCCACCTATCTGATCATTTAGTTATTATTTAGTGCTTCCACACCAGGCAGATAAATGGTCTTGGAGCTGCAGAGCGGTGTCCAGTTCTGAATAACAGAAAAGGGGGAAGCCGTGCTGAGCTGTTATGCCATGCTGGGCAAACCCTGGACCCACTGTAGAGCTGATAAATCAACCTCAATAGAAAGCACAACAAAGACTGACTGCTGTATTAATCTCCTTTATAAGCCTTCATTCAAAGAGCACAATGGGCAGCACACAGACATACTGTGGCATTCACTGGGGGTATCCTTCAGTATCAAAAACAATCATTTAGAGCTATTATGATTTGCCATAATAAAACAAAACAACAAAGAATATTTTAGATCTAAATTTAAAGCTTATATAGGGACATTTAACATTTCAAGTGTTCCACAGAATAAAACAAGCTCAAATGAAGATGCTTTCATTGCATATTCTCATATTTAAACAACGAATTTGTTCCTCTCTAGCGAAGGCAAAGTGAACTCATGGCAGGACATTCGGCACTAGTGTGCCTTATGTTCATGAATTGACTTGCACTGTGATGCCTATTCGCTCCATTTCTGCACTTTCAATCACAGTATAAGAGAATCTCTCCCCAGACAGTTGATGATTATGATTTTCTTGCTGGAAAAACCCAGCAGATGATCAGGCACCCGTTCAAATGAGGACAAAGGTGGTTGGTGTTAATATTTATTTCTGCTCCCACAGAATATTACGGGACGTAAAAAACTGGGTCCCGGCAGACACTTTAATTCTCTCTGCCTTAGCTAATTTCACTGAGATCTTGACAAGGGCATGGTGTTAATGAATGATGCTCCTGGGAGCTGTAATTGCTCAATGAATTGATTCTTTAGTGACAGGCTAGTTTTGAGTAGGGGTGTAATGGTACATGTGTTCATCCTGAATTGGAACAATACAGGCATCAGGGTTTGGTTCATGTACAGTTCTCCAACAACAAATACAGTCAGTCCAGATGTGCCAGACATAGGAGTTAGGCAAAAAAAAAAAAACACAGCAGTGCAACAACTTAGGGGCCATTCACACAGAATGCATCTTTTTGTCTGAAAACACTCACGAATAGATAAAAAAAAAAAAAACATCTACTCCAACATGTTGCCGTCAAATTAAACAGTTGACATGCCAACTTCCTAGCTTGCCCCGCCTTAGAGCTTTTCTGATTTGTCCACTGCTTTGGGACTGACATTGATGAGTGGTGATCCATTAGAGCATCTTAAGCTCAGCGCTGCGCTGTGGCACACATATGACAGTTGGAAGTAACACACACCGGACGTGCACATTCGCATGTTATTTAAATAGAAACTATTCAGATGGCACTCTGTGGCGCAGCAGAAATATGAACAGTGTCCTGATTTATAGCTAGGTGCCGTGGACAGCCGCCGACTTGCCAAGGTGCCAGAATGGAAAGGCGTACGCATATCACGGTCATTCTGAATCTTCAATTTTTGGTATTGTTACTAAACTTTTGGTTTTGTTATGAAACTTCAATGAACTTCAATGCTATGTGAAAAAACTTCCACTATGGGGATTTTGTCAGAAAGCCAATCATCTAAAGAGAAAAATAAAACGGGCAAATTAAATGCCAATGAATTGGCAGCATCAGCGCACGCAGCTGACAGCAATCACAATCAATTGTGAATAAGAATGCTAGCCACGCGTCGCAAAGGACGCTTTCAGAAACCTTACATGCAGACTGAAAGAGACATTTTGCTGTCATCCTCCGACTTTGTTCGTTCGTTCGTTCGTTAACACCAACACTTAGGCTAGAGCACCATCTATGAGGCATGCCTACGCCCTGAAGTCTATTCGCTATTCTATTTGCTGTGTGGTGTGCTTCTCTCCGAGAAGGACCCCGGACATGCCAGATCAGTGTGATGCTATCCTCCTTCAGCTGGCTCGAGCTAAGGCTGTCCCCTCCGCACTGAGGGTGTGGCGTTATGATCATCCCCGCTCTGAGAATGCAGGGATGATGGCACGCTAGGAAAGCATCATCATCCAGTTCCCAGAGGCACGAGGCGCTGGATAATTAAATCTATCCTGTCCCCCTCTCTTACCCGCTTGGAGATCTCTCTTAGGTGAGGTCTGCTCAATCCACTCGACTCAGTATCTTTAAGATTTCTGTCCAGGTAGACAGCTCTGTTGGTTGCGTTGGCATCGCTCAAGAGGGTCGGGTATCTGGAGGCATTTTCGGTCAGGGAAGTGTTCCAGCGATTCGGGCCGGCCCACTCTCACGTTTTCCTGAGACCTCAGCCCACCTGGGTGCCTGAGGTTCCTACAGTGCTTTTTTTTGTGAACCTGCAAGCGCTGCCCATGGAGGAGGCAGACCCAGCCCCTTTCTTTGCTGTGTTCCTCTTGGAAGTGAGCACACGGCACCTCTCTAACAGACATCTGTAGGGCTGTGGGCTGGGCGACACCTAATACATTCATAAGATTCTATAATATTTGAGTGGAGCCGATTTTCCTCACGTGTACTGGATAACACCAGTGAATGAGGAAATTCGGTTTGGTGTTGAAACACGCTTGCTGCGCCTTTTTCTCTAACACAGAGATGCGTGCGCTTTTCTTAATCTGCTTAGTTGAGTTCCCCATTCGGCAAACCCTACAGAGTTCCTCCGAGGCCCCCAGCACCTGACTCAGCGGAGGAGTTGGGTGCCTGGCCCATTACGTTGTTGGCATGCCCTCTCGGTCAGCCCGTGTTCTTGATTTAGGTGCCTGCTATGCGCAATCCCCATTGGCGATCCCATACCCTTCACTCAGCCATGGTATAGTTCCCCCCTCTCCAGGCGGGCCCATGTCTTCCCTCCCTGCTAACCATCCGTCATATGGGTTCTCCCCCTTCTCAGGGTTAGTCCATATGTCTTCTTGCCACCAGGTCTCCCCATTTGGGCAGCAGGTGGTCTCCGCATCATCCTCCCCATTCGCGACTGGCATGCTTTGCCAACATACTGTTGTATTTTAAATTTACTAGAACTTAACTAGGTGTATTTTTTACAACTCCCCAAAAAATATAAATAAGGCTTTAAGTGGTTCGGCTTCTTCAGCTAGGCTGGCATTCTTATTCACAATTGATTGTGATTGCTGCCAGCTGCGTGCGCTGGCGCTACCAATTCATTGGCATTTCATTGTGATTGTGGAAAAACACTTCTGCCTGTTCAAAATAAACAGAAAAGCAAGTTCTTGGAAATTGTTGCTTATTCCTGTTGTACTGAACCCATATCGAACTGTGACCCACAAGCTGAGGTACATAGATATGTACTGACTTCTGTGTACTGCTACACTCCTAGTTTTGAGTGAATGACAAAACAATACAAGTTTAGGACTAAGACGTTTCCAGTTTCAACAAAAGGTTCCCTTTGCATTTAAGGTTGCATTTGCAACAAAGAAGTGATTTGAGGCATGTGTTTGAGGACACGGCTCTCACCAGCTGACAGTCCTCCAGAGAGTTGACCAACTGGGCATTCTGACAGGACAGGATGGCTCCTGCGAGGTTCAGCATCACACACACAGCGGACAACAGCATGAAGAAAGTTATCTGTGGAGAAAAAAGGAATGGACTGTCAGTTTCAGAGGTTATGCGGGTATATTAAGACTCCTGATAAACAAAAAAGACAGTGGGGCGCAATTTTTCACCTCATTAAACTGCCTTTGCAGAAAGATTCCACATACAGGGTTCCAACATATTTTGGTCAACAAAAGTACATGCCTTTTTCCAGTCATTTCTGAGATTTGTGCACTTTCTGACAAAAGTTTTGGTTTGGTAAGTTTGTTTGTGTGTGTTTATTTTACACTCACCAAGTGTGCATTTATTTGATCAATAATTAAGTAAAAACAGAAACACTGTAAAATGTTAATACATATAACACACATATAAAAAGCAGTTAAAGGGTGATAGTACACTTCTTTTAATCTGGAAATAAGGAAGTATACTTTTAGTATACTTTTTATGTACTTCTTTGAAACATACTTCAAATATCAATTAATATAATATTACATATGTACATTTAGAGAAAAAGTGATTTACTTACATTTTTACTTACATTTGACATTTTCAACAATGTACTTACATCAGTGATATAAATAACATACACTGAAGAATGCTCTGCATGATATTAATACAGAGTTATGAATAAATTGAGATATGATGATGAATTTTTAATTTTCTTATTTATTTTTTCCACCCTATTTTCTCCACAACTTTAAAATTCTCAGATATTTCCAGGTTTTCTATGACAATGGGAATCTTGTACATTGGTCTCCCTCTGTTTCTCTCTCTCTCTTTCATGCACTCATGTGTTTAGACTATCCAGTTTCCAAGTTTAACAGATTTACAAAGTCTATTTCTTCTCAAATGTAGCCAAAGTACAAAATGGAATAATCATTACTTGAGTGTGTTTAGTTTTATCAAACAAAAAATAAACCAACTGTTTCATGGGACATGAAGTAAGAGCGTAAAAAGATCGAACGTGATTGATCCAAACTATTCATCCATGGGCAAAGCGAAAGGAACAGATGTGGCTAATAATTAAAGCACTCAATAATCAATAACTCCAAGCAAAACAATTAACGTTGATCCCGCCATCTGAGCCCGCTCTCATTACTGTGAGAGACGACCCCTAACAGCTCACATGAATAAATGAACAACACAAGTGCACTTCAGAGCACTGGGCTATTTTTCTCTGGGTGCTGATATACTACTTCTCCCACAATTCCTCAGTGGACCACGCTGAAACATGGACGGTGACATATGGTCAGCAAGAGAAACCAATCTTTACGTAATTTCCCTGTCCCACATCCTATCAATGCGACCCTGTGCAGCTTGATAGATCTCAAACGTGTACTCATTTTTCTTCTTTTTTTTGCAATCCACAACTCCTGGTTCCTCTCCTGCCCATTAAAAACAATTCTCTTTATTTCTCACCTGACACTTGTGAGATTTCAGTCCTGGCGGATGAAATACATTGGACATTTTGGCTGCTTTAAATCACGGTTTGCGTGGGGCAGAGAAAGAGTTTAAAGCTGTCGGGTCCAGCTCGGCCAGATTACTGAGAGTCGTAAATCAGCATCAGCTTTACCTCGGTGACACAGTGATTTACTAATGAGACCCTCTACCTGACGGGACGTTAACCTTGCAGAGCCAGACATGTCAGCAGAGACAGGAGGAGACTGAAAAGTGAAAGTTTGACAGTCATTTCCACACTCTTGACACAGATGAATGTTGAGAATATGTAGCAGTAGGGCTGACGGTATATATTGTTACTGTTACCATAAACTGTCAACCATAAAGCACTCATAGTAAAATCAGGTTAGCAATTTGAGGTGAAATTGTACCTGTGATTTAGATAAACTGTTTTAGATTACTGAACTGCGAATGTGAGTACAGAATAACTGTGTACAATATGCCTCAGTAAATTAAAAGGATAGTTCATACAAAACTGAGAATTCTGCCATAATTTACTGACCATTCACTTGTTTAAAACTATCTGATTTTCTTTTTTTCTGTTGAACACTAAATAAGATATTTTGAAGAAAGTTGAAAACTTGTAACCACTATGTTTTTCCTACTATGGAAGTCAATGGTTACAGGTTTTCACTGTTTTCAAAATATCGTCTTTTTTGTGTCCAATAGAAAAAATAGTCCTTCGGACTGTGGAAAATTAATGAAATCCCTGTTTAGTCCCTATGGATGAATTAGTCTCTGTTTTATCAGTGCTCGCCACAGCGGAATGAACCGCCAATTACTTTGGCAAATGTTTTATGCAGCGGATGACCTTCCAGCTGCAACCCAGCACTGGGAAACACCCACACACTCTCTCATTCACACACATGCTCATACACTATGGCCAATTTATTTCATTCAATTCATTTATAGCGCATGTATTTGGACTGTGGGGGAAACCGGAGCACTCGGAGGAAACCCACGTGAACAAGGGGAGAGCATGCAAACTCCACACAGAAATGCCAACTGGACCAGCTAAGATTAAAGTATTGTTGTATTTTAAGTTTAAGTATAGAATTTTTTATTATAAACCTTTTTATTTATTTTCTGGAATAAGTACCTATTTAAATAATTATATACATTATTGCCGTTAAATAAGATAACTCATAAAATAGAAATTTGTTCATACAGCCTAGCCTAATGTGGCAGTGGTTGTGAGGGATGCTGGGAGATATGAACATGATAAGTGTTTTTCAGGTGACCAGCAAACTGTAAGATTAAGAGACTGATGTACGAGGAGGTTCCAAGCATCCTGGGGCTGCGAGGGTCCTTGGCTCAGGCGCACAGGAAAACTCATGCTTGATTTCCTCCACACTTAATAAACTGCGGACATTGCAGAGATGACAATGGTGATCCATTGCAGCTGAATGACTGAACTAGGTTGTGTTCTGTCTTGTGGAGCAAAGGACACTGAAAGGTTATGAGCACAGAGTTGAAATCACTGTGCGACTCAAAAACAACATGATTTGTTTGTCGCATGTTGTAGGAAACTGACAGTGACTTTCAGATTTTCATAATTAATCAGCGACAACAATAAACATGTCTGAATGTTTTTTTGTTTTTTTTCTAGCGCTCGATGACAAATGTGAAGGCAAATTCAAGCTTCATGCAGGAAGATGACATCTTCATCACTTTAGAAAGAAAAATACATTACGGCACAAATGATGGCTGAGGACCAGGTTAAAACGCAGGCAATAATGAGCCTGATTTTGTAAAGCAACAATTGAAAAGATGTTATTCAGAACACGAGTGATAAGGGAAAGCTTAATGGACCACTCTTCAATCGTCCTTTCATTGCAAGCTGAGCGTAGCCAATGAAATTCACGATTCCTGTCTATCTCTAATTTACTCTGCTGGTAGTCCAGAGGAGGGAAAAATGGTCCCTTTCAGCAAATGCTTTGTAGTTTGCAGTGAGCAATATTGAGAGATAAATTCAGTCGCTGCACTTTGAATCTACTACTGCGACTCGAATTCAGTTTTTAACTTTAATTGCAACCTGCTGTCTTCATTGACTGGTTCACAGGATTTCTGCAGGTTGCCTGTGGGCTTTTGTTTTAGAAGCAGCGTTCTATGAACCAGCAACAGTATATAAATATGATCTCTGTAGTAACAATTTAAAAATGAATACAATAAAATGTATTAGTACAAATTAATAGTAACATCAACAATTACACAAATTAGTGAAAGGCATAGAAAAAAAAATAGAAATAGAAAATGTAGAAAACTATAGAAATCTTTATTTATATTTAATTCATGATGCCTACTGCTAACTCACGTCAATGAGTTAAACTAACTCATAAACTAATGTTACAAAATGGACCCTTAGTCAACCTTAGGAAAGGTAGCCCCATATTTAATTTTTGATATCAATAAAAACAAGGCTGTAAAAGACTAAAGCAATAGAGTTACTTAAGAACATATCATTTGTTCCACAAAAAAAGTAAAAAAAAAATTCTGTACACGCACACGCACACGCACGCTCACACGCACACGCACACGCACACACACACACATATATATATTCTGCACTCTTAAAAATAAAGGTCATTTTGACTCTTTGGCTCCATGAGTCATTTGAATACATAAAAGATATTTTTTAGTGGAAAAAGATCTTTTGAACAATAAATTTTTTTACACTGGATCATCAAGAGCTCTATGGGGAAACATATATTTGTCTTAATTTTTTTAAGTGTATGGACTGTAAGTTACCTGCCCACACTGATCCTTACTAGGTTATACTGTAGTGTTACCATAAAAGTGGGCATGAAACGGAAGTTAAGATCATTTTTGTTCTTCATCGTGACGTACATCCACTTGAAATGATCATGAAGGACGTAGGACAGAGGACGTATGACGTAGGACAAAGCATGATTTCATCCTTTGAGAATCGATAGAATCGTTGGAAGATAGACAAATGAATGAATGGACAAAAGCAGGGCAGAAATGAGACAGGCCCTGATAGCCCTGCCCTAAAGGCATTCAATGTGACCAGAAGTGAAGAAAAGTCATTTCGAGGGGGGAGGGAAGGTTATAAAATTTGAATAAAGATTCTGAGGGCAAAATATTTTTTACAAAATAATGAAGTGCACAGATGCACTATTTATAACAAGCACTACTATATATAGTTGAGGTCAAAATTATTCACCCTCCTGTAAATGTTTTATTCTTTTTTAAATATTTACCAAATTATGTTTCACAGAGCAAGGAATTTTAAATAGTATTTCCTATAATATTTTTTATTTATTTATTTAATATTTGTTTTATTTTTGCTTTTTTAATTTTTTAAAAACATTTTAAGGTCAATATTATTAGCCCCCTTAAGCAATATTTTTTTTTATTTGATTGTCTACAGAACAAGCCATCATTATACAATGATTTTGTAACGCCCGGAGGGCGGAGGATAACATGACGAGACGGAGATGGAGAGACATTACAAAAACGGGTTTATTAAACACTTACGGGAAACATACACTGGATGCGGGAAGACAGGACGAGACCCACACGAACCAAAATACCGGACAACAATGGACACAGACGAAAGGGTATATATGGGTGACAGATTGATTACACAGATGACACAGAAAGGATGAACACAGGTGGAACAGATTAACAATGACGGTGGCGGGAGAAAGACAAGGCACGTGACGACAACAAACGATGACGCGGACGAACACTGACAGATTTGTATAAATCATTACTCTAACTTGCCTAATAAACCTAATTAACCTAGTTAAGCCTTTAAATTGCACTTAAAGCTAAATACTAATATCTTGAAAAAGATCTATTAAAAAATTATGTACTGTCATCATGGCAAAGATAAACCAAAATCAGTCATTGGAAATTAGTTATTAAAACTATTATGTTTATAAATGTGTTAAAAAAATTCCCATTAAACAGAAATTGGGGACAAAAAATATACAGGGGGGGGGGCTAATAATTCTGACTTCCACTGTACAGTACATTTAAAAACAAGAAGAGTTAATTTTTATTTCAAACTGACTTTACATACTAAATTCCAGTATTGTTCGCTATTGTACATCAGCATGCTGCATGTTAGTAGTGTCTGTCTGGCTAAAATCTCCTTTAGGGGGGCTGACTCCTGAGAGCCCAGGCCCTGACGGACTAATTACTCCGCCTGGCTCCATGCTGCTGTTTTCTAATTACCGTGTGGGATCACATATCACTGTTTAACAGGTTCTCATTAATTACAGCCCATCTGCCACCTGCATGCCAAGCAGTACGATGAGTCGCCTGGCACGTGCCACTCACCGGCGCCAGCGCTGGGCATGAACCGTCATCAGCTATAAAACAATTCACACCTGTCAATATGGCTGTGCATTGGCATTTAGATTTGGCATTAAAAGCTAAAAGGATTTGTTGAAGACGGGAGGTTGGCTAGCAAGATGAACTGAAAAATGAGACACATTTAATGAAGAGAATACCATATTTGCTGGGAAAATAATTTGAACTTGGTTAAAACTGCTTTGTTGGAAGAAAAAAGAAAAGTGCATGTGTCACATATTAAAATATCATTCAGAAATGTAAAATAGGGTACTGGTAGCTGTGAACACAATGAAACATTTATAAGCATATATTTTTAGTGCCCCTCAATGGGGTGTGCATACCATCTATGATAATATTGTGTTGTTTTAATGAGTTTAGATTAGTATTTATACAAAGTTTATTTTCTAGACAACCTTTTATTTAAAAAAACCCAAAGCAGAATATCTGTTCTAGAGCATTACTGAGTTGTTTTGTTTCTAAATGAATCAGTTTTTTTTAAATGAATCAATTCAGTCACTAATTCAATATCCATGATTCATGACCCAAATTGGACTTTTCATAATATCTTCTTTTTCTGTTTTCCACAATTAAATTAAACACTTTAAGATTTGGAGCCTGTGAGTACATAGTGAGTAAAAGTATATTTTTGGGTCAACTATCCTTGTCAACAAACCAATGCACCAACATAGTATACTGATATATTTTTTATTATATTATTTGTATGTATTATCATAAACACACTTGTTTGTAGAGCAAGTAGTTTGACCATTTACTGCCATTGATTTTCCCATAACAAATGTTTTTGTGCACATTTTGCTAGCTTGCCACAAACCGCATGTAAATCGCTTTGGAGTATAAACACAGTACATTTCCTCAGATTAAATAACATGAATTATATGATAAAAAAACAACAATCTGGATCCAGAATCTGGAGCTGAATAACTGCAGACATATTTGTGAATGTTCTCCAACCACCTGGTGGAGATACAAACACATGGACGATTGTGCTCACCATGACAAAAGAGCCACCAACCGTCCAATCAACACCGCCGCCCCTCATATCAGCAGCTCACATGAAGCCTGCGAGCCAAAGAAATATGGTGTGAACAAGAGGAGGAGCATTAAAAACAGCAGATCGCTGGCAGATTGGGATGAGATACAGCCCGTGCTTATTATAGTTTGTCATCGACACCATCAGTTCAGCGGTGTGTATCCAGGGACACTTTTCATTACATTAACAGGACCCATACTGTGATTTTGATGCTCTATAGTGTTCATACACAATTAAGAGGCTGCCAAAGTACAATTGCTTAGTGTATATGATCATAAACCTCAACATGAAATATATTATTATTCAATAAAGGCACAAAAGGATCTGTCCCCAATAGTCCCCAAGACTCTTAGTCTTAGGTCGAATGAGCCGATAAGAAATGTCTCATTCCAAAGCTATTCTTATTCACAGATGCAGTTTTCAACTTTCGCACATGCTCTGATGAAGAGAACTGTGCAGAACGGGTTTTTCACTCCCGTTCCTGCAAGATTCTGTCTCGCTCCCGCAAAAATATATTTTATTTTCTCCCATTCTCACCCACAGTATTCAAGTTTTGTCTCACTTCTATAAGTAGTTATATTTTCACTGCTTCTTTCCGCTACTCTGTTATTTGATTCACTTGCTTCCCTTCTGAATATAAATAAAAAAGAAATGGAAAATAAACAAATATGTTTCAATTTATTTGAGTTTAACTAAATGAAACGATGAACATGGACATGAACGAGGAGCGTTTTAGAACATAGAAATACAGTCAGAGCACTCAGAAATAGGCTAATAATTTTGCAATGAAACTAAATAATAATACAAACTGAAAAAGAGTTGGCTTCAGAGCATGCCTTCGCCTTTTTTTCCTTCACCAATGTCCAAACGTTGAACATAAGCTACCCTTAATTGTCAATAAATAAAAATAGACCAATTTTCTGTAAAGTACTGTCATCATGGCAAAGATAAAAGAAATCAGTTGTTAGAACTTCTTCTTTCTTCTTTCTATTAAACAGAAACTGGGGAATAAAATATACAGGGGGGCTAATAATTCAGGAGGGCTAAAAATTCTGACTTCAACTGTATGTGGTGTGAATTTTAATTTCTTATTTACAGGCTGAAAACAGGTAGAGTAATACTGCTTCTGGCTTCTCTATTTGAGGATCAGTTAAGATTATCCATCTCACCGTTCAGCAGTGGAGCAGTGGAGCATCAACCTCTCAAAAAGGTCCCGATAGTTCAGCTTTCTTGAACAGGTTGATACAATCTCACACATAATACAAACTTACACTCGGCCCATTTAACAGAACGCCCTTTCTCCTTAGGGGATACAAGACCTTTTATAACTTATTAAACTTTCTAAATCGCAACATTTATCAAAGCAACTATTCATTTAATTGCTTTACTCCATGCATGTAGACTGGTGTATGAAGGGTAGAGACGTTCCACCCAAGTCCAACTCATTCTAAACATAAACAACCGATCAGCAGTGGAGATGTTTGTTTGGTTATTTCGCAGGGATGACTGAATACTGCGTAACTGTGTGCTGTTTAGTTTGTGATGTGTAAATGAGGAAATTAGTAAAATGTTGTTTGAGTTCTGAACTGAAGCCTCTGTTTTTTTCTTTGCTGTGTCAAAGGAAGCTGAATCAAAACAGCTTATTAGAAGAACATGGTTTCTTGCTATGGGAATTTCAATGAAACTCTCACACATGGATTTATAAAATAAAATAATAAAAAAATAACTAGTGCTGGGAAAAAAATTATCGCAATTAATCACATTCACAATAAAAGTTTGTTTTGACATAATTTAAGTGTGTAGTGTATACTGTGTATATTTATTGACAGTGACAAGTCAATGGGGTTTAGTGTTTTCGTCACCCTTTTTTTTCTTTCTTTTAAAGTAGTGATTTATGGATTTGTCAATGGATTTGGCTTATGGATAATCTTTAGTGCTGGGCAAAGATTAATCACATCCAAAATAAAAGTTTGTTTTGACAAAATATATGTGTGT
>CAIGQW010053631.1:11815594-11828094 GCA_903798125.1 Danio choprae
ACTAAAGATTATCCATAAGCCAAATCCATTGACAAATCCATAAATCACTACTTTAAAAGAAAGAAAAAAAAGGATGACGAAAACACTAAACCCCATTGACTTTCACTGTCTGGGAAAAAAATAAATAAAATAAAAGTACATGAACACATAAATGAATAAACAAATAGCTAGCACAGGTAAATTTCAAAAATATACGTGTTCTTCAAAAAAAAAAAGTCTTTCAGGCTTTTTGTTTGCACGTACATAAAGACAGCATATTTACAGACTTACTGTATGTGTATGATTATGTGCTTCTGAATACTAAATAAAATTTGTTTACCAACATTAAAGCCAAACCTCCACCGCTGCACACCCCTCGACTCAAAAACTAACATGACCAGCTAGTTAAGAAAAGATCTAAAGCAGGGACATTCAGCAAAAAGGAAACCCTTCATCATTGACTTCAAAGATGTCTAAACACAGCCCCAAGAGACACATTCCTAAACAAAATCCACATGCTTGGCCAAACTGTAAACACACGGGGTCCTTAGCCACCTCTCGCCCCCCTGACTCCATTTATCAATGTCAAATACCTAAGAAAGGGAAAAAGCGATCTCCCCAATCAATCTGCGGGCAGGGTGATGATTCACACTAAGCACATCTCTGCCTCAGTGTTTGATAAACAGAGATGTGGGGCAGGTCTCAGACCCCGTCACTGCTCTCATGTCGGCTGCTAATTGCCCTGCTGATGGAGGATTAGCTTTCATCATGCCAGTCGTCTGTCTTTGCCCATCCGACTCCTTATTACACTCATTAGCTACGGTGGTTGAGGGAATGTCTAGCATCCAGAGCACATCGCTGAATACCAAAAAAAAACGACAACGTTTGCACATATTGAAAGAATGACATGTGAATATCATTTCATACCATTATGGTAACACTTTAGTTTAAGTTCCAATTCCCACTTTTAACTACTGGGTTATTACCTGGTTTTATTAAGATATTGGATGCTTGTTAGTACTTATAAACTATGATCCTGTCTGACTACGCTTCTTAATAAAACCTGCACACGGATCCTCAATTCCGTTGTCGAGCGTCCTTAAGTTACACTAACTATTAATAACTAGCTTACTGGTAGTTTTTGAGCTAAAAGGCTTAGTTAATAGTTTGTTAATAGCAAGAATTGTACCATAAAATTTCGTCAGTTACTCAGCCCCATTGTTCTGAACCCTTAAGAAGTTTGTTCATCTTCAGAAGGTTTAATCAAGAAAAAAAGTTGTCAGTTTCTCTGTTGAAAGTCTACTTAATCAAAAGTCTGATTGTTCAAAATGGGCATAAATAAATCTGTAAAATGTAAAAACAAATGTATACTGAAGACACATGATCACAATATAAGCTTAAAAGAATTGATTAAAGCTTTAATTCACATAAAAACACTGATTATGATCAATATTCAAATGTGGGAAACTGTTTTGACTGATGTGTTGAGGTACATTCTTCAGTGTCACGTAGAATGTTTGAGTCTCCACGATAACCAATGATGTTTGTTCTTCTTGTCCATCAAGCATGCAGTTGAACATGTTGGGCAGTTGTGCTCTAAAGGTTAGGGAGTTGGACATGTATTGAAAGGTTGCAAGTTCAATTCCCGGTCTCGAGGACCTGCACTCTTTCCATCTTCAATACACAGCTGACATGCCTCTGAGCAGGCCTAACCCCTAATTGCTCACTGGGCACTGAAAGCAATAGCTTCTCACTGCTCCAGTTGTAAGAATGGGTTTAAAAGCAGAGAACCAGTTTACATACTTGACAACGCTCACTTCACTTCTGTTTATGCTTGTTGATCAATATTTATACGTGAATATAATCCCTAATTAAATCTGTTCATCATATAAAGAGGTGTGTCTATTCAGAATAGAGACTCTCTCGCGCTCTCTGTTTGCATATCTGAGTGCAACACGGAGTTCTGTCAGTTGGCGGGGAATCAGATGCTTTTAAGCTTGTTTTATAGTTGATGCATCCACACAAGCATGCTTATGAAGGAGTCTTCGGAGCGTCAGACACGCTGTGAATCCACCGTTAAGAACTGCGATGTCAAGAATCGAGTCGGGCTGCCGATAAAATGATAACAACTGCCCAGATGTACTTTTATGCCTTACTTATACATCGCATTCATGTAGCACCCTTTGGGATTAGCTAATCACAACATTTTCAAATTGCGTTTATAATTCAGTTTCAAATACTCGTTCAGCCCTACTTCCGAAGACTAAGATTAAATCACTTGGCCGACGCTACGCTTGAGTTTTGGGTAGACTGACTTTTAATGGGAGAAAAATGTATGAGATTTTCATAAAAAAATATCAGCATTATATATCAAACGTCTGATGAATGTACAGTAAGATGATGTAAACATACAATATTTCTGCCAAAAAAGCCTGTTCCTAACAGATGGGATGATTTTGTGGGGGAGTGATCGGCATGAAGTATAATAAATTACAATACTAGATAAATTCAAAAGTCTAGCACTATTTAGACAATAAATTAATTCAATCATTCATTTTCTTTTCTGCTTAGTCCCTTTATTAATCTGGGGTCACCAAAGTGGAATGAAGTGCCAACTTATCCAGCATATGTTTTACACAGCGGATGGCCTTCCAGCTGCAACCCATCACTGGGAAACATCCATACAACTCAATCCAAACATCCATACACACTCATTCACACACATACACTACGGACAATTTAGCTTACTCAATTCACCTATACCACATGTTTTTGGACTTGTGGGGGAAACCGGAGCATCGGAGGAAACCCACACCAACACGGGGAGAACATGCAAACTCCACACAGAAATGCCAACTGACCCAGCCGAGGCTCGAACCAGCGACCTTCTTGCTGTGAGGTGAATGTGCTACCCACTGCGCCACCGTGCTGCCCCAGACATTAAAATTGAATAATGAAAATGTAAAATAACATTATAAATGAAACATTTTTTGTGCTCGACTGAAACTTTTACACAGTAAAATACTTTAAAACATGCAAATTATAAACACTCAAATGATTTTTTGCTGCTTGTTTCAACTACTTATTTAAAATGAGCTGAATCAACACAGTTCTTTAGTTTTTTTTTAAACAACTTAATTCTTTTATGCTTAATCCAATATTTTTTTTAAACAATTACATTAATTTAATCAATTTGTGTTGGGACAACAAAAAGAAATTGTGTGGAACCCAGCATTTTTTTTTGTGAACTTTCACTCTAATAAGGTTAATTAATCCACAACTCATACACTGAAAAAAAAATTCAAAGATGATTCCTTGGATTTACTAAATTATTTTAGGTTAAGTGGTTGTAAACAATTTACTTGGGTTGAATTTAAACAAATTAAGTTTAACATTACTAAATTTAATTTGTTTAATTAAATTCAACCCATATAAATTGTTTGCAACAATTTTGCAGAAATGCTTTTTTTCAGTGTACATTCTGAAATATGGTGCATTGATCAACTACAGTATGTTTCCTACTTTGCATTGACATCATGTCACCTACATCTCAGTGGTAATGCTCAAATGATATACTGTACACCGCAGCCCTAAGCTTAATGAGAAAATATGGCAGAAGACTCCTGGGAGGTGACGTGCCAGCCAATCAACTGTTATTGAGATAAATGGGAACATTAACAGATAAATTTGTCCATGGATTCTAGACCCCTTTGTTTATTACTCTAGGTTTGAGAAGATGAGTTTATTCGCAGTAAAAAACTTCTCTACTGACAGACAATTTAAATACAGCCTCCTGACCCTACATTGACTCATATAACCTCTGTTTTACTTGTGATAAGAGGAAAAAAAAGATAAATAAGCAATTATTGGCAGAGCTACCACGTGTGGACTCTGAGCTAGCTTAACCTGTAAAATCCGCAAACATCTAAATTGGCCTCCCTGAATTAATGGATAAAAAAAGATTAGACCGGCAACTCTGAGGAGGTGAGAGGTCAGAGTCTGTTCACATTGCTGACATGCTGGTTTAGCATCCTGCCTGCCTCTGCGGCACAAATTAGTATTTAGTCTGCAGCACCTCTGCGACAACACATCATTTATTTTCAATTATCTCTGCCCGGATGAAATCGGGACAGCGTTGTTTTCAGTGCTGTCTTTCTCCTGGCCTTCTTTTGAGTTTGTTTACCTTTAGGACATCCATTTTGTTTTGGTTCCTGCCAAATGGCTTGCCCACATCCTGGGATACTCAACCTTGACGGCAGGGAAACATCAATCTACCAACAGACAGACAGACAGACAGACAGACAGACAGACAGACTCATCTTGCTTTCTTATTCTTAAACGTTATCTCTATTTTGCATCATCATTTCTGTCAGCGCCTCACAGTGGCGCAGTGGGTAGCACGTTCGCCTCACAGCAAGAAGGTCGCTGATCGCTGGTTCGAGCCTCGGCTGGGTCAGTTGGCGTTTCTGTGTGGAGTTTGCATGTTCTCCCTGTGTTGGCGTGGGTTTCCTCCGGGTGCTCCGGTTTCCCCCACAAGTCCAAAGACATGTGGTATAGGTGAATTGGGTATGCTAAATTGTCCGTAGTGTATGAGTGTGAATGGGTGTGTATGGATGTTTCCCAGAGATGGGTTGCAGCTGGAAGGGCATCCGCTGCGTGAAACATATGCTGGATAAGTTGGCGGTTCATTCCGCTGTGGCAACCCCAGATTAATAAAGGGACTAAGCCGAAATGAAAATGAATGAATGAATGAATGAATGAATTTCTGTCAGCATTTCCATGCTTGGAAGGAAAAAGGTCTGGACCTCTAGTGTCTGCCTCATTTTTGCTGCTGCTTTCTGTCACATGGTGTTTTTATGGCTTGTTAAACTAAAAGTAAAAATGACAGAACGGGTGCTCAATGAAAGCCTATAAACTGAATATTGAATTAAAATTCATTCTGGGTTTGTATACAACAAAATATAGTGTCTAGTTTTTATTTTGTGTTCTGACTATTTGAGCCTATATTTCCTCATATAGGCTTTAATAAGAAAAAAAGAAAGGTTAGAGGTTGATTTAGAGATCTACGAAGCACATGAGGTTGATTTATAAATCAGAAACAGCATAGAAAAACTCTTCCCTGTTGGCCAGTCCAATATGCAGAGCCACAGCCGTATCTGATTATAGCTGTGCAGTCTCGTCTCAGTGCAAATATCTCATAAGTGACCAGACGCTCAGCTCGCACCATCCAAACGAACCCTTGAGGTGTTATTATTTAGGCTCCAAGGGCAGAGGCGGTCAGCAATCCCTGTGTTTTGTTATTCACAGCCGGTGGATCTGTTCAGGGAAAGTTTCTTAAACACAAGGAGTGGGTATCGCTTACACATTCATTTATTATGGTTAGCTGCTAATCCCTGAGAGGGTCATGATAAACACTCTGATCTATAGACCTCGACTGCTGAAGGAGGACAAGCTTCCTCTCAGAGACACAAGACAAAAAAAAAAGGCAAATTAGAGACTTTCCAAAGTCACATATTAAATCTAGCAGCTGGTTCAGATAAATTGTAAGAGGTTTAAAAATGGATATATATCTCTGGTCTGAAAAAAGTCTTCATTCTGATTGATTGTAAGGTGTGCAATAAAGGTGTTTCAAAAAAGGTGTTTCAATTGTGTTCTTTTATTTAAAGACTACACTTCAACAAAATACTAACACCACCAAACCAAAGCACAGAAAACACTACAAAATAATTAGCTAGAAGTAAATCAAGAAAAGGGCCTCACAGTGGCGCAGTGGGTAGCACGTTCGCCTCACAGCAAGAAGGTCGCTGGTTCGAGCCTCGGCTGGGTCAGTTGGCGTTTCTGTGTGGAGTTTGCATGTTCTCCCTGTGTTGGTGTGGGTTTCCTCCGGGTGCTCCAGTTTTCCCCACAAGTCCAAAGACATGCGGTACAGGTGAATTGGGTAGACTAAATTGTCCGTAGAGTATGAGTGTGAATGGGTGTGTATGGATGTTTCCCAGAGATGGGTTGCAGCTGGAAGGGCGTCCGCTGCGTAAAACATATGCTGGATAAGTTGGCGGTTCATTCTGCTGTGGCGACCCCAGATTAATGGAGGGTCTAAGCCAAAAATGAAAATGAATGAATGAATGAAAAAATCAAGAAAAACAAAACATTACAAAATGTTACAAAAAACATCATTGAACAAAACAAAAAGCAAATCAAATCAAATCCAAATCAAATCAAATCAAATCAAATGCTGGGGTAAAAGGCAATGATGCAGTGAGGGAGGTGTCTGGACTGTGGGTGGAGTGGTCTACCGCACATCTTTAAGACTCATTGATTAAAATGGACTGAGGGCCACAACTGCCCCTAGGGGGTCAGTCAGTGATTAACCCACACTTTTCAACTTTTAATCAGTTCCTGACCTCCACAGACCAAAACAAAAGCACCTGGACAGAGCTCTAGCAGAGCAGCTCGTAATGAGGTTTGGCTATTATGCCTATTTTTACTAGTAGGTGTGGACTGTGATGCTGAGATGAGAGAGAGAGACACACAGAGACAGAGAAAGGTACGGCGAGGTAGAAACCGCTACATGACAGAAGAGATCAGAGCATCCTTTGTTCCAGTGTTTCAATCAGGAGGCTCAGTAATGGCCATCAGAGGTCCAACCGCGCCGCAGCTCATGATGGCCATTAGGGCTAAAGAACCTCTACAGGAGAGCTTTTCTTTTCTCTCACCCATAACTGCATCATGTCAGATAATTAAACCAAACATGTCAGAGAAAGCCAGCACTAATGACATAGTGCAGGTTGGAGTTTGCTTGCCATTGCATGGCATCATACAAGAGAGGATGATGTGATACAAGTCTGTAAGATATATGACACCGCCATTAACACACCCTGCCTTTTATAGGGGCTGAAGCTTGTTCTTTACAATTGGTTGGAAAACACTAAGATGTGTGTTTGTATCCTAAAGATTACATTAAACAAAAACACTAGAAAATCTAATGAAACACTACCACACAACTCACCAAGTTTTTTTCCCTTTAAAAATATATACATTTCTTGTTTTAGTGTTTTGTTTGCTAGCGTTTTGTTTGTTTTTCCAGAGGTTTGTTTAGTTTGTTTTTCAGTATTTTGTTTTATTTTCAGTGTTATATCAGAAAGCATTTTTTTGGTTGTTTTTAAAATGAGTCATATATTTCTTGGCTAAAATAAGGGCAAATTTGGTCTCTCTGCGAAAATAATATAAAAATATCCCCAAAACAGTCGGCGTTAATAGCCTAGTGGTTAAGTGCGTTGACATATAGCACTGAGGTGCTCCCCATGATTTGCTGTCAATACTCTGCACTGTTCTATCTATTAAAGGTTAAAAACCCCTAAAACCAATTATAAAAATAATAGTCCAAAATAGACTAGTCATCAAATAGACAGATTAGACGGACTTCACATGTGTAGTCAATCATTCCTGTCTATTTGACAACTAGTCTAGTTGTCAGGCGTCTGTTAGATTTTCACAGACAGACCAAATGTAATATTTTTTTTAGCCAAGGAATCTGTGTTTATATGTCTTTTAGACTTCTTTAAAACACACATAAAAAATGCTTGCTGGTAAGACATTGAAAATAAAATAAAACAAAACACTGAAGAAAATCACCACAAAGCAAGAAAAGTACTGGAAAAAAAACTAGTAAACACTACCAAACAAAACACTAGAAAAAAATTAAGCAAGCAAAACAAAACACTGGGAAACAAAAAACTGGGAAACAAAACACTGGAAAACAAAACACTGGGAAACAAAAAAAGCTAAAAAAACAAAAAAAGGAAAAGAAGGAAAAACATATGCACCACAAAACCAAAACTTGAAAACAAATCATACAACCAAGAATACAACACAAAGCAAAACACCATAAACACCACAAAATCAGGAACTCTAAAAAAAGGAAACCAGACAGAACACGACAAACTAAAAACAACACAAATCAAAACAACACTATAACCATTGCATGACTTCTTACATAAGAGGACAATGTGACTCAAGTCTGTAAGATATATGACACCACCATTAACACATCATGCCTTTTATATGGGCTTCGGTAAAGCATGATCTTTACAGTTGGTCAGAACGCACTAAGATGTCAAACACAAAAAGGACACGCTATAATATATGCCTGCTACTAAATAAAATTAATTTATTTGTGCATGATGGATGTCTTTCATTCAACCCAGACAGTCACTGTGAGTAAATATAGTCTGTGCCATACGGCCCTGCTCTTGAACACAGGGCAGACGGCGTCTGGAAAAGGGACACTATTTCTCTCTGAAGTAAAAATGAGCAGTAAACGGAGGCCTGAAAATAGTTTTTTTAATATTGTTTGACATTAGCTTAATAACAGGCAAAAAGACCTTGAGTACAAATAATCAAGAGGCATCAGATAAGCAGTATAATTCATTTTCTAATTAATATGGTAGCATAGCCAAGACTAGGAGTCGCTCCAAAGGGAGGGCATTGAATCAGTCTTATCTGAAAATGGGGAAATATCCAGTGAATCATCCCTCAGGAATATTACTTTCTATCTCTCTTCTACTCATTCTTTCTTGCACTGCTTTTTCTTGCACATGCACAGCTCTGATAGACACTTACCAGGCTACTCCAGGGAACATATGTCCAAACAAAGTGTTAAAGATAGATAAAAGGGCATCATAAGCTCCTCTGACCTCCCGTTCCTAATTTCATATCCAGTAGTTCATGTACAGTTGCATTTATAAACTCAACACTCAATAGTATGTATATGTTAAACAATAATTTCACATTCGATGATGAAATGACTTGTGTGTTCTAACCACTAGAACACTAGTACAAAAGAAATGAACTTGAATCTTACTTCCTTTCTGCTGTGGGGTCTGATGAAACTGGAGAAAACACGGTTGTTGAATATCCAATCCATTTTTGTATCTCGTTTAAAAACACTATGAACAGCAGCTACGCTAATTATTTCTTTATTTAATATTTCCACCTGGGGATACTCATCCCGAGGCCCCTACAGACTATGCAGCACCATTGATGCGATCCAAGACCTGTGAAGAGATAATCTCAAGGTATCCTGGACCAGGCCGTATCCCTAGCTGATGCTGTGGTGGTCATGGAGGAATGGAGTGCATGAGGTTGATTCCTGAAAGGCCACAGTGACAAACAAGTCCACGCATTGATCCTGTGGGCCAGCCTGACCTCCCGCCGGTGCCCTACCCACACCTGCAGCTTCTCCACGATGGACGTCCAGCTTCTCCAGCCTCCGGCACCTAGACTGCAGCTCCACACAGGAAGTTTGGCCAGAAGAATAATGGTCGTGCCCAACAGAGCCTGGTTTCTCTTGAGTTTTTTTCCCCTTCACTTTGTCAATTGGTGAAGTTTTTTTTCCTAGCCACTGGCTTGCTCGGATCAGGACTTGTGGAGCTGCGCTTCGGTGGATTTGCTCTTCAGTGTTTGAACTTTCAACAGTGAAACTTAAACCACACTGAACTGAAATGAACTAAACTGAACTTCAACTCTGAAATCTGGACTTTACTAGAACATGTAAAGCTGCTTTGACACAATCTACATTGTAAAAAGCACTATATAAATAAACTTGAATTGAAAACTTGAAACTTGAATATAAAGAAAAGAATATAAGGGAACAGACTCGAAAACATTTTCATTATTATTATTATTATTATTATTATTATTAACAAAAAAATTTGGCAAATAAAATGTGCTTCGTTTAGGTGCATCTAAATTAAATAATTTAATAATTAGATAATAAGAAATAATGAAAATGCAATACACACTGCATAAAAGCTTCAACCCGTGATGTTCGACAAACACGCAGGCATGCTTATATTCTGTTTTGTTTTTTTCTAATGGCAGTGAAAACCTTCAAATATTGTCATTTTGGTCATAAAGATTAGACAAAGACATCATTCAAAACAGTAACTGTTTTTTAATTTGTGGATACTCACAAATAGAACAAACCTTGCTTTTTTATAGAATAGAAAACATTTACTCAGTCTGAGTCATCTTTATGTAGAAATGTTCACCAAAATAATGAATGAATCTCAGGACAAATTCTACATACCTGTCCTGCTGATTTCCTATGTTTTGCTGAGCTAATTTAGAATATTGATGCGTCATTGTTGTAAACCTTTTTTCATGAATATAATGATGCCTGGCTGTTATTCTGAGGACATTTCTACACCCCTAAACATGATGCGGCACAAAACGAAACGTGATTGATGGGTTAACTTATCAGTCATATAACATAGTGGGCGGTCCTTGAACATTCAAAGCAGCCAAAGCTCCTAGATCTTCAGTTGTCAAGTCTGGCTAGTTTACAGCATAAGCTAAGGCAGATTTATAATCTTTAAAAAATATATAATATAAAAATAATTTAAATGTTATTTATTTAGCAAACAACAGCTCAAACGTGTACTTTTTTCCCTGCCACACAGCCACAGTATCAAAAACGTGACCTCAGATCCAAAGCATCTACAAAACACATTTGTGTGAGCCATTAAAACCCCACTGACGACTACTAACTTCTCTAGCACTGCAGCCATGCCTCTGACACAGATAAAACCCACCTGACATATGCTCAGAGATCAGTACATTCTAAGTTCAGCGCTGACGTAAAAGTGGTTTCATTTCAGACCCACTTAGAGGAACTTCAAGTGTCCTGAAGATTAAAGGCAGAGGAACCAGAGGAGTTTATGCAGGGATTATAAACACAGATCACTTTTGTCTGTGCTTATTCTGCATCGAAATAAACCACAGGAACAGTAAGAGCTCTACTGACTTATGCTGGGATAATACACACTAGAATACAAACTGGAAACGTTGACATAAATATTTAGATACAATGAAAAGTAAACAGGGCCAGCCTGTGGGTTTGAAATGGGTTCCGTCACTGTAAGAAGTGTCATAACATAACAATGTCCACAGAACCACTGCAATATGATGTGTGGTTTCTTTTAAAACCGTACATGTCCACTGGCACGCAACGAGCGGAGCAAGAATGAACAATTCCAAATCGTTTGCACTGGGGACTGTGGGATTGACAGCAGAGCGAAACAAGTGAGAGTAAATTGGGAAGTGCTGAATTTGCAAATGAGAGGCAAAAAAAAAACAAAAAAAAAAACAGTGGCACATGGCCTATGCAAAGTGAAGCCCTGGTCTGTCATAAGCATTTCAGAATCTGTTTCTGGTTGATTTGGTGCTTAAATCACACTGTTACAAATGACTATATTTAATTCAGATTTCAGAAATTACATTTGGAAGCTCCCACTGTGGCTTCATTGGTTGCAAGCTTTTAGGCATATAGAATAAAATATGTGCATTTTTCAACTATAATAAATAACATCTTTACTTGATTTGACATTTAAATCTAAAATAATCTGCCAAGTTTATAAAAGCAGCTTTACTCATCTTTTTAAAGTGAAACACAAACAAAAAAAACAGGCAGGGCAATGCCAATAATAAAATACTGTATAAAAAACATTAAGTACTTTATATAAAATAAGGCCTATGTGTAGACAAAAAAAAACACCACCAACAACAGATGTTTCCCAGCAATACACAACAACATGAATAAATTATGCAAATTAATGTTACTGTTGAACTGATTGCTGCTTTTATATATGCTAATTGTTGTGTTTGTTTCACTTTCAGTACTATTAACTGCTCATTGGCTCATCCAGTGGACTGGGTTTAGGAGCAAGACTATTTGTTTGTCTGACTTATACTGTAGCTGTATCAGGGAGACTTTTATTTAGCCTGGGTGGAAACATTTTTGTTTTATTTTTTTTGATAGGGATGTGCGAAGTCAAGTGTAATGTTTTGCCACACAGGAACTTAACCGAGGAATGAAATGAAAGGAGTGAAATGATCCAACCAAACTGTAACAATCCAGAAAGACTATTCAAACAAAATGTGCTTTTGCATTACAAAACACGGCAGAGAAATGGAAAAAACACAGGGCAATGAGATGAGAAGTAAACTACTTTTAACCTTTTGTTTCTAGAATGCTATTTCATGTCTGAGATGGTCTGAGAGCCGGTCAAGTACATCTAGCACATATTTACATAGAAAAAACCCAAAATAAAACAACAAACAATAAAAAAGTTGTGCAGTAGAATGAAAGTACTACTACTGTATGTTTGATATTTTGTGTATGCCTAATGGTACAGGCTGAAATGTGCTGTAAATAATGCTATGGCTATTTAACAGCTAGTCCGTTGTTGTCAAAAACGTTTCTTATTTTTCTCATTTCATATTATTTCTGAATATATAGAATATTTTCTGAGACAATTTTGTTCTCATGCATGCAATCACATGCATGTTTTTGGCAAAGTTGTTTACCAATTACATTTTTTAAATTGACAGCATTGACCACTTGCTGTATTCTGCACTAAAATTACAATTTCTTTTTTTAGTAAAGAAAATGATACATGAGTCATCTTGCAGCTACATTTTTGAGTTGTTAAATTAAAAATATAAAAAGAATTGTTAAAGGT
>CAIGQW010053631.1:11833094-11848793 GCA_903798125.1 Danio choprae
TGATGTAATGAGTCAGGTGCTGTTTGCACTAGTGTGTTTCATTTTAAAACACACAGGTTTTTTACGGTTAAGCCTAGCATCCACACCACTCTAGAGTGTTTGAACTAAAAATGCTAAAGAGCCCATTTTTATAGTTTAGAAATGCCGGTCTTCCATTTCAGTGTAGAAGCAAATTTGTGAAAAAGGAGGCGTGGCTATCTGCAGTCACTCTCTGACTAGTCTTTATAGCAAATTGTTCCCTGATTCTTCAAGCCCTTCTCATATGACCTTTACACAATCAGTAGACAACAAGTATGGATGCCGGCAAAAATATGTGCATGATCAGTGAGCATGAATTGTCACATATCATGTGTTTCAGGCTGTATAGTGTGAACAAAAAACATTTTTCTGAAAGCGCCAGTCTGGATGAGGAGCGTTTTCATTCTACAACACCTTTTTAAATGAAAATGCACAAGTGTAAATGGCACCTGCAGTGAACTGCTCTGACCCTCCATCTGACCTTCTGACCCCAGAGCAGATTTAGCTCAGTGGTCCCTGCAATGGTCGATACACCAATCTGCTCCATGCCTTCATGACTGCCTGTGAGATCAATAAACACTGTTCAGGACTCCACTTCCTTCCGTCCCCAGCACGTGTGTCTGTGTGCAGGCCTCAAGATAAAAACAGAGGTTTATATCCGATTTTCATTAAACCCGTTTTGATTATATTGACCAAAGAGCTTGTATGAGTGTTGATTTAACTGTAAACAGTAAGTGTCATTTGTCGATGGACAGGGATGTCAATGGGCTCCAGTGCATGTTTCCATTGTGCTGAATGTGACATTCAGCCATTTGATCTTTTATATTAGGTATAAAAGCGTAATAAAAGTGTCCTATCATTTTCTTTCTCATTTAACCATTTCCCCACCAGAGTTTTATTTTTGTTATTTTAAGTAAGCATCGGCATTTATGATTATTTTCACAAATCTTACTTGATCACAAAAATATTTTCTTTTATGAATGTCAACACTGAACATAGCAAAAGAAAATACAGAATCTCTATATTCAATTAAAAAAAAACATTTTAGCTTTACTATTTTTTTTCCTCTGCACTTTAAGGCAGGTAAGTTTAACAAAAATCCACAAAAATAAATTGTTCTAAACTAAAAATGAAATACCAAATAAAATAAATAATTAAATACAGAACAAATATGAATAATCAGACATCAGAGTCCATCAACACTTCCAAATCTTGCACAGTTCAATACCTTATTGTGGCCATTGACATTTTCTTTGTATGGTTAGCCAGTTTTAATTTATATGGCCGGCATTGACTTATTTTTCATGTTATATGTACTGTATATGTGGCGCCAATAGCCTAATGATTAATGCGTCGACAAATAGCACTGAGTTTAAGTCACGGCTTGAGGTCCTTTGCCAATACTTTCCCTCTCTATACTCCCCTGTCTCCACTATACTGCCCTATAAAAATAAAACATTTTTAGGGTTTATTCCATTGTGGTGACCTCTGATAAGCAAAGGACTAAGCTGAAGGAAAATTAATGAATGAATAATAGAAACAAAAATAAATAAATAGTTATAAAAAAATTATTGGAAAAATATAGTAAAGAATTGAGAATTAAAAATATCAAGAATTTCATTTCGAGAATTACAAATGAGGCTTCCAAATATAAAGAGTTATCGGTTGTAGCCAAATTTTCCAAATCAGATGTGTTTTTGTTTACTTTCTCTTCCCTGTTTACTGATCATCCCACGCCTATAATCTTGTCACACTTGGACTATGGTGTTATATAGGGAGCTGTTCATGAAAACGGTGCTGGTATTTTGAGAAGGAAGGGATGACTTTAGCTGCGTTAATGTCATGTCGCAATTAACAAGATCCCGCTAAGAACACTACAACTTGTACCACCTGACCACCACAGATTCACATAAATTCTGAGTCTGAAGATGTGAACAGCTCCTAGTAGTGATCCCATATTGTGCTTGCTTGTGTAAGCAACTTTCCCTTTGCTTGTTTCTGGATCTGCAGATGCTGTAGTATTTGATAAGATCTTTAACAGAGCCTCTTTCCACATTCACACTACAGCATGAGACACTTCCAACATTAAAAGTACTATAGTAATTTATAGCATACTATAGTAGTGTGAAATGATAAACCGCAATAAATACTGTAGTATATTTAGTTTTTAAACTGTTTAGTAGTATAATAAATAGTTAGTACAGATTAGGCCATTCATGTTCATATTACTATAACTGTTGTATTACCACAACAACTAGAGAATTACCATAACACATTAATTCAAGTACTTTACTATAGTATGGTTACCATATTACCATAGCATTTTTTTTCATGTTTGTTCGAGGGTTTGTTTGTTAACTTACCTCATTAGCATCTGTCCTGATTTCTTTCCAACATTTTGAAATGATGCTAGTGATAATAACATGTCAAAAGTCTTAAAATTGTGTCAATGGCAGAAAAAGAGTTTAAAAAAGGATGTGAAAACTGAACTAAAAAAACCCCAGTGAGTAACTTATCAGAAGGACGATCTAGAGGTTACATGCGAGTGGTGTTTAAAACACAGTGCTGTATTATCTAGCCTATGGGCCTCTTGCAGTGCAAGGTTCTAATCCTATAAGAAATCGGGTTGTGAATGCTGATCGTCCTCTCGGCTGCTTGCCTTTGACTCTCTGTGATTATAATGCTTTAACACCGGCGCTGTAATCAGAACCGCCAGGCTGCCCTCCTCCACCTCCCTCCGCTTAATCAATCTGACCCAGCCCAGATTAGCTAGATCATAATCAACATCATGCTGGGGCAAAAAATTAAATAAATAAAAAAATACCGCCCACTCCCTCAGGCACACTGGACACCTTGCGGTCACGGTGACATATGTGGACCGTCCTGCTATCAAGGCCTTCCGACAAAAGCGGTCTGCTGCGCTGCAGGGAAATAAAAGCTTTATTCACCTTGCATGTAATCAGAGTGGAGCAGATGCTAATTGCAGAGTCTTTGCTGGATGTAAAGGAGAGAGCAGAGGCTCGACTCCAGAGAGGAAACTTGAGGAGGATCTGAAGCCCTTCAGGCTTTCAGTTCCCTCTGTAAGTGTTCTAATTAATTTTTTTTTGCCTCTTAAGACAGTGACTTCAGAAAATAGCTGTGTGCCATGGGTGTGCCATCAATTTCTGTGTGTGTGTGTACAGGAGAAATGAGTGAGACAGAGAAGCAAGAGTTATGATATGTTTGATGTTATGAATGAAATCTGTAGAATGCACATAACATATTTGCACAAATTTCAGTGCAGCAGACTTGACGATGAAATGCTTTAACTTAGAACAATCACATTTTATTTGCAGTAGCTTGGGTTCAGTAAACTTAGCTTTATTTATTTATTTATTTATTTATTTAGTTAGTTAGTTAGTTAGTTAGTTAGTTAGTTAACAAAGCTAGTTAACTAGTCTTGAAAGAAAGGTCTAAAGCTAATAAAACACTATGTAAAAATACTACTAAGGCTATAAATACTATTGCTATTTTTAAATACTATTATTATATGTTTTGTAATATTTTATAAAACACATTTAATAAAGTATTAGAAACATACTTTTGTCAAGTAAAAACGTTCAGAATTTCAGAAGCACTTTAGTCATCTGGATCACGTCGTCTTTAAGAAATAATTTGAATAAGCTGGTTTATATCTCTGACCTATGAGTGATGACCTTTTCTGGTGTCTGCCTCTAATTTTACATTAAAACAGCAAAAGTGATTTCATATACAAGCATTTATTACAATATTTAAAATTAATAATAGGAAGAATTATTATGATTGAATATATAAAAATGAAAAAACATACTTGTATAGACCTGTACTTAATACATAAAAGAATAAAGGATCATACCAATTATTTTATACATTTTAAATTATAAACTTCAAACTGACAAATATGTAAAATCTAGTGGTTTGAAGGTGAAGTGGCAAAGATTTAAATCTACACTCTCTGAAATAAACGTGCAAAAGCTGTCACTGGGGTTGTATCTGTTCAAAAGGTACACATTTTTACCTAAATGGTTAATATTGGTACCAAATGTGTACATAATAGTACCAGTAAAGAACCTTGCCACAAAAAAAACTAAATAACAGTGCACAAAAATCAAAGCACTCTTTTGCACTCAAAATGTGAACTCTTCCTATTTAGATTCAGGTTTCGGATTTTAAAAGCCTGTAAATGTATAAAACAGGTTTGAGAACATATTAACCTGTCCTGAATCTCTTTCTTTTTTTCTCGTTCCTCTTTTTTTTCCCCTCTCTGGGGCATGTGACTCTGGTAGCAGCTTGGAGACAGAAAACCTTTATGCAAGTGGACGACTTTACAACCTCCCTGCTGTCAGCGTGCTACTCCATTCGTGACAAGTGTCAAAGCACAGTGTGGAAGAGCCACCTGCTGCATGAAGATCACATCATTTCACACAAACGGACAGGTAAGTCAGGAAAAACGGTAAAAAAAAAAAAGCTATCTGCTCCTGTTTAGAAGAACAAAAAGATGAATCAAGCTCACTAGCAAATAAAGATTCATTACTGCGCTATTCACTAACAAATTATTACCCCAGAGAGCGGTAACAGACCCACACTGCTGTAGTTTTTTTCAGTAACCAGCTACAAATAAATAAGAAGAGAAGGAGATAAGTGGGGTTTTTAATAACGCATGCAAGCCATCATCTGTTGTTCTCATTTATAAAAGTCATAATTTGAAGAGGGATTCCAGGAGGCAGAGGAAATGAGCATAAATGAGAGCGTATTCCCAGAAGGCTTGGATGAGCTGTAACGCAGTGTGTGGGTGTTTGGGTAATCATCCAAAAGGAGTCTGCTGTTTTTGTTAACAGTTATAAGTGTTTGCTTGCTGCTGTCACACGACGGTATCTGACAATAAAGACAGTTGACGATATAAATCCAAACAAGCCAACCTGAAAGACACCTGTAAATGTCTGTACACTCATGCTTACGTTTATCGTTATGTGTTGTTTACAACACATGCATTCACAATTAAATTAATTTGGAGAGGCACGTGTGGAAACACACACACAGAAGGCACAAATAAGTTCTCTTGTCATGTCAGAAACGTTTACTGGGTAATCATATGCGCATGAGAGGGCTTCGTGCCAGTTTGTTTGTGACATAGTGAAATGAGTGATGGCTTGAGGTGGAGCGAAAGAGAAAAAACTGAGGGAAAAGGAAAAAAAAAAAGGAAGGAGCCAGAATGAGGCTGTGACGCGTGTGTCAAACTTTGTCACAGTCGAGCTGTGACTGAGGCTTCGAAGCTGTCCTAGATATCCAAACATTCCTTTTCAGTAAGACGCAGAAAGTGGAGAAGAACGTGCACATATGCGGCACCATGTTTCTCCAGGTGCAAGGAAGGAACAGCATGTAACATTTTAGTTGGTTAGCTTTCAGGTTTTGCTTTGTAGACAATTTTCTTTACTTCTAACCGTAATAAGCAGTTAATTTATATTCTCAATTACCCAATTTGTGCCATCACCTCTATATCAGCATTATGTTTATGGTCCAATTGCTTTAATTCTGAAGAAGGTTTTTCATAGTGAGCTGCCCTTTCTTTTTTTGGCTTTTAATTTTCCTGGAATCACTGTCTTGAGTGCATTCCATTATATGGAGGGGCCTACTTCACAATTGCTGTTTTCCTCTAAGGCCCTGTCCACATGAACACAGGTATTTTCAAAGCCAATTTTTTTTTCTTCACGGTTTGTCCACATGAAAACAGAGTATTGGGTGACTGCAACCGAAACCTTCTGAAAACTCCAGCCAGAGTGAAGATTTTCTGAAACTTCGTGTACAGTGTGGTAGTTTGGACACCAAAACCTGAGATTTCGCCTCATGACGTCGATGTGTGTGCTGTTTTCTCCTTTCTGGTTGGCCAACACGGCTAGGTTCACACTAAGTTCCGCAAGTTCGCAGCAAACATATCACGTATTCCGCATTGTTTGACCGCGGGATAGTATTCCACCTTTGTCCATCATGTTTGCATTGAAAATCATCTATTTTGGAATATACAGAATGCATAGCAAAATAGTGACTATAGTGCTTCTCCAGTGGAGTTTTGTAGACAATTTTCTAAAAGTCCCTGCTACATGACATACTGCTATCCAAACAGGGATATGTAGGAAATGCTGTTATTTAATTTATTCATTTTGACAGATCTGATATCTATGGAAAAGTGTAAGTGTCCTCTACAACACATCTGATATAAATTAAAACAATCCAGCAATCCAGCTTACCCATTTTGTAAAGAATAATGTATACAAATTTGGTGTAAAAAATGCACATAGTAAGTCAGATAGCAAACCTGTTCATCCTAATACAGATGGATGTGATCAAGCGTAAAAAGCATCTAGGAAACCACAGTCTCACTGACAATCAAATAAATAAATTAATTAATTAACAGACTATAGTATATTCACGTAAAAACATACAGTACTATTTAGTTCAACTACAGCAGTAGTACTAACAATGAATGAATGATTGAATGAATGAACTAAATAAATTTGAACATTTAAACAATAGACCACGAGGAAGAAAAAAGAAAAAGAAAACAAAGGGAAAGCAAAGTCTTTAACAATATAACAAGATAATATCAGATATTGTATTGAGCTATTATTATTATTGTTATTATTTATACATTTGCATGCTTATGTATTGCAGAAGGCCATGTGACATATGGTGAATGCAGCACATTTAGCAGTAGATAAAAATTTTAAAAGATATGACGCAAAAGACACTGAGCAATTCTTGTATCATGTAAAGATACATTTTGATGCACTCTTTACTTTAAAGTGTATAAAATAGTGCTATTATCAAACGCTTAATTGTTAATAAAAAAAAGTCATGGCAGACATTCTGGCCAATCAGAAACATTTGGTGCATAAATCAGTACATCTGGTGCACCTGACATCAAAAATGATGTCAGAATAATGTCAGAAGTGCAAAACGTTTTTAGTGCCTTTAAATGTGTGTGCATGCTGCTTTCTTTAAACTGTAAATTATGCTAATTGTAAATTGTTATCATTGTGATTATGTTTTGCAGTCTGGTTGGAAACAAGCCATGGTCCACTATTTGAGGACAACTGCAATAATCTGGAATGCTGTTAAAGAGCAGGTTGAGTGGGTTTTCAAAAAGATATGTAGTTTGCAACTTAGCTGACCTTCAATGTAAATAGTCTGCAAATATGAAATTGTCTTATTTTCTAACACAATCAAAGTGTAATATTTGCATAAGCCTCACCTGCACGACATACAAACACTATGAAAAGTCTGTTTTGTTTCTGTCACAAACTACACAGAAAGACCAATCAAAACAGACTTGCCCTGCTGACTAATCAGAGCAGAGTTGGCTAATGTAAGAGAAACAAACCATATCAAAATGATTGCAAAATGATACTAGTATTAAATGCATGTTCTGAGACATTTACAATGTGTTTTGACCTTAGATGCCTTTACCTGTAGGAGACTTTAAAATATCATATGACATGCTTTTTATTGTTGCTAAATGTAAACCACACTATTTTCCAAGACTTTAAATTGAGTTGGATTTACAGATATATGCTAAAACCAATAATAATAGAAAATAGAATAAATAAATGGGAGACATACAGTCCAAGAATAATTCTGTGCATCTGGGTTTGCTTGACGTCTTTGATGACATTTCACAAAATGTCAGAAGTTAAAAAAAAAATTCTGTTTAAGCACCTTTATTAATGTGTGTGTATGCTGCAGTAGACCGAAACACTGATTGTTCCCATAATGAATCTGAAGTAAGTTTCTGCGGTTGGAAGATTCATGACTGCGGCAAGTCCCATCTGGTGCGGGGCTCTCCTGAGACACCAGAACCAAAGAGGAGGACTGAGGTTACACCGCTGTCCCGTAAATACAGCTGACACACTCATTTACTACAGTCATCGACGCTTCTGTTCTCTACAGGCAATCAGACACGCATGCCTCTCAGTGACAATGTTATTTGTTAATGGGGGGGAAAAAAATCCACCCAGGCTTTGTTCTCTCCCTGAAAGACAACACCAGATGCAACCCTCCACCTTCAGAGAAAAACACAAAGAACTGTAATTGAATTAATGCTATTGCGATTCCACCTGTCTTTCAAATTTCAGCCATTTTAATAAGCACATTAGATTAGTCCAGTGGTCCAAAGTCCAGAGGTTTCCCGTTTCATTTCAGGAGCTCAACCAAACAAAAGCTAATGAATGCAGCTTAGCCTACAGACACTCTGCTTGACTGCAGAACAAGGCCACCCTACTGTGCCGCCATACTGAGACAGGTCTAATACACTACCCGCATGCACAGCTAGCCAAAAGTCCTGGAGTTATGTCACAATAAATCTAAGGAGAACAATGAAACACAAAGTGCACTTCAATACCAACAGGAAACACCCAGCACTATTGACCTGTCAATCATCCGGTCAGACTCCTCCCCTGTGTCCGAGGTTCTTCCAGCAGCCATGGCAGATGGAGGGAAGAGAGGCCTCTGTGACTGGCATCTCAAATGGCTAATTACCTCGTTTTACTAGTAATTAGCTGATTAAAATAGGCATTTAAGGCCAGTGTCAGGGCTTCCCGGAAACCACACGTTATTGAGACAGGAAGACAGCTGCCGGCTGTAAAAGACAGGGAAAGACTATGTGATTGAAGCGGAGCATAATGCCACCGATGTGCTTTTTTTTACGCATACAGAGTGGTAATTGACTGTAAATGCTCAAAATTGGAGCCCACTGCGAGTCAGATGTCTTAAATAATTCAGGAAACACATACACGCCTCGTCAGCTGTACTCTATGTATAAAGGCATGAGAATGACAACGGTGCTGCAAAATGCTGAACTGAATGGGGTTTGCATAAATAAACAATGGACATGTTATTATTCAGAATACTACAATTAAACAGATGTCTCAATTGGAGAAAAAAAAGACTTTTGAGCAATTCAGTTTTGTCCGTGACAAATATTTGAAGCCCAAAATTCAATGTGGATATGAAAAAAAATCCAAATATGAACATTTATCTCAGCAATTATGTGGATAGAGAAAAAAAAATAAACATTTATTTAAAAGGGGTAAGAAAAATATTAATACAACCTTAAATGCAATGTTCAAAATAAAATCTGATTCAGGATCAATATGTTTGAGTATTCATATAATCACAAAAATGATGTACATGCTTTTATACACTGTAATAATATGGGTAAAAAATGACAAATCCAACTGTTTGTTTATATTTTTAAATTAAGCAGGATGCAGTTGGGTTTGTCCATATTTTACTCAAATTAGCATTTTTATTAAAGTGGATGTTTAGTATGTCGTATGCATGTGTTTCGATTTTCTATAAATTAAAATATTCATTAATTCATTCATTTCTTTTCGGCTTAGTCCCTTTATTAATCTGGGGTCGCCACAGCGGAATGAACCGCCAGCTTATCCAGCATATGTTTCACGCAGCGGATGCCCTTCCAGCTGCAACCCTTCTCTGGGAAACATCCACACACTCATTCACACACATACACTATGGACAATTTAGCCCACCCAATTCACCTATACCGCATGTCTTTGGACTGTGGGGGAAACCGGAGCACCCGGAGGAAACCCACGCAAACACGGAGAGAACATGCAAACTCCACACAGAAATGCCAACTGGCTAAATTATAATATTATAAAATATAATATTTGTAAAAATGAACAAAGAAATAATTAAAATATGAAAATAAAAAATAAACCCTAACACCCTTGTATGAAGCAATATTTGAGAAAATATTAACACAAATAAAATACAAATTTTACACTCAACTTAAACTCAACAATACAATTTGTCCATATTTAACAAAATTTGGTTTAAAAATGTTTTTTATGAAGTGCATGAAACAGTTAAAGCTGTGATTGAGCCTACTGTTACACAAATTCAAGCAAAAGGCCTCTTGAATGAACTATTTCAGAAAATAAAAGCCAACTTCTTCAATTGAAAGCCATGTTGAATGTCCATGTGTTCACGCTGCTGTATTAGTGTGATAAGCGGATCTCATCAGACTGAAATCCTTCTTACATGAACATTAATGGAGGCTCTGGTCAGATCCTTGACTTGGTCTTGGCTCTTGGTCTTATCACCTCTCCATGTTCTCCTTTGCCCTGCCACTGGTCACTGCTTCTCAAAAGCCCCCTGAGGCACTTCTGTGCTAAACCAACCCTGACAAAGCTTCACACGCCACAGCGATAGACGCCGCTTAGAGCATTTATCTGAAGATCACAATTTTGAGGCATTTTTCAGCTGCTTCTGAATGCCAGCTGCCAGCTTGACCGATAGAGAGGCGAAGAGCCGCTAAAGCCCCGTAAGTTCCTGCCTCCAGCTGGACTCTACATTATGAATGCCCTCCACTTCCCGCCGCAGGGTTGCCTTGGAGATGAGGACAAATCTGGAGCGGGCAAACAGCGATATTCAAATGCCGTCTATGAAGCAGAAAACGAGAAACGACTAAATTGTTTCTCTTGACACTCTCACATTCACGTGTTGCACTTGTGTGAATGGGGTGGAAAGAGAGAGGCACTTAATTCCTGGTGAAGAGGAATAAAGAAAGAACAGGAAACATGGAAGCAGATTCCAGAACTGCTGCTTTCCGTGAGCCAGGAGTACAGGCCAAAACTGTGGTAAGACATCACTGATTAGACTGCAGAACAGCACTAAAAAGGATAATAGAGTCATACATAACGAAAAGAGTGAATCTGGAGTGCCAGGTGGAAAAAAAGTCTTGGAGTTATCATGTAGAATCAGCAGACATATTAGAACAAGCAAACATTAGCAGGTTGTCAATGTTACCTGTGTTTTTAACATTAGTTAAACAGCAGGCATTATGAATGAAAGCTTAAAGACTCTGAGCAAAATACACACATACTATAACTACTATATGTAATAAATATACATTTTTCTATGGTTCTGATTAATCCTTTGCCAGCTACTAATCTACACCTACACAATCAGAGTATAATATTTGCATAATCCCTGACTGCCAATGACATATGTACATTATGAAATGACCATTTGTATTAAAACCTGCTCTAGGGGACTCAGAAACAATATTATGACATTTTAAAATACCAAATGACCTGCTCTGTAAAGGTGTGATATAATATGGCGAACTAGTCATAGCTGAATAATAAGTGTTCAGTACATGGAAATTGCCATACCATGAGTCTCAAACACCATTATTTTCCCATTCTCATGTAAATCCAGAGAGAGTAAGATCCTGGTGAAAAACAGACCTATCAGAACTAAACACAGACTGCTATGTTGCAAACGGGAGTATGATATAGCACACCCTCAACATTTGCATGTACTTTAGATTACATTCTATGTAAGCACAAGTCATCAAAAGTTCGCCAGCTAAAAAACAGACTATATTTTTTAAGGTTCATGTAATCTTATATTAAGCTTATGTATGTGGGACCCATTTATTTAGAAAATGGGAGACGCAGGGAGACCAGGACGTTGGGCATACAGATATATGCTTAAAACAAAATAAAATGAAATAAATAAATAAACATTCTGGCCAATTAGCATCAAATACTGTTGTCTATACTACATATTATTTAGTAAAAAAGGTGATGTAATGTGCAAGTGTATATATGTTTAGTCTTTATGGATATGTGAGTACTTGACAACCATTACAATGGTGCACTGAAAGACCAAATGTGCACAGCCACTACTGACCTATTGTCTGTACTACATTGTGTATAGCACACTACATTGTGTTTTTGATCATTTTGTTGACATCTGAATAAGACAACTTTCAAAAGCACAATTAAAAATGTTTCCATTGTAAGTATTTTGTTCTTGTAGTTACAGTAGTGTTGCAATCCTCTTAAAATAATTTGCATAATTAAATGCTTGTATTCAGCAAAAAACCTTAAAATGATCAAAGCTGACAGTAAATAATTTGAATAAAGGTATAGATTACATTACCATGGTTGTGCTGACCAGAACATTGTGAGAACTACGACTGAATATAGTCAATAATGGAAATACTCTTTTTGCACACTCATTCCTCACGGACAGGATAACACAATCATGAACTCCAGCCACTGACAAACAGAAGGAGCGAGTGGAAACCAGAGAAACTGTAGCTCAAAACCAGAACAAACTCACTATACCAGGAAACACAGCACTCCTGGGACAAACACAAGCAAAACACACTCTCTGGCAGAGCTCCATAAGACTCATCCTTACAACAACCCCAAACACCATCAAATATTAATCCAGGACCTCAGGTTCAGTTCTCAAAACATTTGAAACAATACAAGACTGAAATATCAAAGAGCTTATCGAATCCCAAAGTCTCACGCTGTCAGGTAAAATTCTCCAAACAAAAGACACAAACCCAGATTAACAGGCAGAAAAAGTGAACAATTTTCAACGTTAGGCTGCTGGATGGACAGAAGGGAGGGAGCTGTAACTCGCACACGTACCCTTGAGAAAGATTCTGGGAAATATTAAAGGAATGTTTAGGAGTACAGCATATGTGTATTGCAGGGTAAATATCATGAGGGTCAAGAGGAGTTGAGAGCGATTGAGGCCGTTCTCAAAGTAATATCGCTGCAGTCTCTGAGCGCCCCATAGGCATCTGATTAATCACATGGTACGCAAAGAGATGCACGTATACGGCTGAAATCTGTCAGTGGAAAGGTTAATGAATGCAAAAGCAGAGAGGGACATGGGGAAAACAGCTATAAAAACTCATTTCACAACATGTATGCTCCATGTTCCTCCTAGCAGTCCGCATAACATATACGGTCTAAAAATATATATTGAATGCTTAAAAATGGATAATGC
The DNA here is from genome assembly GCA_903798125.1 of Danio choprae. Classification (NCBI taxonomy): domain Eukaryota; kingdom Metazoa; phylum Chordata; class Actinopteri; order Cypriniformes; family Danionidae; genus Danio; species Danio choprae. The sequence continues at coordinate 11,845,971 of CAIGQW010053631.1, forward strand.
CATGGCAGAAAATTGCCAGTACTTTTTCTGTTAAAGGTGCAGTATGTAAGATCGATAAACCAGTGGTTGAACTAGGTATTGCAGTCCAAAATCAAACGCAGGTTGCCAGATTGTCGACACCAACAGAAGCCAGCGTGCCTGACTATCGAGCCTACACAGTGTCCTAACTACACGTGATGAATCTTTTCAATGCTAAAACGAGTTTTTGTAATAACCATCACCTGAAATGTCTATTTTAGAAATGGTTTCAATTCCTCGCAGCTGAACAACAACATTACTACAATGACAATGATCACCTCAGGTACTGATTAAGTGCTTTATTCAGTGTTAAATCCTACCAATGTGAGTTTGAATACCATTTTAACTTACATTTATTGCCATAATGAAAGCAGCAGCACATAGTTTACCTCAGATCTTGAGAATAAAATAAACATATAACTTAGTTTGAAAATGAATGTTAGAACTGTGACTACACAGCAAACCAACAAACATCTCGGGATGTACTTTTAATAAGGTAATGAGGTTTAATATGTATTAATTAGATCCTAAACCTTACCATTTAGTTTGAGTGCAGTGCAGTGCACTATTTTGTGCTTCTGAATGGCTGGGGTACTTAAATGTTTCTGTCGTGTTGCGTTGTGTGTTGTTAGGACACAGTGTTACAATGTATGCTGCTCAGCTAATGTTTATGTTTGTCATATTTAAATTATTTGCTAATTAAAAACCACCTCATGTAGATTTTTCTAACTCTGAATCAGAGTTTCATTTTCAGCTGTACCCACATACATTGATGCAGCCTTCAAGACTGAAATGAAATAAGGCTTTTTCCACAAAGGTAACCCAGGGTGCTGAAATATAATTAGGTAAACTGGCAGTGGGTGGATTGTAGAGACCAAACAAAGACAGGCATTCTGACATGAACTATGTCAAGAAAACCGAACACCACACTACATTTTTGGGCTGACTTTTTTAACTGGAAAAAAGTGCAATGTTGCTACGCAACCATTAAACAAGCCATCTTGTTGCTCTAATCAAGTATTATAGCACAAGCGCTCTAAAGTGTTTGGTCTGTTGTTAAGTATAATATTTGCATTTTTTTTTTCTGCTTCACACAATGGACGAAAAAAAATCCCATCTCTCCATTCATTCGATTGAACAAATGTGAATTATGTTATGCACATTTCAGACACAGCCTACAGCTCTAAATTTATTCCATGCATTGTGATGCATCAATATGACAAAATTCACTAATGTAATATTATTTTTTCTAGTAACAAAATCCACCAAATCCATATATATCTGATTTATGTACACAATAAAGTTGCTCCTGCATTACCTTACATTAAAGCAAACAAACCGTGCCAAACAAATCAAGATCACTTAATACAAAATCACATCTGTGACCAAATCTCACAATTTTTTATTACATTAAGGAAACATTAGCACATATTTAAACCACTAATAAAAGCTAACAATAACTGAGCAGCAGAGCTGGCCCTCTCTACATGCCTTCAGTCCCACTAGTACCTTTCTTACCCTCCAAACCCAAAATAAATCTAAATCAAATCAGACAATCAGGACACAAACAAGCTTTAATAAATCATGGATCGAGATCCGGATTTACTTAACAACAGCTTTATGGCTCCCATTATTTTCACACATCTGTGCAAAGTCATAGAACCATTAAACAGCTGCTTCACCCTTTTTTCATCAAATAGATGCCATTCCTCTGCTTATTTTTCAGGAAAACTGCACTTTTCTTTTTTTAACTACTGTCTCAAACAGCAGACTTGTCAATATCACTACAGTTTAGCAGGCCTACATACATGAAGATAAATGTCAATCAATGTCCTTTCGGGCTCTTTCATCTTGCTTTTTCGATCAAGGTCATCTTTTTAAATGCCTGACTGACTGCTGTCCTGCCATATCCTGCTAAAGATGAGTGTTTATAAAACCTCAGTCAATGTAGATTCTGTGTTGTCCTGCCATTTTCATTTCCGCAATAATTTACCATTGCTACTCTCCCTCTCTGTCAGACACCTTTAAAAGCTGATTAATTCCCCACTCCGCGAGGTACATAGGAGGAGAGCCTCATCAATCTTTCTCCACCTTGACAGCGCTCAACTGTGCCACGCTTTCCCTGTGTTTTAGGACTGAACAGACAGAGCCCAAGTGATAGCTCAATCATCAGCGCTGGCCCATGTGAATGAGACACTTGCCCCCGCGAGAAAAGTGTGTGGAATTCACTGGCTGATCGGCGATCCCTTGAGATCCTGCAGGGGAAGGTTCAATGACAGTCCCTGAAGTCAAGAGAAAACACTCCGGATGGCACACTTGTCAGGCCTGTACACTTCTCCGCTTTCATTGCTGTAATAGAGTACAGCTGGAAGGGATTCCTCCGGATGTCAGCCAGTTTTGAACTCTTTACGAGACTTGTCCGTCATGGCACTTCTACAGTACATGCAAGGTAGCAAATGTGTGGAAAGTGTTTTGCTGCATTAAAAGCCGAGGCAATTTAGTTAAACGGGCAGGTGTTTTGAAGTGAAAAAAGACATTTCAGAAGGATTCCTAAAGGATTTTCCTGTGTGTATGTGGAAGATAAACAACAAACTACTGGAGTGTCTGTTTCCTCAAGCTGATGGAGTCTGGGGTCTGCTGCTGAACTATACTTCATCATGGGCTAGAAAATGCCATGTTTACCTGAATCCCACAGGGAGACATCTCATGCTCTAACTCGTCTTATTCTTTGATCTAGAGTCGTGTACTACATTTGACTGAGAGAGAGAGAGAGAGAGAGAGAGAGAGAGAGAGAGAGAGAGAGAG
>CAIGQW010053631.1:11848803-11867816 GCA_903798125.1 Danio choprae
GAGAGAGAGAGAGAGAGAGAGAGAGAGAGAGAGAGAGAGAGAGAGAGGGAGAGAGAGAGGGTAGGGGAGTAGGGGGGATGAGTGAAAGAAAGGGGATTGTATAGAGAAATAATAAGAGAGATGGATTGAAAGAAAGATAATCATCTAATGAGATGAGTCTTGATCTTCCCTCAGCAATAGGCCGGAGATGAGAAGAAGCATGACATTATGTGACCATTATACAAATAATACAAAAGACATCAGAGGAAATAAGTTCCAATAAACTAAAGGAAAAGGGAAAAACAATCAGGCTTAGAAGAATTAATCAGGAGCAAGGCAGTGGCAAAACATGCCACCTAAAAATGAGAAACGCTAACACTGCTATAATTTTAGCTAAAGTATTTAAAAAAAACTGAATTTGTTAAAAATTGCTATGGTTACAGGAATAATACACTACAGAATAAAACATGTCATGATTAGTTAATCAAAAATCTAGTCCTGGATTATATGTACAGTATAATATATATAATAAAATGGGATGTTTAGTTTAGTGTTTATGTTACTTGCTTCAGTTTGAATTAGCTTTTACTTTTACATTTTATATTATATATTTATTTTTAAAACTTTATATTCTATACTTTATATTCTTTTTTATTGTTTTTTTTATATCTAGTAGTTTAAAAAAGTTTTGTGTTTTAAATTTAGTTAACTTTTATTTTTTTCATTTCAAATGTATTTTTTTAGTTTCTTGTACAGTAGTTTTGCCTATATTGCTTTAATTATTATTGTTTATTTTACTTCAGTCTTAGTTGTAGTCTTAGTGCATTAAGGTAAATAAAATGAGAAATTGTTGCCTTGGCAACCAGCTGAAATAAGTTCTAGAATTTTAATTAATAATTGATTTCAATGTTTATTTTATTTTAGATGTTAGATTTTATTTGAGTTAACTACAATAACACAACATTTGAGATCTACTGTACTGTATAAGAAAGAAGAATCATTTCAGTGAACACATGGTCATATGAACCACTGTTATAATACTTTAATTTTTAACTTTTCATTACAACCCAGGCTCTTTCTGAAAACGTACCTCAATATACATTTCTGGAGACCAGCAAAATACGTTGTTGCCATTTTTGTTTTTGCAAATCCACCAGAGAGGTCGATTGTTTACGCTTTTTCAGATCTCAAATTTCTCTCGCGAGTGCCATTAGCGCCTGCTGTCCTCGCATAAATCCATCAGAGGCCGCTGTTTGACTGACTGACCGATCGACTGACCCACCCTCCTCCTTCCCTAAACCCAACCAATTGTTTTGATTGACCCGCCCACCCACTTCCCTAAACCCAACCAACAATTTTCAAAAGCAATCCAGAAAAAGAAAAGCCCTCGTCAGATTTTTACCATTTTTTCAGATTTTACCACATTCTCACCCTGTTATTTACTTGTTTATTTTATTTTTTGGATTCTGTTTTTGTCTTACCTGCTTTCTGGAACCGTTCTTCACTGGACTCAAACCCCATTGTCGTGGTCAACTCCTCTCTACTTCTCGAGTCTACATACATGGCGAGCTAATGGGATAAACTGGTAACATCTGGAAAGCCGTTCACACAGAGGTAAGCGGTCAGCTGGTAAGCGCAAAAAGGAACAGCGTCATACCGCCCCGTAGTGTTCATTTTAAAAATGAAATGCAGCCATACGTACTTCTGGCTACATAATTCCCAATCTCCAGAAATGTATACAGTGCATCCGAAAAAGTATTCATAGCGCTTCACTTTTTCCACATTTTTTATGTTACATGCTGTATGTGCTTTGGGTCATTGTCCTGCTGGAAGAAGAACCATTGCCCCAGGTCAAGAGCACTCTGAAGCAGGTTTTCATTCAGGATGTCTCTGTACATTGCTGCATTCATCTTTCGCTCTATCCTGACTAGTCTTCCAGTTCCTGTTGCTGAAAAACATCCCCACAGCATGATGCTGCCACCACCAAGCTTTACAGTAGGGATGGTATTAGCCTGGTGATTCACTCCAAAGAGAGCAGAGAGTTTTGTTTCTTATGGTCTGAGAGTCCTTCAGATGGCATTTGGCAAATTCCAGGCGGGGTGCTATGTGCCCTTTACTAAGGAGTGGCTTTTGTCTGGCCACTCTACCATACAGGGCTGATTGGTGGATTGCTGCACAGATGGTTGTCCTTCTGTAAGGTTCTCCTCTCTCCACAGAAGAACACTGGAGCTCAGACAGAGTGACCATCGTGTTATTGGTCACCTCCCTGACTAAGGCCCTTCTCCCCCTATCATTCAGCTTAGATGGCCGGCCAGCTCTAGGAAGAGTCCTGGTGGTTCCAAACATCTTCCACTTGCGGATGATGGAGGCTACTGTGCTCATTGGAAATTTCAGAGCAGCAGACATTTTTCTGTAACCTTCCTCAGCCTTGTGCCTCAAGACAATCCTGTTTACAGACATTTCCTTTGTCTTCATGCTTGGTTTGTGCTTTGACATGCACTGACAACCCTGGGGCTTTATATAGACAGGTGTATGCCTTTTTAAATCATGTCCAATCAACTGAATTTACCACAGGTGAACTCCAATTAAGCTGCTGAAACATCTCAAGAATGATCAGTGGAAACAGAATGTACCTGAGCTCAATTTAGAGCTTCATAGTAAATTTGCAACAATTTCAAAATAAATCTTTATTCACATTGTCATTATGAGGTATTGTGTGGAGAATTTTGAGGAAATAAATTAATTTAATCCATTTTGGAATAAGGATATAACATAAACAAAAGTAGAAAAAGTGAAGCGCTATGAATACTTTCCGGATGCACTGTATAGGGCTACGTTTTTAGAATGAGCCTATGTTGTTTGAGCTGTATGTTGTTTTGAACTTTGGAAGAGATTACTATAAACATCTTGTTTAAAGTAATTATTTCTGTTATATTAGAGGGCGATGCGGTGGCACAGTGGGGAGCACAATCGCTTCACAGCAAGAAGGTCGCTAGTTCGAGCCTTGGCTGGGTCAGTTGCCATTTCTGTCTAGAGTTTGCATGTTCTCCCCGTGTTCATGTGGGTTTCCTCCGGGTGCATGCGGTATAGGTGAATTGGGTAAGCTAAATTGTCCATAGAGAATGAGTGCGTATGGATGTTTCCCAGTGATGGGTTTCGGCTGTTTCGGCTAAGTTGGCGGTTCATTCCGCTGTGGCGACCCCAGATTAATAAAGGGACTAAGCCGAAAAGAAAATGAATGAATGTTATATTAGAATGACATGTGTGTAAGTTCTGACAGAATAATTATTTTTGTGTGAACCATCTTTTCACATACAAAGCCGACTTGCGTGAGACATTGCAACTAAGTGCAGTTGTCTGTGTGTGTAATCATTTGTCTTATGTCTGTGATTTTGTGTCAGGGTATAGATTTACCAACATCCCACCCATTTTGCAGCCTGTAAACTTGTATACTCTCCGTTAATGCTCCCTCCGGAGCCAGCCGATCCCACAGAACAAGAGGCATGAAAAATGCAGCCAGCGTGCCCGATCCCTGCTGCAATTATGCATGAGCAGAACGGCTGGCTGAACAGAGCAAACCCAATGCATACACTTTACATCCCATTCCCACTGCACTGGCTTCCAGGCTGGATCTGTGCATGCTCGGCTCAGACATTCACACTGTCTACAGAGCACTACATGACAGGCAATCAGAAGCCCTCCAGCTCCCTTCTGATGGAGCTTGCTGTGATAATGCCTTAGCATCAGACACAACCTAAAAAATCCACTAAAAAAAAATCAAACAGGGCAGAGGGTAAAAGGAAGATTGCCCTCCATAAGTGCAACATACATGCGCATGTCACATACTGGTAACTGAATGCTATGAATAGAGAATCAAAAACTCTGAAAACGGTTTCAGAATTTACAACTGAAAGATGACAGTATATAATGGAAAGGGCCGTTTTACTTTCAATCAGAATTAACTAGAAGTGCACAATATACAGTATTAAAGGTATTAAAGTTGTTTAAATGTTAGTATCAGTATAAGGATATCTATTATCTAGCATGTTCCAAAACAGTAACAAAAATCGAATTTAGAAGAAATAAACATCCAAAGCTTGCAGTTTGTAAATTCCGTCTTAATGGATCAACAATTTTTTGACATCACATAACACTTCAGTTTGTCATCAAAACTTCTCACCAATCAAATGCTCTACAGTATCTAACATGTCCCGTCCACTTCAAGACGCTTCTCGTGTGTTTTCATTTGATGCGCCTGATCTCAACCACTCTCACTAGCAGAGCTTGTGAGCTTGTGATAAAAACTAAAAACTATTTTTAAAAAGTGGAGTTACTACATGTCCTGCTCTGTCTTTATGTTTCAGTTGAGATTATGTCAAACATCGAATAAAAAAAATGCACTTTTCAATCTTTAACAATTGTGTGATTTGTACAAAAGTCTTAAAAATAAAGTAGGTTCTCATAGTGAAGCCTTAAAAGAAACATTTGTGGTTCCACAGAGAACTTTTCAGTCAACAGTTCTTTAAACAACTTTTTTCTTTGTGGGAAGAGCATTTTCATAATATAAAGAACATCTATCAAGTATAAATAAAATAAAATATTCTGTGGCTATTAAAGGATCTTCATGAAGCAATGCCAATAAATAAGCTTTATTTTTTATATTTTTAATATTTAACTGTATCATTTAATTTGCCATATACTGACATTTGGATTTCATTTGCATCATCTAATGTTTATGTAAAGTAAAAATACTAATAGTAAAAATACAAATAATTTAATAACTATGCTAAATGTAATCTTGTAATGTAATGTAAAATGTAATACCTAAATTATTATCCATATATTTTTCTCTTACTATGAATAATGTTGTGAAATTCAGTTCAAACAACTGATTTTCCCAGTTTATTCCTTTATTATGAACAAATTAATGTTATTATTTATTAATTAATGTTACCAAATAATTACATCAATGCTAAAATTAAAATAAGTTGTTTAGACAAAGTAGCTGTATTTACACAAATTAATAATTATTGTATTCTATTAGCTTATCACATCAATCAGAATTTTAATATTGTACATTGGTAGAATGAACCACTGAAAAATCATATATTGGTTGCTTAATAGGGCTAAATATTGGCAAAGCACATGAAAACATCACATGCTTACTAGCATAAATGTACTTCTTACCACCAAAGAAAGGGGCCTTTTCCATGACACCACTCCAATCAGTCCAGACAATAGCACCTGAAACAAAGAAAACAACATTTTAAGACTAAAACAATGTCTCACAACATCAAAACCGTCAAGCAAAATCGCATCTTAACATTACAGGAGACACTCTTACAGGTGACTTTATCAATATTTCATGTGCAGGGAGTGATATGGTTATTCAAACTGCAGGGGGAATTCTACAGATAGAGTTGAGATGTTAAAAAAACTGTGCATTTACACTTTTATAGCTGCCGCAGCACTTGTTCTTTCGTTCTGTTCTCTATCTTTTTCTCCTTCACCCTTCATTAACCAGCAGCACTCCACCGCGAGGCAGTCTCTCTCTCAAATGCTCCTTCACCCTTTAACCCATCATGTCCAGCAGGCCTCTCTCCCTAATTCACACTTTTTACCCGCGGGACTTCACAGCTGCGCTACAATCACAGCGCCATCTTACATAAACCAACGGGAGCACAGAGATAATGCACAGGGAATGAAATGTTCAGTACTGAAGCTGATGCTGTCAGCGGTTTAGAATGCAAATTCAGGTTATGAATAATGCTAGAGATTTAATTAAAATGTTTCAAAATATATATAGGGCTTCATATGTGAAAGGAGGTGAATGCCGACTTATTTGCACTCACTGACTGAAATGTGTTTGCTGGCAAAAGAAAAATACAGAAAACGTAGACTGAAGAGTCGATCGATCTGAAGATTACAGGATTATGCCATCGTGTGCGATCACATACAACTTTGGGATTAACAACCACAAGCATAAAGAAAAAAAGCCAGAAAAATAAGTGCAAGTAAAAAATTAAATAAAAAACTTTTATGGTCATGTTAGGGATACGGGATTATTACCCTAAAATAAAAATGGAGAAAAATAACAATGTTTAAAATAATGTTCATTATCTTTCACATCATTTGGCTTCATAATATTGCCTTACCTATATTTTTTTGATGCTCAAATTAAGTGCCATAACCGCTGGCTTGTACTTTATGAATCTCCAAAGACCAATTTCCAAAGATTTTTAGCTAAAAATCTTCTTTAATGTTATTGCACAAAAAGTCATCTACATATTGGATGGCCTAAAGGTGAGTAAATTTAAGGTGCCATAGAATGAAAATCTGAATATATCTAGGAATAGCTGAATAATAAGAGTTTGGTACATGGAAATGACACACCATTGTTTCCTCATTTTCGTGTAAATCCTGTGAGTGTAAAATCTAAGTGAAAACAGGCCAATTGAAACAAAGCACCAACTGTTACGTTCCATACAGGATTATTAATATGCATGCCCCATGCTGTGTTTGATCTGCCACGTTTGTTTATTTGTAAAAATATTTTTACCGTTATTTTGATCTAAGCTTTATTTGACTTCTATAAATGAGACTCTTATTTTGAAAATGGAACAGGCATTAAGGCAGCGTAAGCAATTCTGTGAATTATGTTCACTGCATGCCTTCTGTTCACTGAGTGTCAGAATACAAAATGCAGGATATATGGATTATACATTTTTCAACACCACCCCGAAGAGGCACATAGTTGCTTTAACTGCATCTTTTGTTAGTTTAACGTCTATATTATGGCATTTGAATGTTTGTAAATAAGCAACATACATCTAAACAGGTGAATATTAGTGTTTAATGCATTTTTATGCATTGTGTCATATCTGTCTGCTCTTACTTGCATTTTTCCATAGTGAAAGGACAGCAATACACTTTATTAAACTCATCTGTTTCTGCAGAGACATTAATTACTTCCTGTGTTTTTATATACATTAAAACCACATAATACAAAAATAAATACATCTCTGTCAGTCCCGTTAGTCAGGTATAATCAATGTAGCCTACATTTTATTCACAACACAACTCAGGAGCAAATTATGTTACTCTGGTGGCATAAAGATGACTCACTCCTTCTAGATAAAATAAACCACTTCTCTACCACTTTAGTTAAAAAAAAGAGTCATTTAACAAGGAATCTACTTAATTTGTTAATGTGTGCGTGTGTGTGTCCATATTACATTACGGCCAATTCCAGGATTGGAAATGGACCATTTTGGACACTTTTTGCTCTTACCTATGCCACATAATGTATTTTAGATACAAGAGAACAATTAAACATATTGCATCAATGCATTTTATAGCACCTTTAACTGCCACTTTTTATATTTTTGCTGTTGTCATTGAGCTATCCCTTTAAGCCTGATCAGGTCTGCTAAATGCTAAAAAATAATTTTAACAACATCACTGCATTAAATAAACATTATATTAGTGCAGCAACAGCAACAAAACCATACACAAAAATAAGCACAATCAGAAACTGTTATGGCCATTATTAAGATACTTCATCAACACAAGTACATTTCTATAACAAGTGTAACATGAGATTATGTTTTATGAAAGAAAGTGTAAGACAGATGCTTCAGCGAGATGATGTGAAAGATGATTCACTTTGTATTTGCTCCCTTGAATTATTGATCCTCTTTCAGTAGCAATTGAGACGGAGAAAAAGAGAGGGAGAAAATGAAACCAAGACTGAGAAAGAAAAAAAAACGCTTAGAAAGAGTCAGTTAAAGATAAGATTGAAAGAGAGTAAAGGCCTGGCTGGTGTACGTGGGGAAAGAGCAGCAGCATAAAAGAGCTCACTGAAAGGAATATTTTGCCCTAGTGCAAAATCCTATTCCCTGGCAAAATCATAAATCCCTTGGGCCTCTAAACGATTCTATAGAATAAAAGAATTTTTGGGGATATTCCATACAGTGCCTGATTAAAAATGATACAATAATATAAAGCGAAAACTCAACCCATGTATTTTATCACATCTAACTAGGTGCATATTAGCTTATTTGCTGTTTATTAGTACTTATAAAGCACATATTAATGCTTTATCCTACATCACCATATTTTACACATTAAACAAACTGCTTTTTTACCAACTATTTGTAAATGTATTGAGGGAAAAGTCTTCATTATAAAGTGCAGAACTTTGTAAAGATTTAAAATGACAATTTTGGTATAAACCACTGTTATGACTTATTTTTAACTTCCTTAATATATTTAACTTATTTTTTTTTAATACAAATAAAACCCTTTTCCCTCTTTAAGCCACATATTTGGATCCACTACTTCTTGTTTTACAGATTGATAAAAAAAAAAAAACATTCTATTGCACAACATAACAAAAGGCCCAATTAACTGGGTTCTACTGCTTTTTAGTAAGATTTATTTCTTTTGAAGGTGTGTGTCAGTACCCATCAGCTCATGATCATCTTTCATCCTCTCTATGACAGTTTTAATTATTTTTCTGCTGCTGTTATTTCCTTTGATATCAGACAGGAACAATACAGACCTACCCAAATGTTTACTTTTATCTGACTCACAAATTATAAAAAGTTAAATTTATGTACTGAGGGATGAGTGAGAATGTTTGTCTCTTAAAAATAACAACACACTAGGGATACTGTGTATAGACACACACGCACACACTTGTACAGCTATCTTTATGGAGATTTTTTATAGATGTATACTGTACAGACTGAACATTCGATCCTCCTTACCTCAACCCCAACCATACCCCTACACCCAATCCTCACTGAAAACATTCTGTAGATTTACATTTTCATTGACTTCATTTTGTGAGATTTATGAACCATTTTCGTCATGGGAACCTAACATTTGTCAAACTTTTCTGGTGTTGGTAAAACTGTGGGGACATTTGGACCAGACAACCCAGTCAATACATTGTACATACACACACACACACACACACCCACACAAAATACGCCTGCTACTATTTGAACCCTTGCCTTCCCATTGCACTGTATGAATCCCCATTGACACAATCCCTTATTATTTTTAGTTCTGCGCCTGAATTAACCATCCCTATTGACTCTCAGCACATTTATAGCACACCTGGAGAGCAGGTTAGTGACACATTTTAAAGGGACTTCGAATGTTTCTTCGTTCTTGCTTGCTGGATAATGGATAGACTTGGGATCAGTTTAGCGGAGAAGTAATTTGGCTCAAACACTTCTGGCTTTATTTGAGGATACAGCATAAAACATCTGCAATCATCAATCCTATATTCCCTACATCTCCAAAGGTGCACATATTGTGCCCTGGGTAGGAAGTCTTGCCGGTGATTTCCTGCCTGTGTGGTTGAGTCTGCGGAGAAATTGTTTTCTGGAAAGAGGCAACGATAGCAAGCAATAATCAAAGAAGGATTTCACCCTCGGCTGCGCTCTCAACAGGATTAAGACGCACCACTCACTGACATTAGCCACTAAAGCCTTTTAGCTCCGTCAGCAGTGCTATGAGAAGAGAGAGAGCCCTTCAGTCAATTACCGAGGTACAGCTGCTCTGGCTAATATATGTACATGTCATACAGGCCATATCGCAAACACCGCAAATGACTACTCGACTCTGAGGACCAGATTCAGCTTAAGTCCAGTCTGCTGGAACTGGACTATTAGGGAGAATCTGAGGGAACACAAATTGTCAAACAGTGCTGGATCAAACACGGTTCGGTTTGGGAAATTGCTCTTGGCTGTCAGAATCAAGACTAAACTTGTAGCGGTTTGCATATTGAGTGTGTTGTGTATGTGCTCTGCAGAGCGTGAGGGTGCAGTGGGTTACTGGGAGACGCTCTTTAATCACAGTGAACTGTTTGCACAGCAGTGATATACAGTAGGCCCCCTTCCCAAACACAGATAGAGAGAGAGGCTTAGAGAGCCAGATATACAGCAAGTGAAAGAAAAAGAAGAAAAAACTACAAGATGGTAGATTTGTATTTGTGGGCCACCAGGAAAAGGTCTCTGTGAAAAAAAATAGCAAAGGAGAATAAAGATGGATGGGCCTCACAGTGGCGCAGTGGGTAGCACGTTCGCCTCACAGCAAGAAAGTCGCTGGTTCGAGCCTCGGCTGGGGTCAGTTGGCATTTCTGTGTGGAGTTTGCATGTTCTCCCTGTGTTGGCGTGGGTTTCCTCCGGGTGCTCCGGTTTCCCCCACAAGTCCAAAGACATGCGGTACAGGTGAATTGGGTAGACTAAATTGTCCGTAGTGTATGAGTGTGAATGGGTGTGTATGGATGTTTCCCAGAGATGGGTTGCAGCTGGAAGGGCATCCGCTACGTAAAACATATGCTGGATAAGCTTGCGTTTCCTGTCTGCCGCATTCATATGCGTATGAATGGAAGTCTATGGAGCGAAAAGTGCAGTGTGATCGCGGCTTTAGCCATGACTGTCCACAAACCATGAGCAGAGAGCTTCTGTTTTTCACCTGTTGAGTTGATTAAAACAGCTGTTCCCTATGAATCAGAGTAATTAGGATGCTTTAGAGCAGCTTGGACTATTTGGAATGGTATAAAACTTTGGGATTTCCCATAGACTGTAACAGTTTGCAAAAGGTATGACTATTTTTGGACATACCACTTTTTGTTCAAATGTAAATAAAAACGGAGGAATATTTTTTTTCCACCATGATGCCTCTTGTACAATATCTTATTATCTTTTGGGGGAAACCTGTGTCATTTCCTGTCAAAAAAACTTGCTGGTTGAATAAAAGTTACTTTAAGTCAGAATTTGCTAGGGGTGTGAATAATTTTGAGTATGGCATACTGTATCAGAATGGGTTTTATTGCCAAGTGTGCTTACACACAAGGTATTTGTTTTGGCTACAGAAGCTTCCAGTGTACATAAAGTGACAAGTGACAACACGAAATAAATATGAAAAAGACAGCAAACTATAAACAGAGATGCAACTAGTCAAAAAGCTCTGAATGTTGAATTGTATGTACAGATTTGTAATAAATATACAGGTTGTAAGATGCTGTGTACAACTGCGTAGAAAAAGTATTGCACTGTAAATTGTTTATAATGTGCTGTGTACGAATGCGTATGAGAAAGTATTGCACATGTTTATTGCACAGTAGGGGAATATTTAACTGTTTATGAGGTGGATGGCCTGAGGAAAGAAACTTTTCCTGTGTCTGGCTGTTTTTGTGCTTGGTGCTCTGTAGCGCCGACCAGACGGTAACAGGAAGTGCGCTGGGTGTGAGGGGTCCAGAGTGATTTTGTAAGCCCTTTTACTCACTCTGGAAGAGTACAGTTCTTGAAGTGTAGAAAGGGTAGTGCCAGTGATTTGTTCAGCTGTCCGGACTATTCGCTGTAGTCTGCGGAGGTCGGTTTTGGCAGCTGAGACGAACCAGACGGTGATTGAAGTGTATCTAAAGCTGACTAAAAAGAGTAATCCTTTTTTCAGGATTCCAATAATTCTACAATATATTCTGTATAGTTTTGATACACTACAAATAATTGATTGACTCAAGCATCATTCATTCAGGGATTGCTGCCTAACAGATTTTTTAGCATTTGTGTGCTCTCATTGCACAGCGATGCACATGCAAGAACTAGGGACATCAGTGGACCCTTTTTACTAAAGATTAGTTAAATACCAAAATGCCAGTTACAATTGAATTTAGCAAACAAAACTTACAAATCTAATGCATATGAACACATGACGAAGCAGTTGTTTATTGCACATATAGTTTGTAAATGACTCTGTGATGAGGATAATGAGGTTTATAGTCAAAAGAGCATTTAAAAAGCTAAAATTTTTGGGTACAGTTTTTATAAGGATTCTTGTGCCCAAGAACTGATGGAATGCAATAGAAAAGCCATAGGCAAGGATTATCAGCGTAACTGAACTGTATTTTTTTTGTTGAGATAAAATACCATGTTGTATTTTATTTAGCCAAGGGAGCATTCAATTTAATATTTTCAAAATGTTCAAGTTTCAAATTGAACATTAAATTGTGACACTATAGTCTTTTGGAATTGAATAGTCTGAATAGTCTCTATGCTTATTTACATTATTGATCCTACTATTACTCTTCTGATCTATGTAAAGCTATACTGTATAAAAATATGAGTTGATTTGACTGGGTTAGTCAAAATTACACCATTTATAATGTTATGAAGATTTTAATGCCAAATAAATGTTTTATTAAGAATCCTTGAGGGATAGAACCATAAAAAACAACTATTCTCCATAATAATAAGACATGGTTTTCAGCCCCATCATCACGTGACACTGAAAAACTAGAGTAATGGCTGCTTACATAAACAACATTTTAAAGTATAATAAAACAGAAAGCAGTTATTTGAAATGGGAATACAATTTCATATTTTTACTGTTTTTACTATAATATTAATCAAATAAATGCAGTCTTACTGCTGCCATGTTGAACACCCTCTTGACAAAATACTCAAGCTAAACTAGCAAATGCAATCAGATGATTTTCTTGTCTCAGCTAATCCATATTTTCTCAATATTCTCTCAGACTGATGTTTTCCGTTTTCTTGATACCCTAAGGGTGCAATCAAAATATTCAGTAGCTGAAGATCCGGCACAACAAAAAGACAAAGAGACAAGGCCAAAAATGATCAAATCAAAATGAGAAAACACAAGAACGTGTGCCGCAATCTGTCAAATCAGACTCCATGACACACAGATGTTTAGACAGCTGCTGCTTGCTGCTATTTTATAGGCTGTATAGTAAGGACATGAGCAGGCCTCTGGTGACGGCAGCAGGATGGTCAAGCAACTGAGAAGATTTGGGCCGGGCTCATGTGTGGCTGAACTGATGTTCATGTTGTGTTTCTGGAGAGAGTCCAAGATGTCTCGCTGTTTCCTGCTGCTTTGTGCAATAAGCACACATGTTCTTCTGACACCATTATAGAGAATGTGGGGTCCGTTTGCCTCAATTAAAAAGAAACTATCATCATATAGTATGTGCAGTTAGATATAAATAGCACGAATACTCCCACTGGTCTCTGCGATTGACTTCAAGGCATATTCCTCAAGCGTAGCCTACTGCGCACACATACTAAAGAAGGTGTGTGGCCTATCATCGTGATTTACATACATATTTATGAAGGTGCGTGCATATTCTGAAAGCGCAAAGCATCATCTGTGCTCACATACACAGTTATGAATGTTTATGGCTGTTCATCTTTATTCTATAATGCTCGGGTTGAGTTCGGTGCATTAGGATGCATAAACACGATAATGATGATCAAGGCTACATTGAGTGACTAAATGAAGGTCCTGGAATGAGGACACGACACACTTACACGTCGCTTCCTAAAAGGGAGGGAAAGAAAGAGAGGGACGGATGGGAACGGTAGTTCTGTTGCCTTGGAAACCCCTTTCTGGACACTTTCCAGGCTTTGTAATGATTTCCCATTTACCCCTCCGAGAGGAAGAGAGTGAAGTGACTTCCTCAATATCAACATCCAACACACACTACGCTCAACACAGTTCCACTGCTAAGCCCTGAAGACACACACACACACACACAAACACACACACACACGCATGCATAATCATATGGCATAAAAAAAAATGCTATCCTCGCAATTTTCACAGGAAACATTTCTCCATTCATTTTTGAAGGTGGCGGATGTGTAGTAAATTGATTCTGCTCACACTGACTCCAGCACTAGAGAACTGAACTGAGCTACCGACTGTATCACTGAGCTACAGATGGTATTGAGAAGCTGAACTTTCGGGCAGCTTGTGTTGTTTCCATCTAAAGTGGTGACCTGCACCTCACTGCAGATTCGCTTCTATCTAATAAAATTACAGAGCCATTGCTGTCCTTGTCATAGCTGTAATCGTGTTACGAGGGCACTCTTATCAGGTGGAAAATATCTCTCTGGAACTGCTAGCACACATTCTACAAAAAGGCCATCTTCCAGCAGGTTACGAAGAAACTTGACTCAGTGGTATGTATATGTACGGGTGGCCGCCTGAAACGTGAAATGTGCATATTTGTGACACACATACAGTAACAGGGCTCTACAGTGTGACCATTTCAGACACATTTTTGTCTGAAAACTTAGTATTGCATTAATAATTAATAATGTCCAAATTACGCAGTTCAGTAATAGGTGTTTAATGTAGCAGAAATGTTTCAAGTCATTTCTAATTTTGCATTTGCTGTGTATAGTTGAAATACACGTATCATAATACAATTTTATTTTTTGTGAATAATTTAATTTATAGACTATAGACAAAATAAACAAACTTTATTCAGCAAGAATGGACTAAAAATTTATCAAAATGACAGCAAAGACATGCATGTTTTCCATTTGTAATAATGCTGTTGTAGCAATTGACAAGCAACAAATCAGATTTTACATACCATACCATATTCTCATAATAAGTCCTTCACTTTAAATACTTTTTTTTCCTTCTACTCTTTCTGGATGATCATGTTCACTTCTTTTGTATAGCCAACGTAAAACCCTCTGTGTACCATACATCTCTATGTTCATTCATTCATTTTCCTTCGGCTTAGTCCCTTTATCCATCAGGGATCGCCACATCGAACTGAACTGCCAACTTATCCAGTACTGGGTAACATCCATACACACTCATTCCCACACATACACTACAGACAATTTAGTTTATAAAAAACCGGAGAAACCGAAGCGCCTAGAGGAAACCCACGTAAACACGTGGAGAACATGTAAACATGTAAACATGTAAACTCCACAAATGCCAGCTGACCCAGCCGGGACTCGAACCAGCAACCTTCTTGCTGTGAGGCGACAGTGCCAACCACTGAGTCACCATGTCACCCACATCTCTAAGTAAATGTGGAAATTAATGCAATACAAAGCTTTAAAAAAAGAGAGAAAGAGAGAGAAATGAAAAAAAATTAATCAATCATGTTGTTCAAACTTTATCAAACAGCCTAAAAAGGACATACTAAAAATTTCCACACTTCATTAAATACCACAACCATTATAAACTATGATGATGATTATAAATGTTTCTTAAGCACCAAATTAGCATATTATATAAAGATTTCTGAAGGATTATGTGACACTAAAGACTAGAATAATGACTGTTGGAACATCAGCTGTGGCACCACAGAAAAAAACAATACACAAATAATAAATCTTTAAATAAATGCAGCATTGCTAAGTGTAAGACATCTTAAAAAGATCTAACTTACCACACGCACACACAGACTTTATGATGTTTCTAATATACAAACTGTATATTATTTTGCCTTAGCCTTAACCCGACCATAACCATAAACTAGGGTTGGGAGATTAATCGAAAAGTAATCGAAATCAACATTCAGAACCTATAATCGATCCAATTTTTCCAGGTTGATTTTTGGTCAAAAAAATGTCAAAATAAATAAAATAAAATAATCTCTTAATTAAATTGAACAATCTGTGGATTAAAACAGTGTCAGTGTAATCCGCGCTCCTGAAGAAGTTGACATTCGGCAAGTGCAGATACTGTATATCACACAGAAAAGCTGGAAGCCGAGAAAAGCTTCTGGCTCACTTTAAAGCAACCAGATCACATGACTAGCAGTGTTCAATTTAGAAATTGCATTCGGCGGTCTCAGACACACTCACAAACGAATAAAGCTGTACCTGTGCGTACAGTTCTGTGCCAACAACATGGCTTAAACGGATTATTAGAGTCAAGAGACAAGATATGCTTTTTAGTAGATTCAAAATGGAGAATGAGAAAACTATAGAGGAATGATAATGACAGGGAGAGGATTTTTTTGTTGTTGTTGTTGTTGGCTGGGTTATGCATGTGTCTGTGTGTCCAAGACTTGTGTTTACACTGTGACCTCTCCATCACATTGGCTTTAGCTCCTTCTGGGCTCTTGAGACACACATGAGAGCTTCTCTCAAATTAGACGCTGCCACACTCAAACAGCTCAAAAAGCAGCCGTTTATAACACAATGGAGAGCACAGGAGAAGGTCAAGGCCACTGTGATTGGCTGAAGATTTTTCTTAGCTCATTGAAATTGCAGTACATCGAGACTCAGGGTTACTTTGCTCTCGTCTAGTCGCTCTATCGCCATCGTTCACCTCCTCTCATTCCCAAAATCATTATTCCTCGTCTAACATCTCGCACGCTTCTGAGCTTAGAACAAACAGCTCATCCTCATCGCCATGGAAACAGTGGGACAACAGCAGATTCCCTGGTGTTATTGGGGGTTGGGCATCTCAATCATTCTTTACCCTCTCTCTCCCTCTCTCTCTCTTTCACGCTGTTATTCACGTCCATCCACTTTCTGCACACAGATCTCCTCTGGAGACACTGCCAAGCTGACACATGAAGCTCCTCTGATTGCTACAACAACCGCAATAACCACAGGAATTGTTTAGAGTCACGGCTCTAAATATTGATTGTAAACTAATTAATAATAATTATTAAGAACTAATTAGTAAGTGAATCTTAGTATGAACCTCAAGAGAATGTCCAGCTCCCAATTCAATCAAAATCACAAGGTGGGGGGAAAAAGCGCAGTGGATACAATGGGAAATTGTTAATATATGATCATATACCCACAAAACACCAACCAAATCCAACACTTCTCAGTTCAAGGCCCTAACGAATAGTAAATCAATATGTTAAATTGAAGTGCACTGATCCAACAAAACCCAAAGTAAAAAACAACAATAAAAAATAAAGTTTATTGTGATTTTGCAGGAAAAATGGTCAATTGTCTTAATAATGTTTACTGCATGTGTGCAGCATAGACCGAGCATAAACACAACAGGCACTTAAAAAGGAAAGACATTTTTCAAACTACCAGCTAATTTTTGTGACCTGCTTACATGTAAACGGAAAAAAATGCCATAATGCAAAAATAACCATTAAACCTATTAAAATTAAATCTATTAACTATGAATTAATGAGCATTTGTTAACACTTTACAATAAGATAGCATTAATTAATGCAATAAC
Source organism: Danio choprae (assembly GCA_903798125.1). NCBI lineage: Eukaryota > Metazoa > Chordata > Actinopteri > Cypriniformes > Danionidae > Danio > Danio choprae. The sequence goes on from CAIGQW010053631.1 coordinate 11,865,790, forward strand.
TAATGAGCAATTTGTTTGAAATAGTGCAATTATTGCTAAAGCAGGACTAACCAGTAACATTTTACACAATCTAGGTAGAAAAATACTTTATTTTAATAATAATTTAATAATAATAATAATAATAATAATAATAATAATAATAATAATAATAATAATAATATCAAGTACCAAAGAAGGTCTGCACTCAATAATTTATTAAAGGGATCACAGGAGTAATTAAAAAACAAAAGTTTCAGCTGTAATATAACAATAATAATGTAATAATAATAACATAAATAACAACAATTGGGGGACACGGTGGCTCAGTGGTTAGCACTGTCGCCTCACAGCAAGAAGGTTGCTGGTTTGAGAAGGGCATCCGTTGTGTAAAACATATGCTGGATAAGTTGTTCATTCCGATGTGGCGACCCCTGATGAATAAAGGGACTAAGCCGAAAAGAAAATGAATGAATGAATAATATCACAATGAAAAATATACGTAAACATCAAACTAGCCCTATAGTCCTCATTATGGAACATTTCATCCAATCTAACTTTAATCTTTAGGAGAATATGAAGAGGTCAAATTAAAATGATCTTTCCTAAGTGCCATACATGTGTTCATCATACGCAAACGGCGCTGAGAAATGGGACATTTCTGGTGTTATTCTCTCCATTCCTCTAATAGGCCTCTCTTGTCCAGCTCTTTGAATAATTGCAGAGCAGCAGAAATTGAGACAGCCAGCATTAGATAAACAAAGCCAGCTGAAGCGTCCCCCATTACTCCCCGTCTCGAACTATTACTTCGTAACAGTCAAAACCACACAGTGACATGCTGTGGACTACAGTGGCATTAAGAGAGAAAAAGAGCTTTTCATCAGAGCACAGCCACCAATCCTTTTTACATGGTAGCAGAAATATGAGTCATGATGCTGATGATGATGGAGGACGTGAAGGGCAGAATGAGAAAGATGACAAACAATGACTAATTAGGGAAGTTAAAAGGAGGAGAGACAGAGAGAGAGGTAGAGAGAGAATGAGAGAGTGAGAGAGAAAGATAGAAATCCTGTGCAGCGGGGACTTTTGCTCTGTAATTGAGATGGATTGTAGTGGGCAAAGAGGCCAGATGTGAAAAGAAGAGACTCACTGCAGGAACTATTCCCCTCTCTATCTGTCTCATACATTTTGTGCTTTAGAGATGACTTTAGCCAGTTTAATCACTAATGACTTCTAAATTGAATTGAGCTCAAATTAAAAAAGCAAAATCAAATAGGAGATGGAGCGTGCTGTAAGCAGTCCTGTGGAGCGCTCTCTTAAAACTGGCTTTCCCACTTTATTCGGTTTCGACTAATAAGATGAATCATTGCAGCCTCTCGAAAGAGGGCCTTGACAAACCATCACAATGTAAATTTCAATTACAGTTTAATTTATGTTGTATTGGTTAAAAGTGCTGATATGCCATTTTCTGGCCTAATAGGTCTTTATAAAACTCAGTGTTTTCAAATCAAAGAACAATAACAAGGCATTTGATTCATACAACAGCTAGTGGTAGATTCCTTCAAAAAAAATACAAAAAATAAACAGAAAGTATACTGTATGTCACTGGCAAAGACAGTAACACCTCACAATGGGCTTGGATGAAGCTATTTCACACTGAGAAATTCGTCTAACTTCTGCCTTGCAGTTAAGAGAGAAAAAAGGGTCTTTAAAATGAAAACAAATACAACTAAAAGTAACAGACAAACTAAATCTAACCAATCATATTAACATGTATATCTTCAATGAGGAATAAAGAGCTCTGGTAATGTGACTAACTTGAAATGGCAGTGGGTTTCATCAACAGTGTAATATCAGACATCCAAACACTGTTTAACACTCTCCTTTTAGCGGTAATAATGGTGATCTATTATATATCTAAATAGCCTACCACTTGTACACTGTACTGTAGAGCATTTTATTGATCTTAAATCAACAAACATGAAGACTAACTGCCATAGCAATACAAGATTTCAAATTGAGTGTGTGTGTGTGTGTGTGTGTGTGTGTGT
>CAIGQW010053631.1:11867826-11883693 GCA_903798125.1 Danio choprae
TGTGTGTGTGTGTGTGTGTGTGTGTGTGTGTGTGTGTGTGTGTGTGTGAGAAAGAGAGCATTTACAAGGCAGGATGTTTTATAACAGAACAAACACACACAAAAGCTCCCATCACAGCTGGCAACCAGAGATGTGCATGGCTACCATTGAAGTTGATGTGCCAGGCTTTAATTCATACACTGGTGGCCAATCAAAGAACACTGGCCCAGCTTAACCACACACACATACACACATGCACGGACGCGCACACACACACACACACGCGCGCGCGCGCGCGCACACACACACAGTAGCAGGAGAACAGGAGCCAGTAAGACTCCCTGCAGGCTGGTTAGATCAATGGCAATAAAATAGCATTGCTGATTGTTGTAAGACAGAATAAGTGTAAATCCTATTTAAAAGTCAATAAAGAAAAAAGTGCTACAACTGCTTACATTTATTGAGATCCCCCGCAAATCTATCAAATATTCTCTAATTTCATTTCTTTTCTCAGACAGACAGTGAAACTGTAATAAAAAAGGACTGTTTACAATCCTCACTCACTTCCCTTTTTCCAGGCTTAGTCCCTGATTTATCAGAGGGCGCCACATCTGAATGAACTGCCAATTACTCTGGCATATACTCTGGTTTTAAACAAAGTATGCCCTTCCAGTGGCAGCACGGTGGCGCAGTGGGTAGCACAATCGCCTCACAGCAAGAAGGTCGCTGGTTTGAGCCTTGGCTGGGTCAGTTGGCATTTCTGTGTGGAGTTTGCATGTTCTCCCCGTGTTTGCATGGGTTTCCTCCGGGTGCTCCGGTTTCCCCTACAGTCTAAAAAATATGTGGTATGTGTGTGAATGAGTGTATGGATGTTTCCCAGTGATGGGTTGCAGCTGGAAGGGCATCCGCTGCGTAAAACATATGCTGGATAAGTTGGCGGTTCATTCCGCAGTGGCGACCCCAGATTAATAAAGGGACTAAGCCGAAAAGAAAATGAATGAATGAATGCCCTTCCAGTCTTAGTTTACAATCCTGTGACAGAGAATTTAAAATCTAATTTGTGTCTCTCAGACTGTACTTTCCGATAAGACATTTAAGAACACATTTGTTCTGTATTGTCTCGAGTGCACAATATTGGCACACACACAGCCTTTCATACTCACATTTCATAATAAAGTATGTAACATTCAATTGAGACTAGCTTCAGCATGTTCAAAAGATTGGGTATATTACATCTTATACAAAGAGAATTATTAAGACCTATTTAATATAACATTCTATGTGTTCCTAGAATGTATCTGTGAAGTTTCAGCTCAAAACCCCACACAGATCATTTATTATACCATATTTTTTGGGTGAAAGCAATAACAGGTTTTTTGTTACATGGAAATGATCTGCAGCTCAATCCCACTCCCCCTTTCCAGATATGGGCGATGCGATGCCTTTAGTGCTTTTATAGTGTAATAAAATCTTTGTCAGTTTAAACTCCTGACAATTTTCTGAGCGCACGAACATAAAGTGCCCACACAGAAAGCCAGCTGTCAGACGGCATGCCATGTTTTAGAGGTGTTTTGAGTCAACTGTCAAATACACACAAAGTTATTACAAAATCCCACAGAAAACACAGATGCTTAAATAATGTTGGTTATGTCTGTGAATGTAAACAGTAGTGAAAAAAAAAAAAAAAGAGTATATTAGATCTGTGAAACAGATGGACATGGCAACCACACCAACAACTAGGCTTCGCTCAGGCCCCATTAGCCATGCCTTGAGGTTGATTTTTTTAAATTTAGTATATTTCTGATGCGCATGATCCTGGAAAGAAGCTTAGGACTATAACAGAGGTGTTTAAGAGAGTTCAGAAACAGACCATGCAAATAAAAAGAATAACTTCATTTGGAGTACACTTTGCGATTTACAATTTTGCAGATCTTTTCATGCTCAAACAGCATCAATATGCACTAAAGAAAAACATAAAGCATAATGACAGCCATCGGTGCAGATAACCTAGTGTTTATTGCCCCAACATTTATCGCAACTGTACTTCTGGTATCCAGAGTTCCTGTCTAGACTCGTGGACCTTTCTCTATCCCACCCCTCCTCTCTCTTCCACTTCACTTCCTGTCAATATACTGTCCTGTCATTTATTCGTTCATTCATTTTCTTTTCGGCTTAATCCCTTTATTACACACTCATTCACACACATACACTACGGACAATTTAGCTTACCCAATTCACCTATACCGCATGTCTTTGGACTTGTGGGGGAAACCGGAGCACCCGGAGGAAACCCATCCGAACACGGGGAGAACATGCAAACTCCACACAGAAATGCCAACTGACCCAGCCGAGGCTCGAACCAGCAACCTTCTTGCTGTGAGGCGATTGTGCTACCCACTGCGCCACCGCGTCGCCCTGTCCTATTATAATAAAAAATAAAAAAAGTATATATATATTTAGATAAAAATCTGAACAGTCGATTGTCTAATGACACCAGTGAACATCGCTGTATTCTTATTGGTATTTGCTGATTGTCCTAGCACTTGATTGGTATGCAGTGAGGCTATCTGCTGGTCAAAATAAAATCTGCTCATTTTCTTGGCAGTCGCATCAATAGATAAGCATCGTCCAAAGAAAAGAAAAAAAAAGACAGAATGTTAATCAGAGAATTGTTGTTGTTAGAAAGGCCTTAGTAGATGGAAGAGATCAGTAATATTCTCACTTACACATCAGGTTCAATGGCTGGGAGTGCAGTGAGCGAGGGCAGGGCCTTGTGGATGTGGGATTGGAGAGGAACAGACAGCCACAGCCACCCACAGGCTACAGACCCCCTGAGATGAAGCAGAGCAATAATGTCTGCTTGCATACACACGCACGCACGCACACACACAAACCCATAATAGTTCCTCAAAGGAACTAATGAGCCTTTTTATAATTTGTATTAAAAAATATACAATGCTTGATTTTATTTGTGGGAATATTTTCAAATATTTGGCCCTGACAAATAAAAAAATATATATACAAAAATGCTTGCTTCAAATACTTACCATCCATAACTCACACACGCACGAACGCATGCATGTGCACACGCTCCCTCATTTTTGGTTAAACTGGGTCAGATATATTTATTATTGTTATAATTAATAATAATAATAATAATAATAATAATAATAATAATAATAATGATAATAATAATAATAATAATAATAATAATAATAATACACAGATGATGTAAGGAACTATGAGGCAAAACTAATCCAGTTTTGCTGGAATTTATCTTGGAAAAGATTATCATCTATAGCCTTATGGCTTTGGTCTGTAGCTCCAAAATATATTCAAACATCTTTTATATGTCTCCTTATCTCTCAAAAGAACGTAATACACAATCAAACAGACTTCATATAGACACCTCAGGAACTAACATGGGGTCTTCCGTTTAATTTAAATGCTAATAACACACATTAAACTGGGCAGAAAGTGCAATATAATCCAAAGGACACCTGTAGAAAGCATCCAATCCAGAACAGGCTATCTCTGCAGGTTCACTCTGAGTTCTGTATGTGTGTTTATTGATCAATTATGGATGAAAACACAGGTGCTTTTATAAATGTTTTAATTGAGTCTAATATGTTGACAAAATGTTTATCTTCTTATGTCAATTAACCTCACCAGAAACCTTATGAAAGCAACAACTGCATGAGCAAATGAATGCTTTCTTCCTGTCATCAGTGACTCCATAGTAAATCCATCTCTGACAGTACAACTACTACAGCCTGATAAAGAGGAGTAATGACCCGTACACATGAAGCATCTAATCCTGTGATGATGTACAGCTTGTAATGCTTTACATCACAAGTGTCTTTTGCAGATGCAGATATGCAGGTAAAACACTCAAATTCTGTTTATTTACCAAAGCTCTGGTTAATCCGACTCACACAAAACAATTGTTGTTAACAAAAATGAAGACTAGCTGCACTAGTCTCCGCGATTTACTTATGTTGGTTCAACTGAAATGCATTCACGTACATATATCTGTCACGGGTTTGCACATCACCTCTTGATGCATCTTTGATAATAAAAAGTGGTGCAAAAACACATCCAAGGAATTTATTCAGCGATGACTGATGATCTTTCACAAGAAGAGATTTGCACAGTAATGATCACAATAAATAAGTTGAGGCGGTGTCCATGGGGCCCTTCAGGAAGGGAGGAGCCCTAGGCCACTGCCTGCATTGCCTGTTGGAGGGCTAGCACTGTTCTTAAGTAACAGGTCACTATAACAATGAGTTCATACAGTGGATATTGGAATTAAACATTTTAAGTAACACAGAACGGATGGCACAGTAGCTCAGTGGTTAGAACTGACGCCTCACAGAAGAAGGTTGCTATTTGAGTCCACACTGGGCCAGGTGGCATTTCTGTGTGGAGTTTGCACGCTCTCCCCATGTTTGAGTGGGTTTCCTCCGGGTGCTATGGTTTCCCCCACAGTCCAAAGGCATGCGGTATAAGTGAATTGGGTAAACTAAATTGACCGTACTGTATGAGTGTGTGTGTGTGTGTGTGTGTGTGAGAGTATGAGTGTTTCCTAGTGCTGGGTTGCAGCTGGAAGACATAAAACATATGGCAGAGTAATTGGCAGTTCATTCTGCTGTGGTGACCACTGATAAATCAGGGACTAAGCCGAAGTGTAGTGAGTGAGTAATACAGGACACTCGATTTATCTTGGTTTTTAGTCCTGGTTGTTATTTAAAAAGATTCTACAAGTTGCTTAACATGAACTTGCTCCCCTTAAGAAAAGATGCATATTGAATGAGACCGCAAAAGAAACATGAGAAACAGGCAAGAGTTGTGGGCTGTATGAGTGTTTGGCTGGCAGTAGCATCAAGGGCTATATTTCACCTCTCTTTCTCCCCAGAGGATTATTAATAGATCTATAACTACTCAACCTCCTCCCTGCTGTTAATCTACCAGGCAACATGTGCTACATACACAAATGCATCATTACACACATCAAAAATCAGAAAGAAAAACATCTACTTTGAAGTGGCTTTCCATCTTGTTTTACAATCAGAGACAGGCAGACACTTCCTGACCAAAGCAACCAACAGCAAACAGGCACTCATTACTTTAGCATATGTATAACAAGATAACGCCTAAAAGTGTAAATACAGTGCTAACTGTGGACTGAAGGAACAAAGAGATCTGCAGATGAATAGACGGACTTAAAGACGGATGGGTAGAACAAAAAGATTCACACATCATGCCTGACAAATGGATGGAAGAATATGGGGAGAAACAGAGAAAAAAGATCCTCTCTTTATGAGTGTCAAACAATGGAGCAAAGAGATCTGCTCATATTGATGGATGGACAGAAAAAAAGAGATCTGCTCATCCAACTAGATGAATGGATGGATAGACAGAAAAAATAATCCACTTATCTTGATGGGTGGATGAACAGATGGATGAATGTATGGATGAAACGTGTATCCTCACTAAAGATGAATGTTCCTGTATGAATGAACAGAGCAAAGAAATCTCTTCATCTGGGTGAATGGATGGATAAATGGATGGATGGACGGACAGACAGAGCAAAAAAATCCACTTGAGTGATCTACTATGGAGTGATCTATCTCACTTATTGAACAGATAGGCAAAGCAAAATATATGGTTGAAAGATTGATGAATGGATGCAGCAAAGAGATCCCATCATCTTGTTGATTGGACAAGTGGATCTATGAACCAGTGATTTGTTTCATCCTGATGGATGGATGGTCATCTAGATGAACAAACAGACTGATGGTTGTACAGTATTGAAGGAGCAAATATTTCTGCTCATCTCATTGGATGGATGGAAGAAAGAGATCTGGTCATCTTAAGGCCAAGACACACCAAGCTGACATCAAACAACTAGTGCTGAAGAAAACCAACTGTGTTGTCGGCTTGCTTCGGCTCACGTTTGGATCAAAAATCTGTGTGTGAACACACCAAATGGATGAAAGCTGACTGAAACGAGAGATCGAGTTCTGCGCATGTGTGAGAGGACATCTTTCTGCACCCATGGAGGGCAGTATCTGTTCATGCGCGTGCAAAATGTAAACAAAGCATCCAAATTTCAGCCAGCCTCTTTGAGTTCCTTCCTAACTTGAATTGTTTATTTGCCCCATCACTTCACACTCACGCTCTGATTCATTGCTGAATAACCAATCAGAGGGCTCTCTTCAGCTGACACTGATTCTACATGCTAAATCAGGCCAATGAGCTCCAATGTTAACCCAATGAGAGGTGACATGTGGCCGGACCCAAGCTGACTGCCAGACCGATGAAGCCCAAGGCCGACCATTGGCTTGGCGTGTCTCAACTTTTACCAAATGAATGGATGGAGTGAAAAGATTTGCTTTTTAATGGAAGACTGATGCATAAATAGATAGAGCAATAACTCAACTCATTTGATTTTGATGGAACAATGAGATCTATTCATCTTATATGACAGATGGATGGATAGATGGATCAATGGATAAAACAATACAATCCACTTTTCTTACTGAATGGATGCTAAAGCTGACTGCGAGGTATTAAGGAGGATCAACTCAGGATCACAAATGTCAACAAGAATCTCAGAGAAAAGTAAATAAGATCATAGATTAAAACGTCACACCACTTCAGAGGTTGACAGAAAAAAAGTGATGATTTACCATGAATACCACTGAGTGTGAGCACAACAAAGAGATCCGCTCATAATATTCTAAAGCTTTCTCCACCAAACAGATGTACACAGAGACTTAGTCTGACAGTTGCTTACACAAAAAGAAAAACACAGATAAACACCTGCTCCCATACAGACCGTTACTAACCTTCTCCATTTATAAAAGTGCACCACAAATCAATAGGGATTAGGTTCCAGAAAACAATATCGGTAAGACGACAGATTTTCATTTTAAAAAAAGGGCATGATTGCCCTTTTGGGATATGTCCGTAATTCTGCTCATCGATCTAGACAGATCAGAGGTAATTTATTGCACTGTAGAGGTGCGTTCCAAGCGAAAACACTGCAAACTAGATTTATTTTTAAAAACAATACAAATCTATAATATTTGCCACTGTTAGAAAATAGTTATTAACACAAGGGAATGCATGTTTTTTCTTATCCAGATGGGGTTTCTATTAGAAGAAAAATATTATAAAAAAAAAAACAAGAATTAATAAGGATTTTGGTAAAAAAAAATTATCTACATGATTTTATTTAAAGGCTAACTATTAATCTTTTTACCTACAATGAATCATCAAAAGAAATTGTTTTTAGCCAGCAAATAATCCAAAGTTCATTAAATCTGCAAAATAATTAATTTTCCTTCCAATAATAATGAGCAGTGTAGCACAAACAGAAGAGAATTCCTATTTTAAATGTAACCAACTAGCAATATCTGAAGAAAACAGCTATGCGTGATGCTGATCTGCAGGAGGAAAATGGTTCGAAAGTCCACAAGGCAATTTGGCTGTCAGTCATGTACTTTTTTCCAGCTGACAACATTAAAAAAATAAAATAAAAAAACCCTTCAGATTCCATTTTGCAAAGTTGACTTCAATTACTTGACTGTAATGGGACACATGACCCCTAATTTCACAGATCAAAGGAGGAGTATGCATACGTCAGCACACAAACTGAGAGAGTGAGCACTATTTCAATCCTCTGTAAGCCACTTTAAAGACCTTTAAAGAGGCAGGTTTTCATGAAATGTTCCATTACGAATCGTTTCTTGACTGAGGAGTGTTAAAAAGTGACAGAATGGCATTCATATTATCACAGTCAAAATAAAGGAGAGATAACTGAAAGAGCATCTGAAGTAATTCCATAACACTACAAAATCAGACTGTAATATATTAAACCACAAGTCATTTTGTGCCAAAAACACACTGACATGTGTTTCTAGGCACAAAGTAAAGTACTTGAAACACCATTAAAGGGGTTGTGAAATGAGAAACCAAAATGTCCTTGATGTTTGACATAAAAGAGATCATAGTACTATAAAAACATCCTGTACGTTTTAGAGCTTCAAATTATTGTTATTCTAAAAAACAGCTTATATTAAAGGCTGTCTGACAAAACGGCAGGAAATGAGATGTTTATGATGTCACGAGGTGGATAAGCCCCACCGCCGCAGAAGATCAATGCCTATTTTCATTTCACTGCCTGTTCAGTTGTTAATATGCAAATCAATTAGCCAATCAGAGCAGTGGGTTTTTACTTCAGTCTACAATTTGCCATTCAAACAAAGTGTGCTAATAACAAGGTCCAAAATAGAGCAAAAAATTGTTAAACTACTTATAAATTATGATGTTTTTTATGTAAAAATCCTGATAACATTATTAATGCACCTTAGTGAACACTGGCCATGGCAATAAAACAATACATTAAAAAAAAATAATTCTATTACCATTGTATTGAATTTAAATGATTAATGTTTCTTGTTTACAAGGAACAAAACTGCACTTTCTCCAAAATATTTTTAAGCTCTGTGCCTATAAACGGCAATATGTATGCATTTAAATTGGTTAAAAAAGCAATTATAAAAGCAAAACTAAACTGTAACTGAGAAGGACTGCGCTATGCATAAAGCTTTTGTTTTAATCCAGGATTCTGTTCTGAATATTCATATTGCATATTTTTCATTGCTCTGCCATTTACTTACACTAAATGCAGCGCAGATGACAAGTAATATTACATTTTGCTCTTCAGCCAAACTGCTCTTCTGGATGGATGCCAATGACAATTTCTAGCACCTTCATTTAACAGGGGTATGAGGGAGGATACAAATACTCATGTCATGTTTAAACTACTCATTGACACCACCATTAATCAACAGCTACATTTTACAAATGATGTTTACTGTTATTATAGCATTAAGAACCCATTACTACATTTGTTAAAGCCACATATGTAATCAGCTGTCAACTTCTCCTCCTTGCTCTGCTTTTCTCAACCGCCCTGAGATATCAGCTGGTCGTCATCGCTGTCGCAACGTGGGTGCTAAAGATTTCACAAAGCCCAGACACTTTGTGCAAAGAAGAACCATGTCACAAAGATGACAATAAAAGCATGACATGTCAGTTCCAAAAACAGTACATTAATGATGTTTCCCCACCCCCAAAAGCATCCATCAAGAGCCAAGAACACTCGGCAGACACATTTTCACACAAACAAGCCTATATGAAGATATTAAAAGGCATTAAAGAGTAGGACGGTATGACAGTCTTTTTAGTCATGAAATGCAAGGAGACTGTACTTCAACCTGGCAGCCTGACACCTCACTTAACACTCTGCTCTGGGTGAAATATACTGTAATTACACACACCGCATTACTTCAGCCACTCATTTATCAAAGCGGTTTTGCAGAACTGCAGAATTATTAAAGCATTTTGAAGATATAGATATGTCAGATTGGCAACTAAGGGGAGAATGAAGTATATTTACTGCACTTCAGAATGGCTAACATTGATCAAAACGCCTGTCTGTTGAAATGTGTAATGGAGAAAGCTTTAGAGGTAGAAAAATCTTTGAAGAGAAAGATTTCTTTCTCTTGCAGGGTCAGGTAAAAAATAAATTAAAACAACGAAATGGCTTATTACTACTGGCTTGCAAAAAAATCTAAACATCATTAAAACATTCATTTAAAAATAAATTGATAATAAGGTTGTTTAAAGAAGATATATCTTGAATGAAGCTAATTACAGTTTATCTGCATAAACCTGTTCAACGTGGTAAGCACAGAACAAACAAAAATTCCATTGCTAAAAATATCTGAACATCATTAAAACATACACAAAACCGTAGTGTAGAAAGATGAGGTGTGTTTTATAGAAAATATAACACACATCACCCCAACTGGCACATCCATTCATTCATTTTCTTTTCAGCTTAGTCCCTTTATTAATCAGGGGTCGCCACAGCGGAATGAACCGCCAACTTATCCAGCATATTTTTAACGCAGCGAATGCCCTTCCAGCTGCAACCCATCACTGGGAAACATCCACACACACTCATTCACACACATACAGTACGGACAATTTAGCTTACCCAATTCACTTGTACCACATGTCTTTGGACTTGTGGGGGAAAACGGAGCACCCGGAGGAAACCCACGCCAACATGCAAACTTCACACAGAAATGCCAACTGAACCAGCCGAGACTTGAACCAGCGACCTTCTTGCTTTGAGGCGATTGTGCTACCCACTGCACCACCGTGCAGCCCCTGACTGGCACATATTTTAGTAACTCTGTTTCTATGTTTCATTATAAACCTCCTTATTTGCAGATTTATTCTGAAAAGCTAAAAACAGCTGGGAAGGGAAAACAAATTTAATGTACATTTTCACTTATTCATTTAGAAAGCGCTTTTATGCAAAGTCTTACAAAGCGCAACAAGCAATTCATCAAAAAGAGGCAAATAAACACAAAGTGCTCATAATACAACGTTTGAGACATTGTAGTACAAGCTTGAAAAGCGAGGGATTAATGAAAAGTAAAGGCACAGAGGACCTTTTGTAAAATGCAGATGGAGGGGACTCAACCCATTGAAAAGATGAGTCTTGAATATTTTCAGGGATTCTACATTCTGGATAGGGTTAAAAAAAGATCATAGTCTGGAAAGTGATTTTGAAGCTCCACAACTTTCAAAACCTTATGAGGTTCTTTGTTCTGTTGAGCACAAAAAGAAGATATTTATAAGAATGTGGAAACCGGTAGCCATTGACATACATAGGAAGAACAAATATATGAAAGTCAATGGGTACCAGTTTCCAACATTATTTAAACACATCTGCGTAATTTTGAAACCCTTCTGCTATTTAATTATATTTCAGTGATACTGTCCATCCAACTGACAAGAGAGCATTGGAAGTGTGTGATTGTTTTCTTTTGAATAGTTTGGTACAAGGCTTTTGATTTAGTATCCATTAAAAACTGAGTTTTGTAAAATAATGTTAAATTTTGTAAAATAATAACAAGGCAGCACAAATGATGTACTTGAACAGGCAATATGCGTCTTGCCCCTTCCACCCTCAAAGAAAAAAAATCACTACTACAGTCAGGCATACACTGGATGAGCTTGTTGCAATATATATATATAGAATTAAAGGGTTAGTTCACCAAATATATATTATATATATATATATATATTACCTCATCCTCCAGACAGCAAGGTTCCACATGTTCAAATAGAGAGAATTAGCAAAAAACATCCTTAAAACCGAATATATGCTTTCAGTGGTTCAAATGGAATATAATCAAGCAATATAATAGTGATTTAATTTTTGGTACCTTTCTCTACTTTGAATGAATCGGAACGTTGCTTTCTATAGAGGATGAGGGAGCTCTCTGATTTCACCAAAAATATCATAATTTGTGTTTAGATGATGAACTAAGGTTTCATGGGTTTAAACAATATGAGGTCAATTTTCATTTTAATATGATTACCAAAATATAAGAACACACTGTAGGGAGTGTACACTGAAACATTTTTGCACTTTTGTGTGCACTGTGGCTCTCAGTGAAAACATATTAAAAAATGTGCTTACTAAAGAAGGGAGAAAAACAGAAATTCCAGAAACAGCAAAGAATTAACCACTGTTTGCATTAATTGAGCCCTGTTACACTATTCTTTCACAAATATTACATTTCTTTTTTTCTTTTTTAAACAAGGAGCTGCTTTTGTTTAATATGCTGCTAGGTAAGAAGACACTCCAGAAGATGGGTAAAATAGTTCCACTGTTGTTCAACGTAAAGAAAAGTTCATGCTTTATAATGCTTAGTTTTAATCACTAAAAAAAACATTAAGTCCATTTTTCTTCCTTTTTGAAGTATCGAAAATGTACTGAACTTTGACACTGCTGTCATATCATACTGAAACATGAATTTTGTGAACTGTTACACGTGTACTACTGTATGTAGGGATTTATTATAGAAAATAGTGAGAAGTCTCAATCTGTCCATTGTAAAATTCATAATTTGTGCAGTTTACCACGTGCCTTTACTCTAGCAATGGCAAGCAAGGAGAAATACATCTCAAGAGTACACAATACTATAGAGAGAACAGGCAGAAGAAAATACATAGACAGGCACTGGGGTGAATGTGAGCGTTAGGACAAGGGGACTTTCCTCCACAGAACAGAATAAATGACAGCAGGATGGATGCAGACCGCAACAAAAACGCAATATAGAGGTATCCATCATCGCGGGGCTTCTGTGGACCTCATATATCTGGTGCTTCTTCAGGACATACACCCTTTACCATTTGCCGGCTACAGAGACAATGATTTTCCCCTCATGCCTTTATATAGATTCATTTATTATTAAGGGATCCCATCAAAAAAAACCAAAAAAAAAAAACACACCATCCCAACTCATCCAGTCCCTCCAGCTGGTATAAAACCACCGTACCTTTGGTGTCCCCTCAGAAGACGTTTCAAGGGAAGCTTTGATGTGTTTTGATGCTACGTGTCTCACATCAAAAGAAATAGCAGCGGATGTGATCAGTGTTGCTGAGGACAGTTTACTTGAACCGCCCCTTCAAAAGAAGCACCAGATAACAGGGATATCTCACCGAGCAACAACAAAAAAAAAAAAGAAAACGGAGAGTTTGGGCATCCGTTGCATCACTATAGCAGACGCAGAGCTTACACTTTAAAATGTCTAGACTGCGCAATTGATAACTAAAAATGGCTTGTTTGAAGTCAGCCCTCTTTGGGGGGTCTCAAATCAAGATATAAATGAATTTGCTAGCCATGGCAACACAATTACAGCAGTCGCAATGGAGCTGTTACGGTGCCCGTACTGGCACTAATGAAAGGGACGTGACGGGTGTCTGGAAACATAAAAATCATTAGTGCTAGGATGCAGCTGGATCTGTGGATTTACGCACACCTGTCCATTTGTTAGTCGGTAATAGAGTTTGTCCCAAAGTCCCTTTTTCCTTCCTGTGCGGCCATCCTCTCTTCTTCCCTACTGTGTTTCGATGCCACAGTCGCTTTCACAGTTATTTGGCATCCCAGCGTTCCCTCGGGCCTCTTCGCTGATCCGCAGTGAATCCAGTGCTAAGAGCGCAGGGATTCAGGCATTTCCCCATTTTCAAACCAGCAGCTGTCAGGGAGCATTTGAGTAACAGCTGAATGACGCACGTCATGATGCTGAAGCAGGCTGTTTCTCTCTAGAATTACAATTAGACCCTGATTTAGTCTGCGAGAGGCCAAAACACAACTCTGGACTTTGGAGTACACTGACAAAGTATGAAAAAATATTGCTTTTGGGAGGTGGGGGAGTTAGGGATCTATGTTACAGGTCTCATGGGTCCCATTTTTATTTGATCATAGACAATGCTTGTCAAATATCCATAGCCAACAGCAAACAGCGTGTTAAAAAAAAAAGAAAAAGAAAAAATTTGATTTTCTATGCTGAAAAACAATCAGATAATTGCAAATGAGAGGAAGCTGTTGGGAACACTTTAATTAGCTGCATTTTCTTTCAGCTTAGGAATGAACGTTTTATTTGAAAAAATAAAATATTTAAAAACGCACACGTTAGCTTTCAGTTTTACTGAACAGTGAAAACTCATATTTTGAAGAAAAGTAAAAACTCGCAATTACAGTCAATAACATTTCAGATAAGAAAATAAATCTGACATGAGCTGCCTTAAAAAGCTTTTTCCTAACAATCCAATGGCATCAAAATCTGTATATTTCAGGTTGGTCCAATCAATGTTCAAGTGCATTTGCAATTCTCAGTTTTCTTTGGGAACTGGAGTTTCTAATGGTAATTGAAATGACACAACGGCATCGGCTGCTATATTTAGAAGGCAGGGCATATTCTGCTGAACTCCATGTTACAATTTCTCATATTCATAGTAATACAACTGAATTGCCTAGGTATAACTGTAGTCTTTGTTTATAGGATCTGTGTTATCATTGGATTGGATTATTCAATCTACCACCTACAGAGTTCCACGAATCTGAAACTGGTGTTTAAAAAGGCAGAAAAATGGCACTGTAACATTTCCTTCAAGATGTATGAAGCGAAAGAAAATCCTAAAAAAATCAACCAATGAATTAGCTGAGCAAAATGACACTAACTTCATCATTTCATTGACATGCTGAGTTCTCCATTAACATTCACAGCTGCATATACACCTGACTTCACTGAGGCATCGCTTGTCCAGTGCTATTAGTCAGGCATTAGTGGAGGCAGCAGCATCAGCATCAGCCCTCCTCCTCACAGGTCAGGCAGTGTGAGAGCTCAACTCAAGCATGTGAGCTCCATGCTGCTCAGCCTCGGGTTAGGAAAAGCAGGTGAGAGCGACATGCAGACATCAGACGAAATGCATGACCTGACACCAGAGAGAGGTGATTCAGACACAGACACAAACTGGGAAAGACAGAGGTCATGCAAGATGCTGGGGAATAAAAAAGTGTTTTTCTGCTGAAATCATTTATGTGGACAGCAGACAGAATCAGCAACATGTACTGATTTTAAAGGAAATAGAAACTTAAAATGAAATATAGTGGTTGAAAATTCCCCAAAATGAAAATTCTGTTTTTAATTACTCACCCTATGTAATGTGAGAGCTCCCTCATCCTCCATAGACAGCAAGGTTCCCAACTCCAGGTTTTAAAAAAACAGACCACATGCCTTCAATACCATCTAGCTACGAGAATACTAATGTGTGGACTTTATAACAAAAACAGTTTCTTCTCCTCAGTGTCAGTATAGGGCATCTCTCAGTCTTTCGCAGTCCAGTCCAGCACCTCATAACTGTGTAGTGGATGCAGAAAGCACTGCACTATATAACCCATGCGTCAACCAAAGCACAATAGCAGCGGAGCATGCACCGTGGTCAAAGCTCTATTTTTTATGCATGAACCGCACATGCTAACTGGAAAAGCAAGATCCACTCAAATAACACACCATCAGGACATTTCTATTTAGTGTAGTATTTGTTCCTGCTGCTGGAAACAATGCTACTATGGAGTCATGGCTTTTGTAATAAACCAAAATAATAAACTGGTAAACTGAAGCATCTTCACATCTTATTAAAATGTAACCCTGGATTACAAACCAGGTATAAGTGTCAATTTTTGAAAATTGAGATTTATTCATAACAAATCTGAATAAATAAGCTTTCCATTGATTCAGGATTTTTTAGGACAAAATTGTCTTTAAAGGTCTCTAAATGAAGTGTTTAGCAATGCATATTACTAATCAGAATTTTTGTTTTTATAGATTTACAGTAGGAAAAATAGCTAAAAATCTTTATGTAATATGATCTTAACTTAATATTCAAATGATTTTTGGCATAAAAGAAAAATCTATAATTTTGAAAACAATGCCTTTTTGGCTATTGCCAGAAATATATGTGTGTAACATGTGACTGGTTTTGTGGTCCTGGGTCACAAATGTGCTTATACTTTATTTTATTATTATTATTATTTTTTAAATCAGTATAATCAGCCAAGTGCATCCAGAACTGTCGGTTTCAGTTTTTGGCCTAGAATTTTCCTTTCGGTGTAACCCTACAAATAAGACAAAGTTTTTCATAAAACAAATCTGCGAGAGGTGGCTGATGTGCAACACCCTGTGAATGACAGTCCAATTTAAGTTCTGTGTGAATCTGCTGAGCTTTCTCTGAGTGTTTTTGTCATTGATTTTGTATGGGGCTTCTTATGAGGGATGTTGCCATATACAAGGTAATAGAAAATCTGTTTTTTTAAATGCTTTGACATGTTTTGCTCCTGTTCCAAATCTATCTCTCTGACACACGCACGCACACGCACACACACGCACACACACACACACACACACACACACACACACACACACACACACACACACACACACACACACA
>CAIGQW010053631.1:11883703-11931609 GCA_903798125.1 Danio choprae
ACACACACACACACACACACACACACACACACACACACACACACACAATCATCTCAGTCTCTTTCTGGCCTCATCTATCTTAATCTGGCCTCATCATTCATCACACACCCTCAGCAGTTTCCCCACTGGTGGTTTGGACAGGAAAGGTTTTGGCCAGGTGGTTGGTGCTGTAAAAGGTCAGGGCCGGTGAGGACAGTCGCTCCTGCAGAGATGCTATCCTCTCTTCTAGGTTCTGGCAGTACGGTACGTCCGTGTTTTGAGCCAAGAGACAAAGACCAACAGCATCCCTCTGTAGTTCATAACTCTATACTGCCAGGACCAACTACTCTCTTTTCATATGTTTCATGATGAATCTTTCCGGCTAAGTCTATTATTCTGGATACATTTTAAAAAATTAAACATAATAAAAAATCACTGAGATGATGCAGGATATAACGATTTCATGCTATTCTTCTGCCATGAACATTTCAGTTGCAAAATCTTTCACCACTTACGGTGTATCCATTTCAAACTTTTCTAAGTATGATCTAAAACACAATTGCTGTCAGGTTTTACCAAAAACCAGCAATTGCAGGCCACTTTCATTTCAGTAATGTGTTTCCTACTGGTATTACCATACATTTTCAGTGATGTTATCACAAGTGTTTAGTTGAAAAGCGTTACCCGTTCCATCTGGTAATAACATGCATTCATATGCTTGTGACGGTCTGTGTTTGGTACGTTGAGCCCATCCTCT
Source organism: Danio choprae (assembly GCA_903798125.1). NCBI lineage: Eukaryota > Metazoa > Chordata > Actinopteri > Cypriniformes > Danionidae > Danio > Danio choprae. The sequence goes on from CAIGQW010053631.1 coordinate 11,884,440, forward strand.
CTTATTTCCTCATCCTCTACATGCTCACTTTCACAGGAATGTTCAGCCTGATGCACAAATACTATTAAATGAACAAAGCCATGCTACACGGGTTACGAGCAGATGAAAAGCACATGGGTGGCAAGCATGATTTTGATAGTAATCCGCTGTTTTTGTTACAATGCAGCAAAGTGTGAATACTTTACAGATAATTTGTTGGGTCAGCAGGAGCGTAGGGGGTCTTTTGTGGCTTTTTGAATGCATTTGACCTGAATTGTCTACAAACTATGAAATCCCTTTTTAAAAGTGAAGAATCTCAAAACAGTTTTTAAAATATTTTTGCCTTTAATAGGACAATATGTAAATGGGAGCGAAGTTATAAAGAGAGGAGGGCTCGGGATCGGAAAGGTTCCTGAGCTGGCACTTGAACTTGGAAAGCATATGTCTGCGCACTGTGCACAAGGCTATCGGTGATGACGGTTGATTTTTTTGACTCTGTTCACATCTGTATTTGGTGTTGTTCACTTTTAATCAGACTAATGACAAAGCATATGACAGTTGTAAATGGGGCCTAATATTTAGTTTCATAGTGCATCATCATTTTCAAATACAGTCCACACTCCTATGCAAACTTTTCCAATACAAACTGCAGCCGTAACCTCTTATTAAAATATATCAGATTCTGCATTTAAGGATTAACAGTCTCCATTTTCTGAAGGATTATTAGAGAGTTTTAGGTGCAGTATCAAGTACAATTAAAAGTCTACATCCTATGAAATAATTGAGAAGAACTGAACAAACATCTTGTCTACAGAATCGCTTGAAATCTTCTTCATAATTTATCATCTTTTCTTCTTTCACAGATGTTACTTGTCCATTTTAACATTTAATTTTCTTTGCCAGGGTTTTGATGCTAGCACAAAGACAAGGCTTCTTTGTTTGTTTTTATAATGTGATTATGAGGTGTGGAAGGAAAAGCCTTAAAAAATAATAAAAAATAAACACCTATTGCCATGTCAGTTTGATTAATTACACACCACTCCGGAAAATACACTTGATTCACGCTAACTCCAATATAGCTGCCCATCTTCCTGCCAAGCCATATTTATGGCTGAAATGTGAGAGAAGAAGACAGAAGTGAGAAGGGCAGGCAGGCGGATGGCATAATCAAAAGAAGAAGAAAAAAAAAAACACGTTAATCTGATGAAGATACCCTGCTGACCTTTTCTTTTTAAATTTCATGTTTTTGCCACATTATAGAAAAGACAGTCAAGAAGTGACAGGAAGAGAGAGAGGAGGAATGTGACTGGGATTAGGCATGAAGTTTTGACATGCTTGAAGTGGAGCTTGTGTGCTAAGCGCTAGACCGCAGCTCTGACCTGGGACCTTTTTCTTATTAGGAAGTAATAATGTGTCCGGTCTGTTCCTCCCACACCATGTCGATGCCACACGGTGCCTTTAATGGGACATCCATCTTGGCTTGTCACGTCATTTCCTTCTCCTCCCACCCCGGAGCTAAATTAACTCCTAGAGAAATACCACAAGCATGGCCTGCTCACTACAAAACCTTCATCTTAAAGAGGTATACTATAGAATATTAATCTATTGTGTTAGAGTAAAGAATCCAGGAGATCAAAATAAATAAATAAACCACAGTATGGATATTTTCAAGAGGAAGCCATTATTCATAAAAATAACTAAATAAATAACATTATTATTATATTAATACATAAATAAATAAATAATGTGTGTGTACTGTTTGCACCACTCTCTTATAAACAAAAAATTTAAGCAAATTAAAAAAAAAGATTTTTGAATGAAATTGAATTTGGACATCTGAATCAATACCCAACCCATGTATTTAAACAAAATAAACAAATAAGTAATAATGAAATGAAATCTTGCTGTGGATTGTATGAAATTACAGTGAGGCACAATGTCTTATTCCAAAAAAAAAAGCTTTCATGTTAAATGTAGTTTTATTTTGTTACAATACAGATGTCAAATGCAGACAGTCATGAGTTTTGACATGTTTGGTCACTGGTCTTGAAATATGATCATCATTGATTACTACAAGTGCTTCAAAAGAACTTAAGAGCTGTCATGCCCACTGAAACCCTCTTCCAAATTACTAAGGAAAAACAGTTTGACCTTTTGACCCACAGCATGAATCCACTAGACCTTCGGGATTTGACTGCATCAATGTGCATGATCCATATCTCTTAGCATTTTTTCGGTGTCTCCTGAATTATAGCTAATGGTGCATTTTTTCACTTTTTTCAGATTTTTTTTCTTTTTAAATTGAAATTAGATATAAATAAAAAAGGCCTCACGGTGGCTCAGTGGGTAGCACAATCGCCTCAAAGCAAGAAGGTCGCTGGTTCGAGCCTCGGCTGGGTCAGTTGTCATTTCTGTGTGGAGTTTGCATTTTCCCCCCGTGTTGGTGTGGGTTTCCTCTGGGTGCTCCGGTTTCCCCCACAAGTCCAAAGACATGCACTATAGGTGAATTGGGTAAGATAAATTGTCCGTAGTGCATGTCTGTGAATGAGTTGTTTCCCAGTGATGGGTTGTAGCTGGAAGGGCATCCTCTGCGTAAAACATATGCTGGATAAGTTGGCAGTTCATTCTGCTGTGGCGACCCCCGATTTATAAAGGGACTAAGCCGAAATGAAAATGAATGAATGAATAAAAAAAAAAAAACATTAACCGACTTTAGCTTTGTAAACTTTTACTATATAATATATACTGGTACAAAACAAAAACAATAGACAGGCTGAATGGAAATGCAAATGCACTCTCTTCCAGTAGGTGGTACTTACTGAACAGTAGAAATAATTGTTTCCTTGGTTAATGCCATAAACACAATAGCAGCTTCTGTATTTAATATGCACTATATGGAGGTCACCAAAGAGGAAAATGCTATCTAAACCTTTCTGAAGACAATTGGATCCCCTTATTCAGTATGTTACTTCTTCCAGTATTTCACACATCAGAAACAGTGAAGAAATTGATTCTGAGCTGTTCAAAAAACATCGATTGAACTGATAATTAATCTAAGCTTAATTTTGAACAGTAGGTGGCGCTCTAGGCTAGTTTAACTGTAGACTCAACTGAGCACTTTTACTTTCGAGTCATGTAAGTTGACTCTTATGTCACAATATTAATCTTAACAACTCACTATAAAAACTTGTGTAATTCGCTTAAACCTTTCCTATCTTTATTAATAATTAAATTGGGTTTTAACGTTATATGAAGCATACAGCACCATCACCTGCTAAAAATGAAGCTCTGAATTGATTCAAGAGAGAATAGTGATGCCTTTTAAAAAAATTCAATGGATGCAGAATCGATTTCTTGAATTTTTAATTTTTTTTATATGTCCTCTAACATATATCCTGTTAAAAATTTCCCCTCTTTTTGAAATGAAACTCCAAGCAATCTCTTGAACATGAGTTGTAATTAAAGCTATCTAAACATAAGTCTTATCCGCTATCTTTTGTTAAATGTTGGAAAACATTTTGTAACTTGATGGAAGTATGAAGTGAACAAATGTGAATATTTGTTAAATTATTTGCTAGATTCGCAGAATATTTGTATTTTTCTTAACCTCTAAAGTTCTCCCAACTTAAAACTATATCTTTCCATAATTTTCTGACATGGCCATAATGCTGGTATTCAGACCATAGCACAAACTCTTTCCCAACAAGCCCACTTTACTAATCATAGCACAAAAGAGCAGCATAGAGGCAGCGTGCCATTGATGTGCCTTTGTAAAGGGGCACGCTTGGTTCATAAAGCCTCTTTGTGTCAAAGGGAAGTGGAGTTAAAAGTATGGTGGCAAATCTGATTGTTCATCATCTGGGCTGAATACAGAGCACCACCTGACCCAGGATGATCCGTTTATGTGGCGTAGGTGAGGCTTGCACATCACACTGTCCCATTGACCTGCTCCTGATCCAGGAGAGTCAGCTTTCTAACTGAAGGCAAGTCTATTATTCTACATTAATGCCATGCTTTGACTGGCAACATGTGAAACATCATTTTATCCTTGAAAATCTTGGGTAAATATACATTAAAGTATTTATCCTTCTTCAGTTGTTCCAAACCAGTTTTCATGGTTTGGATTGTGAAGAATATAGTGGAATATAGCTCAACGACAATCATACTGTCAGTGTTCGTCCGCGTCATTTGTTATTGTCACGTGCTTTCTTTGTCTTTCTCCCGCCATTGTCAATGTCAATCTGTTCCACCTGTGTTCATCCCTTGTGTCTCTTTAGCGTAATCAATCCCTCTTCTATTTATACCCTTTCGTCTGTGTCCATTGTGGTCCGGTATTTTGATTCGTGTGGTTCTGTTCCTGTGTCGTCCTGTCTTCCCGCATCCAGTATCTGTTCCCAGTAAGTGTTCAATAAATCCGTTCGTTAATGTATCTCGTTCTCCGTCTCGTTATGTCATCTTCCGCCAGCCAGGCGTTACATAATACCGGACCCAAAGTTAGCGGCGTGCATTCCCCCGATTTTCTTTTTCTAGTCTTTTTGCCCCTCAGTGTTTTATTTTCTTCCCTCCGTGTTTCCCTGGACCCTACCCACCTTCCCGTTCGTCATCACCGCCTGCTGGAGCAGGGGGAAAGCAGCTCTGAGGACCATGATCGAGCGATTGCTAACAGCTTTCCGGGCGACGTGCTCTGCACGCCCATCATCTTTAGCAGAGCACGATCGCCCGAAGATGGTCCTCGGGGCAACATCGCCGCAAATATGGAGTGGACACTGGCGAGTAAAAGATTTTTTCTACTCACCGCCTTCCTGGAGGATCTCGTCAGTGCCACTCCCAACCCAGTGACCAGCCAATCAACATCGTCCACCTGCAGGGAGCGTTTGCCAGAGCCCACCGCAGACGGAGAGCCACCCCCGGCCAATGAGCCATCGCCCCCTAGAGCGACAGAGCGGAATCAGGCTGAGATGGAGGAGCTTAAAAACCCGTCTGACCAGGTGTGCGAGCCGGCAACACCGCCAAGAGGGGGAGTCCTGGCGGCTACCCGCAGAACCAGCGAGAGTCCCGCCCACCCCCCCTATGCAGATGGACAGCGGCTGGACACTGGGAGGCGACTCATTGGCTTCTGGAGCTTTAATTTTAATCATCCACTGCTTTCAGGCAGCAATATCCGTCCGCTGTTTTCAGGCAGCAACCAACTGTTTCTGCACAGTTTTTTAATCTTTCTTCTCGAAAAAAGCCTCAGCTCCAGGGTCATGAGTAGCTTCCCACGGTCCCCCAGAACTGCAGCCAGTCATCCAGCTCCAGCACTGCTGCAGTCAGCCAGCCCCCCAGCTCACGCTCCAGCTCCGGAAATGGAGCTCGCTTGTGGGCGCTGCCTGTCTGCGTCACCCTCTGGAGGGTGTCGCCCAGCGTCAGCTCCTACGGCCTCCGAGCTGCAGACTCCACCTCGGCCCTTCGACCCTAGGGCTCCGCGTTGGCTCACTCCTCCCTCGTCTTCGTCGTGGGCCGTCCGCCCACCAGCTCCGCCAGGCTCCCTCGTCCCTCCGGCTCCACCTTGGTCAGTCGTCGCCCTTCCTTCGCCTCTGGACTCCACTCTTCCGGCTGCACCTCATCGCGCCGTCCTACCGGCAGCATTGAGCTCCTCCATCCCTCCAGCTTGGTCCTCTGTCGCTCTGGCTACGCCGCGGGCTTCCGGAACCCCGCTGTCGCCTTGCTCGGGTGAGCCGCCTGCGTCGCCCGGCCCTCAGAAGCCTCGGCCTCACCTTCGCCCTTCGGTCGGCCCCCTGGAGTCAGCAGCCACTCCTCCTCCATGGATCCTCCCGTCCTCGACTCCGCCCGGGGCCGTCCTTCTGGCTGTGTCCTGGGTCCTCCTGCTCCGGTTCCCTTCCTGTGTCTCCCTCAGACTCCTCCCTTGTACCCTCCCCTTCTACCCTCCTTCTTCTTTTTGTTGTTTCCCGTTGAAAGCGTGAGGACGCGCCTTCAAAAAGGGGGGGGGGGGTACTGTCAGTGTTCATCCGCGTCATTTGTTATTGTCACGTGCTTTCTGTCTTTCTCCCGCCACCGTCAATGTCAATCTGTTCCACCTGTGTTCATTCCTTGTGTCTCTTTAGTGTAATCAATCCCTCTTCTATTTATACCCTTTCGTCTGTGTCCATTGTGGTCCGGTATTTTGATTCGTGTGGTTCTGTTCCTGTGTCGTCCTGTCTTCCCGCATCCAGTATCTGTTCCCAGTAAGTGTTCAATAAATCCGTTTGTTAATGTATCTCGTTCTCCGTCTCGTTATGTCATCTTCCGCCAGCCAGGCGTTACACATACTCGTTCATTCATTAAATTTCCTTCAGCTTAAGACTGAATTATGTTTTTGCATCGAGTGATCGCCGTAACCCAAGGCGCATGCCTTGCGCGTAATCGTGCATTTATGCTTCTGCATTACGTTTGTGTTGCTCTGTAATAACACTTCTGAAGCAGGTTTTTATGTTCCTCTGTTATGTTCTTTGCGGGTTTTTTTTACATGGGAAATACCTGTAATGCTACCTTAATGTACAAGTAGCTAAAACTCACTCATTCAGAGGCGGGAACCGGTGAACATGCAACAACTTTAATCATAAGAAAACACAACACAAAAGTCTCTATCTGGAACTCCTCCACAGGACTTGACAGTTGTTAAACGCTCACTTCAACAGGCTCGCTGCTCTCCCGCGGCTCTCGGCCCCGCTCTCACTCATCAGCGAAATTCTTGCTGTAGCCTGTGAGGCTACAGTGCTAACCCCTGAGCCACCGTGCCACCCCTAAAATCATAACTCAATCCACCGAATTTTTAAAATGCATGAAATCATTTTTAAAATGTGAGACTTTCAATTCATTTGTCTCTATAGAGATATAACTAACAAAATGCACCTAACAATAAAAAAGTTTGTGCTACAATCCAGCAAAGAAATAATAAAGACACTTAAAATAGTATAGTAAGAAATACCAGTTTGTAATATCAAGCAGAATAACAGATTGTTAGGTAAAAATAACTGAAAGTAGATGTCACTGTAAGCTAAACATTACATTTGCAAATGGCCATATCTACTCTTATGTGAAAAAAGTGGACCGTAAATATTTGTGATTTGATAATATTTCATATGGTGGATTACAAGATCTAATTCTATGCTCCACCAAAGTCATAATTAATTAAATTCTTACTCTATCCTGTTATGTGGCTTCAGAAGGCTTGTAATATATTGTGCATAATTCATATAAAATTCTTTTATGACACTTGTCATTTTTGCTTAGCCTTATCTTCGCCATTCTAATGTAATTTCTCAACTTTTTTTATTTTTGGCACAGAAAATCAAACATAACTCGCGTCTGAAAAACAGAAAATATTCAAACCTTCAGTTTAGTGTGAATTCCTTAAACACAAACAAGAGAAAAAGATACACCTTGAGTTTTAAGTGTGAACAGATGGAGGAACATTATAACACTCCATTGGATTTATATAAAACTTAATGCCACCCTTTCTGTAGTGTGAGAGCTAATGGCGTGTAAAAGCTCTCTGACACGCATGCCTAGTCACACTGACATTTTGTGAACCCTTGCTTCCATTTTGCTTTTATGCACAACTGCACTCAAATTTCATATGTGAAAAACAAGTTTAAAAAAAGCCCACCAGGTCACATTTGAGAACAGCATTTGTTTTGTGGAATAAACATTTCTAGAAATAAAATATAAATATAAAATAAAAAATGTATGCATTTTATTCAGCAATGACACATCAAATGTATCAAAGAGAAAAGTAAAGGCCTTTTTAATAACCCAAAATTCTTTAAAACATTTAATCATTAAAGAAATTAATTTAGAAATTAAGAAATTTCAACAGCACAACTGTTTTCAGCTAACTAACTAATTAACTAACCAGCTAAATAACTAACCAGATATGCGTTTCCCAAACAACGATGTAACTCACGGCTGAACTACCATACAATGCAACAAATTGGCATAAATGATTGCAGAGTGCACTACGAAAGGAGAGCAACTGTCAATCTGAAGTTTGCTAAAACTGAACTGTAAAAAAATTGTTGAAAGCAACACGGGAAAGAGATAACTTTAAGCTTTTAAAAGAATCATTTACAGTTTATGTTGGAACGTTCAAAAGGAATAGGGTATAGGGGGAATAACTCAAAATAGAACACAGCCATGAACTATGGGTCTAACTACAGCTCTAGAGGAGTAGTTGCACCCGCACAAGTTTGCGACGCATTTTGCCATTGCTTGCGAACGGTTTCGGGAAACACAAAATTGCTGAACTATAATTCTGATGACGAAACTTGCGACCTTAGTTGGCTAACGATGGTTTTCAGAAATGCACCCCAGCTAAATAACCAACTAACCAACCAACCAACTAAATAAATAAAAACAGCCTACTAATCCAAAATTGACTTCAAATGTTAATAATATTTCTTAATATCACTATTTTGTGTTCTTGATCTCAAATGCAGCTTTGGTAAGCAAAAAAAAAAACTTTCAAAAATAAACATCTTACCCAACTTTCAAATTGTAGTATAGATTCTGTTCATATTACATCATAATCCGTATCTAAAGTATACTCTAACACAATGAGATGACTTACGGTATGTTGTTTTTCACAAAAAGTCAACAATAATGTTGCCTCAGACTGTGTACACACACAAATCTTTCTCCATTTTTTAACCAGCCGCAGGAAGTGTAGGACAGCAGCACCACACACAAGAGGGCAAACACGATAGGTCATCTTGCATATCAAATACACAAATCTGCTGTTATGTTAACAACAAATGTCTGTGTGACAGCCCTACTGTATACGCATGTGGTCTGCGTTTTGTGCATCTGTTGGGTTTAGGGGGCAGAAAAGGGGGACATGGTCATTAACACATCTGCAGTCCACGGCGGGAAAATGCTGTTTATTACCTAAGAGATTTATCACTTGGAAGCTACAGCACAGCACAGACTGCTGCTAAAACTACTGCCTCATAACAGCTCTGACTCATCCCTCGAGCTCACACTCACACACACACACACACACACACACGCACACACGCACACACGCACACACGCACACACACACGCACACGCAGCTTCAGTCGTTAACTGCACTGGCAGCAACAGAAGTTCCAAATAGATTTTCACAACAACAGAAAAAGTGTATATTGATATTTGTGAGAAATATTTCTCTCTCTAACACAAACACTTGAATTAGTTGTCAGATGATTTTGATGGTCGATGTTGATCTTGAAGAGTAGGTAGTAGCCTATGAGGAGCGTTTTCATTATAAAAACGGTTTCAAAACAAAATCGCACTAGCCTCAGTTTCATTCCTGGCTGTGTATTTTAATATACATTAAAGCTTCAAAATACAACTCTAAATGCTCCTTTTGACAAGTATTATTATAATTGATCCTATATTTCATCCACAACACAACTCAGGAGAAAAATTGTTGTTTTTTTTCTGGTGAATTAAAGATAGCTAGCTAAATAAACCACTACCGCTTCAGTTAAAAGTCAAGGCATCTACTCAGTTTTAAGTATTTTTTTATTAGTGTCCACATGTTTATTTTGATTCTCTGTGTGTCTGTGTGAAAGAGACAGAGAGTGGCTCAGGAGCGTCAGACAAGAGCTTTTATATTTACAACCTTTATAAATATGGTCAAAATGGACCTTCTGATTTTAGGATTAAATTATTTTTATTAAGCATATAAAACTGTTTCTGGAGAGTTTTTACCTTTTACCTGTAACAATTTTACATATTGAATCAATGCACTCTATGGGACCTTAAAAAAAATGTACATTAATAGATGACCGTTATGCCTTATAAAATTCTACAGTGTGCTTGCAGAACAGTTTTCCACACTATCTGCAAGCTGTAACTTTCATCACGTCACTCAGGGTCAGCATTCAAAGCCACTGGTGACGTAAAAGGTGAAGCATGCCGTATGTTGCGTTTGATCACTAGAACGCCAGTACATGTGCGCAAGCCAGATCCAAACACATCTTAATGATGCACGACAGCCTCGGGAGCAGATCACTTTGACAGTAGACACTGAATGCACTCCTTTAACTTAGATCTGAGAGGCGGTAGGCGTCTGCACAGAGATCTGAAGTGTATTATCCTCAGCACAGGCAAAAAAAAAGCGCCCACTGCAGACGGCGAAGAGCAACAGATCTTAGCCCCTGGCCTGATTTTTTGACGGACAGCCCACCAAATAGAAGCTAATGCCTCCAGAGTAAGGCTAAGCGTACGAGTTGATCTTATTATGCCAACTTCTCGGTTCCGCCATGGCCAGAGCTCAAGTTTTTTTTTCATGCTCGAGCTCATTAGATTTATATTCATCCCCTTTGGCATAGATCAGCATACTGTATCTCTCTTATTTGGGATCAATATGTGTTATATGGTTTACAGAGCGAGGTGGGAAGCTTGTAAAATTGTTAATCCTCCACATGCCTCCAGGTTTTCCTGCGTAAAGCTGATCTTTTGCTGTTTGTGAAAAAAAATATTTGCACAATTGAGGTTCACTTAAGAGTCTTAGTTGTAAGACAGTAAGGTTCAATGAGCAAACAATATAGTATTTACTATCTAGTCTGCTAATTTTTATGTCTACATTTAAAAGGAAAACTGCAAAATTCTGTTTAAATTATACATATAAAATACAGGAACTCAATCATTCATTCATTTTCCTTCGGCTAAGTCCCTGATTTATATTATATTTTAGATTTGATATAATAAATTATTATTAATGTTGATAACATTATATTTGGGGCGACGTGGTGGTGCAGTGGGTAGCGCTGGTTCGAGCCTCGGCTGGGTCAGTTGGCATTTCTGTGTGGAGTTTGCATGTTCTTCCCATGTTTGTGTGGGTTTCCTCCGGGTGCTCCGGTTTCCCCCACAAATCCAAAAACATGCGCTAAATGTGAACTGGGTAAGCTAAATTGTCCATAGTATATGTGTGTGAATGAGTGTATGGGTGTTTCCCAGTGTTGGGTTGCAGCTAGAAGGGCATCCGCTGCATAAAACATATGCTGGATAAGTTGGCAGTTCATTCCGCTGTGGTGACCCCAGATTAATAAAGGGACTAAAGCGAAAAGAAAATGAATGAATGAATGAATAACATTATATTTGTAACTGCGCAAGTGGTACATTATGGATAAAACATACTAGTCCATGACGTTGATCAAGTTCAAATTCAAGCAACTTATAATTCACTTAAGTTATCTTACAGGCAAAGGTAATATCTTACATCATATCTTCATTTTATTGTTTATGATGAGAGAATCTGCGAGAGCTCAAGATTGAGTCATTGAGAGTGTGTGCAAACATGGACATTTGCCAATTTTTTTTTACTGGTGACTAATCTGAACACCTCTCACTGGCCATTGGGTTTAGGAAACTTAACAGAAATCTATATGGTTGGTTATTATCTTCAGCAATGCAAAAAACAAACAAAAAACAACAACAATGAAATCTAATTCACAATGCAGAACTAAATTTACTGCAGTGTAATATCGTTTCTTTTATCTTCACATTTTTTATTTTGTTTGTTTTGTTTTATAATTTTTATAGCAAATACATACTCTTTTTCCACATGTAAAAACCATACAGGTTGGCAATGCCATGAGGTAATTTAATACAGAATAACAATTGTAATTTTGGAGTAAACTATACATTTTAACATTTGCATTTTAATATTGTACAATGCATTTCGCTAACATTATATTATTATTTCTTTATTATTTTATTGCATGGATTGCCAATGAACAATGATGTTTTTAAAAGCATAATATTTATAGAGTATAAATACTGAAAAAAGAAGCATTAGTTAATGATGCATACTGTAATGCGTTCATTCATATTCCCTTCCAAGCCCTTGTCATTTCTAGACTTCTCTATTTTAGATACTGAAGCTGGACTTCCAGAAATGATTCAAAGTGCTGAAGTAAGACTGGCCTCTAAATGAGTTCAAAAGAACCTGTGTTACTTTAGCCGCTTTTCCACAATAGGGCCGAATGGTTCTCTTTGCTTAACCATTCCGTTCGGTGCTGATCCAGTCAGGTAAGCACAGAAATAGTTTCATTTTCCATTGTGGTGCTGATAACTGAGCTCTCTGGAATGTGATATAAATCAGTTGTTGCCTTGGTAACGCAAGTGTAATGTAAACAGCAATATAAACAAGGATAAGATATTTCTGTTTTGGGACTCCTTTTCTCTGTTATATACTTTGTAGAATAACAAATATAAATAAAAAAAAGAATAAATAGCATGCTTCTGCTTAGCCAGATATGAAACTGGCAGCTAGGCAACAGAAGCGACGTCATGGGCACACGCGCTCTATCAGTCCAGCATGGTTGTCTAACCATGCCTAAAATTCCATGCCGAGAACGGTTTGTAATAGTGTCGCGCTGTAGCCGGCTCACGTAGAAATACAACTGACACCATACCCAACTGTTTATAGAACTATTCAGCATGATCGTGCTATTCAGCATGATTCTTGTATTCAGAACACCTACTTCCACTTGCTTTTAAGTGCACATACTTTAGAAGCCTGGTAAAGGGGGTTGCCTCATGGTGACATCACAGAATGTCCCTCCAAAAGCACACTTTCCAGAATCTTCTCCATCACTGTTGCATATAGGTGAATGATCTTTTCAACCCCATCCGTAACAGAGAATCTATGGTAATATTCAAAACCTGAAAACTCATCTCTTCTGTTTGCACTTAACTGCATACCGCTGTTTGTATTTTCAAGACAATGTCTAAAACTTTATAGCTCTTCTCGTTATTATTTGCCTTTGTATAATTAATCACTCATTGGATTTCTTATTTGTAATTCTCTCGGAGGGGAAAGAAAAGTGTCAGCTAAATGAATAAATGCAAATGAATACAAAACAAGAAGGAATCTGACATGCAGGGGCAAGTGTCATGAAAAGACGGAGAGTTTATGTTACCTTAAGTGATGGAAAGAAAGTAACGGTAGCAGATGAGCAATGAGACGATCGCTGGTATAGCATGGATTGTCAAAGTCTCTGGAGATGAGACGTTCAAATGATAGGAAAAATGAGCCTACTTATAATAAAGAATTGCACAATGAAAATGAATTACTACTGACCGCCGACACCTGAACAGCTTGCAGGCTCACAGGGGAGCTCGTAACGTGCAGTGATTTCAGGGAGTGCACAAAAAATGAGGTCACCGCAATAGATTAATGACCCAGGCAGACATTACAAAGCAGCGCCATACACTCAAACAAAATAACCAGGCGGTAAAAACATGCAAATCAAAGCATTGACCAGAATCCATCTAATTAACTGATCCAGCACAGTTTGTCAGAGATGGCTGATTTAAATGTGAGAGCAAATTCCGTAATGGAGTCTCCAGAGGAAAGAGATTGATCCAGAGAGGAGTGTCCAGTGAGTGAAGGCATGAGCCCAACCACCACTCACCCTTGAGCTCCTGAATTAACTCATCCTTTCACTGAAACCAAAATGCTTTCACAACACATATAGTAAAGTAATGAATAAAACCCTCTTATTAACTCAAAAAACAGGCTTAATGCACTGAAACTGCAGATATATTACATTAAAAATGACATTCGTTTGAGCAACTTAGGGCACTCAGTTTAATTGAGTAAAGTTAAAACTATATTTTTGACTTGAATAATACCAGTTAAGGCTGATATTAATACCAGAAATATTAATACCAGTTATACTTCTGCGTCGAATGATAGGCATGACCCACGCACATTTATACGTCTGTGTGCTGTTTGTGTTGCTCTGCAATAACATTTCCGAACTGATAGCTGGTTTAATGCTACCTTAATGTACAAGTAGCTAAAACTTGCTTACTCAGAGGCGGGAACCAGCGGACGTGCAATGACTTTAATCATAAGGTAAACAAAAGTTTTCATCTGGAACTTCTATACAGGACTCGACACTTGTAAACACTTGCTCCATCAGGCTCGTGGCTCTCTGTGCTGCCCACACTCATCACAGATACTAAGCCGACCAATCACAGAGCTTGCGCTACGTGACGTGTAGTTACATTATTTCAGAGGTGCACGTCAGCGTCGGAATCAGCCCCGGCAAGGACTATGCGACCGTGCAAAGGCTGCGCCAGACCATCTCTTGCGCTTGATGAAGAAGTATAAATCAGCCTTTACTTTCCAGGATCCTTTTTCTTCCAATGAAATTTTACCCTAGTCTACTAGTCCCAGATGAAATGCAAAAAGACAGTAAAAAGAAAATAATAACTCCTGCACAAAAAAAAAAAAAAAAAAGATTTCCTTCATCCAGAAAAGCTAACACAGATTTGGCCGTTCAGTTTGGGTTAATGCTTGATTAATGCTGGGTAAAAAAAACCTTAGATTTTAATTAGTCAATTTAACTAAATGATATTGATTTGTAAAATCCACAAATCAATTCTTAAAGTGCATGCTTTACTTCAGAAAATGTTAATATTAACTGCACTTTGCCTCTAGTGCTGAAGATGTTAGCACATTCTGAGAGAGACAGGGCAGACGTTCATGATGGCGAATTAAATCAGCACCCATTATAATAATATAGAACCCACTATAAATCAATGTCTCTTTGCTGCATCTAGTTTGGACAGCTTCAGACTGTTACAGTGTAAGGTAACAATGATCATGCCCGTTGACAGTTGAAGATACAGCAGTAACACAATATAACTACAAAACCACCAAATTGGTAGCAATACCCAGTCCTAGTAACTCTTTACTAATTGCATTCACACTGTTGACATGTTGACTGATTGCAATTTGAAATTAACACAGTCAAAATACGAAAGTCCAAATTACACTTCACTGCTTTGGTGGATAATTTTGCTCTGCAAAACTATTTCTGTTAAAATCTTTTTTTTCTTTTCAGTTTCAGTTAAATATTTTGGGTTCCAAAACATCTCAACAAGGGTTTAAAAATAACAGACTGTTTCAATAACATGCCCTTACAACATACAAACAAAATGATTTGTGATTGAACTTTTAATGCTAGAATAAGCCTAAAGTGAACCAGAATCTGTAATTGTAAGGATTCACTCAATGGAAAGTAATGATCACAGGTGCAGTCACAGTATACGGACTTACATTCGTCTATCTATTTAGTGTTTGTTTTAGCATTCAACAGTGAGAATTAGTCTCACCTGTTGGTAGACATGAGCAAGGAAGCATTCTTTAAAGGTGTCAGTCACTGCAATTCCTTTAATGGCCTTCCATTTTCAGAAATTACGGAATCCACATGGGCTGCTCATAGAAATCTCATCTACAGTAAGTACGACCACCTGCGCCTGAGAAGTTTCATTAAATGAGATCCATCCCACCACCTCAGTCTTTAATCATGTTTCATATTCAGAAACAATTACGCAAGGCAATTTAGCCAACCCAGGAAATGAACAACTCCCATCCAGGCCTTTTCTCTAAGGCAAACTTGTAATTTACCTATTAGTATGCAAAGAGAATTAAATTTTGCCGGTTCCACACACAAACCACAAAGGCGATTTTTCCTCTTTAACTCCAAGTCTGAATCATTAATCACTAATCAAAGCTTTAAATGACGCACAGACCGACACTTGAATATGTACATAAGGTTTTTACTGCTGGAATTATACTCTGTTAATGGTAGATTCTTATGGATGAGGGAAAAAAATGCAGAATTGTTCTCGTCTTTTTGTTGGTCCACATCCAAGCTCTGATTGCTCCAGCAATGAATGATGCCTTTCAGATGCTAAAAAATTAAACCAATTTCCACCCTGGCACATGCAGATTTAAAATTTCACAACAATTGGGTGTTTATCCAAAGACTGATACAACTGTAGAAACTGGTTATCTTGGAGAATAGTGAAATATATTTGATTTAGGGTGGTAAATGCAGTCTTAAATTTATGTAAATGCTAAACATCTTCCTACAAACCTATTCAGACCTATGATTTAAAAAAACAAATATTTCATTGGAATCTGAGTTATTTCCCATTTTTATCCATACAATTTAATCTGTGTCTAGCTTCTCTTTGTCCAGTGAACAGCCCTATCTCACTCCAAAAAAGATGTGTTTTTTTGTCCACCTCTCTCTAAACCTGGCCTTGATCCTGCTCCTCTTTTCATAATTTTCCCGATAGGCTTCCATATCATATATACCAAATGTCTTGATGACCTATCAGCCAATGCTCAGAAAGCAGCTCAAAGATGATAAGTATGATGTATGTATTGAATGTGATGCATGGGCAAGGATCCAAAATAGTAAGTGAAGACAACAGAGGCTGCTTCTTGGCAAAGTAGGAGATGAGTTCTGGGAGAGAGTAAACAATGGCGACCACAATGAAATGAGCTGATTAAACTGAGCTGGAGAGAATTGACAGTGTTTTTATTTGCGGACACGTTGGCATGAAGAGGAAGGGAAAAGATAGCGATGGTTTTCCTTAAGGTTATGAGTTTGGAAGAGTTCACTCATTAGGGGAATTCTGGAAATAAACCAGTGAGTCTCACACTTATTATCACAGCATTCAAATTAACACATGCAGATGTACTGACTGCATCTGCTCTTCCACCCATCACGATTAAGAGTCAAATTTAGACTGAAAGTCTTTCAGTGACTTGCATGTGATGCCACGTAAAGGCCACCCGTGAACTCCGGCAGGCTCACAGGACACACTTTTTGAATACAACGTGGTCAAGAAACCTTAATAGATTAAAACAGAACCCCAGCTTATGAGCAGTGATTTCTCTATGCGGGAGGCCTGTGGAGTTTCCCTCCTGTTCTAAATCTCTATGGCTGTGTAACAGGAATCAGTTCTGATGCTTGACTAATGTGCCGCACAGCTGTAGAACGTCTCTGCAGCAGAAGCTCAAACTCAGCCGGATGAGAAGCTGACATCAGACATTTGGAAATGTGAAATCAATTAATAAAAAGGCCTTGTATGGTATTAGAGATACTGGCTGATGCTGATAAACTGACACTTCCTTTCACATTCTGCTGTAATGTGCACTGAAGGCTTGTGCTGTTTAAGCACGTTCTTAAAGTAGATGATCTAAATCGTAGAATAGGTGATGACTGAAGTTGGTGATGACTGGAAAAGGTGATGGCTCTTTTTCTTGATTTGACATTGTTGCTTTTAAGTATCTAGCCATTCTGTTTGAGGAGATTAGAGTTCTCTCTTTTTTTCCAGCCATCACCATTCATCAATCATTTATTTTCTGTTTGGGTCACATCCCTAGACTTAAAAAGGTTGTAACATGGTGAAACGAGTCTCTGATATTATAACATGCATATCAAACGCATTCAAAAACTTTACAGTATGAATCGGTTGTTGATTTGGCTTTGGTCCAATACAAGGTAAAAACAAATACTGTAAAACTGAAAAATGCACAACAGATTTGCTTACAAAAGGTTTACAAAGTGTGTACAGAACTGAACGTAAGTGTATTTAAACAAATCTAGCCAGAGGAAAAAACTGATTTAAATAAAAAATGAATGATTCAAAGTAAACGGTAGCCAGTAATTTCCATAGTCGAAGAAAAAAAGATATTTCAGGGAGTAAATAATAGCCATAATATAATATAATATAATATGATTGTTATTAATTTATGAACCCTATGGTCTAACTCACCTTTTACAGTATGTGACCATAACACAGAGATTAATAAATCAATGAACGAACAAACATGTTATGAATTAGCATTTACAGCTGATTTGCTGTTTGAGCACTTGCTCTTCTATATCACGCACAAGCTCTGTAGGAGTCCGTCGAACAAAACTAAATTCTGAATCAATGCACACAGTATACATTATTATTCCTCTCAACCTTCAGCTGTAATGCCTTCAGAATGACTCAAATCTAAAAGATCGCAGTGCATGGTGCAGGGCACATAAAAGCAATGTACTGTAGATATTTTCTAAGGATACATTAAAAACACTACCACAAAAACCCTTGTCAAACAATAGTACGTCTGTTTACAGCGTGCCACAGCCCATCGAGAGTGCTCATCCTTAACCGTAGGATGTGTGTAACTGTCACGCAGGTTTGCCCAAGTTGCTAACTCGCGCCCCAAATAGACTACAATGAATTTCATCCCAGAGTGACCATCCAGCAGGGCTCCTTCAGATTGCCTCCTCTCCATGGGGGATAATGGGAAAGAGTGCACCTCTGGACAGCCCTGCAACAGGATTTCCTCTAAGCTGGTAACGGATTCAGGATTTATAGAGAAAGTGAGGGAAGATTTGCTGGAAATATACTGTATACTGTTGCAAACATTTTACAAACTGCAAACATTTTGTATCCTCTAAGAGAATGTAAAAAGCATGTCCACATGCAGTTACAATCGAGACATAATGAATTTTAGTGCAGTAAATCTATATCTTTTCAAACATGTAATGAAAAAGCAACACAAAACACTTACACTGAATGCATATTCAGTTCTGGGGGTTTTTGAAGGTACTCAACACTGAAACCAACAATAGTCTGATAAATGTGTAAACACTTTCTACAGATACTCAGTGTGTGATGACTCAAAAGCAGACTGTAAACATAATACAAAACTTCTCTATTCAACAATCCTGAAATACAAAAAACTAAAAGGAAAGGCATCAATGAGGAAAGGCTGATAAATGTGCTTTTACTTCACATGCTACAGTGCGGTTCGGTGTGGCTCACTTTTGCGTTCCATACCTAGTTCCTAGTATTTTTAGTACACCTCAGATGAGGTTCCAAGTGAGTCTTAGAGTTAACAAAACATGACGCTTCACTGCTGATTAATAATTGGTTCAAAAGAATAGTCACTGCAGCATCAGTGGATTTGCACATTTGTTTTACCAAACCTATAGTCAATATAGTCAGCAGCAGCCACTGTTACATTTTGGTTTGCACAACTAAACCATTATTATACAACCAGGAAAAATTCAAAGACACCACATGACGTTCCTCTCTTTGGTAACCATGATGCACATACAGAGAGAGCGAGATGAGAGTACTAAACTGCAGTGGAAATGCAAAACGGGCAAAGCAAAGCTGAACTAAATTGAGTTGAGTCAAGTCATGCAAAACCGTACTGTACAGTGCAGTGAAAAAGTAGCTTAAAACAGTGAAAGGCAATGAAAGCACTCTTATGCTCACCCAGTCTGGATTTATTTAATAATAATAAATGTAATATTGTGCAATATTATTACAATTTGAAATATTCATTCATTCATTTTCATTTCGGCTTAGTCCCTTTATTAATCTGGGGTCGCCACAGCGGAATGAACCGCCAACTTATCCAGCATATGTTTTACGCAGCGGATGCCCTTCCAGTTGCAACCCATCTCTGGGAAACATCCATACACACCCATTCACACTCATACACTATGGACAATTTAGCTTACCCAATTCACCTGTACCGCATGTCTTTGGACTGTGGGGGAAACCGGAGCACCCGGTGGAAACCCACGCCAACACAGGGAGAACATGCAAACTCCACACAGAAACGCCAACTGACCCAGCCGAGGCTCGAACCAGCGACCTTCTTGCTCTGAGGCGAACGTGCTACCCTGCTCTGAGGCGAACGTGAGGCCAATTTGAAATATTTCAAAATGTAATTAATTTCATATTATGACAAAGATTTTTGCAAAGAATTTTCCGCAGCCATTACTCCAGTCCTCAGTGTCACGTGCTCCTTCAGAAATCCTTTTAATATAAAATATTGATTCCCAAAAGTAGTGTTACTATTAAAAAGGTGTGTCATTGTTTAGATTTGTACATGATTATTTTGTGGAAACCATTCTAAAAAAAAATTAATGAACCGATATATACACGTTTATTGCAGATAAATATAAATGCATCTTTGCTGCATAAAGGTTATAATAATATAAAAAATATAATGTATAGGGGTCAAAGAAAAGAAAAATCAAACAATAAACAAATATTCCCAAACTAAATGCTGGACAAAACCAAAATCATTTCATCATGGTACAAATTCTTAAAGATGCAGCACTGTCTTTAATATCAGGAGACAAAAAGAAAAGGAGAGGAGGAAAAACATTTATAGTTTTGCACAATAAATTGTTCACAGTAAGACTATATTTTGTAATTTTAAGACAATAAGTGACTGATATGTTTTGGCAAGTTATTCCTTTAGTTGGAAAGCAAACATTCAAAAAGCACGTTGACATCCTTATTGCATCACCACAATTATTTCAATTATTTATTTTACCTTATTTTCTCAGTTCTAGTGTCTAGAATTCAGCAAGAAACTGTTCAGGTCTGCGCGGAATGTGATATGACAAAGGGTCATTTCATATAAGCCTGTCAGGCCTCATTTTGGTACCCTGGTGACATGTCTGTTTATGGCTGTCAGAGTTCCAACACCCTTCTGCCATATTTCCACCAACATTGAAGATGCTCTCCTCCAGACTGTGATGGGCTTTGAATGAAAGGATCCGAGTTCGAACAGAATAACAAAATGGCTTGTTGAATTGCAGAAGGAGAAGAAGCAGGAGTTAAATTCTTACATGAAGGTGGATTAAGGAATGCACTTCTAGATGCAAATTCACAGTTCTCCTGCTGATCAGGCCTCCCTGCTGTGGTCAGACACAGGTTTTCTGTGTCTGTCTGATGCTTCAGCAAAGAGGGAGGTGAAGAGCATGAGCAGCAGAGAAAAGATATAGAGGTTCTTTAACATGACCTTAACAGTTAACCTTAAGTCTTACCAGAAAAGGGTGCATGACATGTTTTTACTTTCCACACTGCTCCTCAGTTTTTCCTTTCCTTTAACAAAGGTACAACAACTGTGCTTTAGGTGGTCACTGGGGCAGTACCCTCAAGTACACCTTTGTACTTTATCTACCAAACTAAAATTTTTTGGAAATAACAGGCCAAATCATGAAATGACATACAGTCATACAAATGGAATTTACACTTTACTTTGCATTGACTTTCATTAATTCAAGTTCAAAAGTGGGAGACAGAAAATGCATTTTCCCCATGAGACATTATGGTATAGATCAACATAAGAACAATGCATCACAATGTAACCTTAGTTTAAAACTGAATAGATCCAAACATATACACTTACAATACATGTATTCAAAAAGATATATAACCAAAAATAAATGCTGATGTTGATGTACAGGGTTTGGACAATGAAACTAAAATGCCTGGTTTTAGACCACAATAGTCATTAGTATGGTTGGTGTAGAGCCTATTTTTGCGGCCCATACAGCATCAATTAGTCTTGAGAATGACAGATACAAGTTCTGCACAGTGGCCAGAAGGATTTTGGGCCATTCTTCTTGCAGAATAGTGGCCAGGTCACTGGCGGAGAAAAACGTTTTCTGACTTGCTCCTCCAAAACACCCTAAAGTGGCTCAATAATATGTAAATCTGGTGACTGTGCAGGCCATGGGAGATGTTCAACAACTTTACTTCTATGTTCATCAAACCATTCTGTCACCAGTCTTGCTGTGTGCATTGGTGCATTATCATCCTGATACACTGTCTTCAGGATACGATGTTTGAATTAGTGGGTGCACATGGTCCTGCAGAATGGTTCAGTAGTCCTTGGCAGTGACGCGCTTATCTAGCACAAGTATTGGGGAATGGAGTATTGGCCAAGGTATTGGCCTAGGGAATGCCATGATATTGCAGCCCAAATTATCACTGATCCACCCCCATGCTTCACTCTGGGCATGCAACAGTCTGGGTGCTATGCTTCTTTGGGGCTTCTCCAAACCGTAACTCTAACGGATGTGGGAAAGACAGACTGATCAGAGAACAATACATGTTTCATATTGTCCACAGCCCAAGAATTTTGTTGCTGGGACTATTAAAACCAAAGTGACCAAAATTTGGCCATAGCAGCCCCGCCATGTATATTGACCCTGTGGAACTTCTGACGAACAGTTTTAGCGGAAACAGAAGAGTTGAAGTGTACATTTAATTCTGCAGTAAGTTGGGCAGCTGTGGTTTTACTGTACGTTTTTGGATACAATCTAGGTTAGCACCCGGACATCCCTTTCAGACAGCTTCCTCTTGTGTCCACAGTTACTCCTGTTGGATGTGGTTTGTCCTTCTTGGTGTTATGCTGACATTACCCTGGATACCGTGGCTCTTGATACATCACAAAGACTTGTGCGCCAGTGAGACCCGCACCAACAATTAGTCCGCATTTGAACTCTGATATGTCATCCATAATGTTGTGTGCATTGCAATATTTTAATTAAAACTGTGCTATTACTCTGCTATTTAAAACCTTCACACTCTGATCTAAGCCGCGGTCACACTGGACTTTTTTCCCCATAGACTTCCATTCATATGGATGCAAATGCGGCAGACTGGAAACACAAGCTCATGCAACAAGTTTCGCAGTTCGCTGCATTGGAAAGTTCAAGCTTGGTAAACTCTGACCTGCGAAATCGCATCACGTGATTGCGTGAGACCAATTGAAGATCAAAACATGAGCTCTCTGTACAGAAATTTAAACCCCCGCCCCTTATCGCAACGCCGTACGACAGAATTTCACATGCTCAAACTCTATTGTGACGCTGGCTTTACTAGTGGAATGTGCAATCAATGAAGATTGGCCACCAGGCTGGTCATATTTAGCCATGAAACCTCCAACATAGTTTCATTGTCCAATCCCTGTATATTCATTCATAGAAAAAGGATAATATCAGCTATAATAGACACATTATTTTACATTTTAATTGATAATAGTCAAATAAATGAATAACAAATATCAAGACAATATATTTCGCTCAATAAGTATGATTTGTGGAAACAGTGGGAACTTTAATAAAGATGTGTTTAGTCATTAACTTTTGAACGCACAATTACGCAAACACACGAGGAGATTTCTCTGCATGAAGGACCCGCAAATGACAGATTGACATGATACTTTGTCTCCAATATGTTAAGAAATTAATTATAAAAGAAATGTGGAGGATGTGACAAGATAATTGACAGCACATAACTAAGCAACAAAATGTTCCATGTCACACACTGGAATGTATGTACTTGTTGTTTACCCAAAGAGTACATACTTTTAAGGTGTAGCATAAGCACTAAACAAGCGAAATGGGACACAGCAAATGTTTCTTTAACTATTAACTGAAAGGCTCTTTGGTTAACCCAAAATGATTCTTCTATATAATCATTGTTGTAAGAAATGCCAGCACAGATATATTTCGAACAAGTTAAATCATTACATTTCCCCCTACACAAAGGACAAGCACACATGCTGTTCGTCCCTTTGCCTGACTCGCTCAAGACCACACCATTAATGCAGACTCTGATTGGCAAGTCATTCCGCAGAGCTCCATTATAACCCAGCCGCTCTGCCCACTCCTGTGAGGAGCACAGCATGTTGAGCAGCTCGCTGGCGCTTCGACCTCAGGCCTGGACACAGAAAAAAAGCCAATAGCAGAACCCAGAGATATTTAAAACCAGCTAATCCCCCTGCATATATACACACATCTACAAGAAAATCCACAAAACGCATATCAAATCATCCTGATACAAGAAGCAGCTGAGCTTTCTCGTAGCAACATCCTCCTTATCTACTGCATGCCATACATCAGAATGATCGGTAAGCTCTGTGGTTGCTTGACCACTGACCCCAAGGCTGGTTATCTTTGTCACCACACGTGTCCCTGCCCCATATATATTACTTTTTCATAACCATAATTAACACCGGTGAGCTTTCACATGCGCTGTCTAAGGGAAGATATCAAGGGTATGTGCTGCTTTCATAAATATTTACGGTTACCGGCATTAAATTTTAAGGTGTTGAAAATACTGTCCTACAAATGTTCCTTGTACAGTGCAGAGTAACGATAAAGAAGAGGGTTGTGCTCATGGCTGCTCGTGAGATGCAATGATGTAATTGAATCCTCTATTTGTGATTTATTCCAGATCAAAGGTCCAAATACATATTAAATACTAAAGGGATAGTTCACTCCAAAAATAACATGTCCTTTTAATATACACTAATCCTCGGCCTTCGCAAATGGTTTACAAATTGTAATACCAATATAAAAATTAAGTACATTAATTACATTAATTGCCAATTTTTATTTACAGGTAAACAATTCATTTGATATTGCTATAAAAACTGACCGTTCGAAAGTTTTCAGTCTTTGAGCGTCCCCAATCTGAAAATGTAAAATGCATTCTTGTATAAAGAGCTCATTTACTGTGTAAAATTATGTATGTAAGTTTGATTACTTAAATGGTATATTATTTTATTAATTAAATGATGTAATCTATTGGCACATTTTTCAATCACTTCCATGGACCCCTTAACTCTTCCAGTGTCTTAATGTTTTTTTTCCCAGCCCTTTCTCCGAGTAAAATTCACTCTAACTATACTCCAAAATAAAGCATGCCAAGCACTGCTAGACATACTGCAGCATAAAACGTGTACTCCGGCCAGTGTCTGAGCTCTTATTGGGATTAATCAGAAGAATAGTCCAGTCTGAAAATCTAACACGGCAGAATTGATCAATACCAGTCAGAAACTACCAGCCTGTTGAAGCATTTTCACACTGAACATTAACAGGCATAAGTGAAATGCAGATGAATTTTCAATTAAGCACTGGGCTTTTGCAGCATTGCATGAGGCAATTCACCAACCACAGCCTTACATAGGTGAGTTCACCTGAGCTCAAGCAAAGAAAGGGCTTTAAAAAAAGACCACCTGCACCCTAAATTATCTATAAGACATTTAACTTCGCATTTGGTGAATATTGCACCGCAGTCACCCGGTGAGGAGCTGGAGAATTGAATTATAATTTGAGAATCAGGCGCGCGATGTGATTGCTGACTCTGCAGTTGCTGGGGGTCACAATCGCCACATCGTCCTCCTCTTCAGGGAAAACTCAAAAATAAAAACAAATACACGATTTAAATGCAACTTACCGAGAATCCTGCCCAAAAGGGACACGAATGTCTCACTCTCGGAGATGTAGTAAGGGCCAAAGCGGCAAAACTGACAGCCAAAATGAGACTCCCGAGCACCATCTGAGAAACTCCCAGAGAAAGCATGATGCGAGTCCGGGTTCGAAACTCCCTCAGCCGGGAGAGACTGCGGGAGAGAGACACCGGGCTCAGGGACCGACCTCTCGGCATCGCGCTGACCGGCATGGTGGCGAATAAACAGTTTAAACAAAAGCAAAAAACTTGGGTTGAATCAGCGAGCTTCGTTCGGGTTTGCAGGACACCTCTGCGTTCAGTCGCTCCGACATCCACAACGTAAAGCTGAATTCATAGTGTGTTGCCAAAACGCGCAGACCATCATCCCGTTAAACCGGCCGCCTCACGATGTCCTACTCTCACTGTTGTGGCGGTTTTCAAGGCAGGTGTTTCAACAAGCAAAATCCTAAATCATTTCAATAAGACAAAGAGGTGAGCTCTGCGTGAACGCGCGCTGTATGCTCGTCCGCTAGGAGGAAACGCGCGGGATAGGTGATCCATCAAACCCCGTTCGCAGCCGTGACAGTCCGTTAATGAAATCTCTCACGGCTCTGAACGGAGAACGTCTAAATAACGACGCTCACGTTCAAAGCAACGAACTTCACGTCTATCGCGCGCGAGTACCGGGTGCGTGTGACACTGCTTCAGGTTCAACGACGCTTTGCCCACGTCCGACTCCGGTGTTCGGTGATATCGACGCTCGTGTGTTTACGGTGTTTCCGTAGAGCCGCAGCCTCGCGCTAGTCTTCTGTCATGTAGATGTGCGAGCAGGTGCTCGGCTGGAGGAGGCGATGGACTGACGTGCCGCCATATGTAGATCCAGATAAATCGACGCGGGCTATGAACTCTGTGGAGCCATAAAAGCCAGAGTCCGTGAACGGCTTTAATGAGACTACTCAATCTTACTTATTATTCGTTTTGTTACTTTTCATTAAGCTCGCTTTTGCGTTCGGTTAATTTGCCATTTAAGCAGTGTTCATATGTACTGAATATTAGCAAGGCTTTGATATGACACCGAGTCGAACTGATCCATTGTGGATGTGATCATGTTTTATACGAGTTACTTAGTAGTTTAATATATTTCGAATATATCTTCGCTAAAAGAAGCCAATTAGTGACACGCATATACTGAAAGCAGGTGTGGAATCACATGTGGGAATGGAGCGAAGCAATAGAGAGTTGGGCGTTCTATAGCGATTCCTCTGGAACGCCATTCCGTGTTTTCCGTGTTTTCCCACATCCCTAAACTAGAGAGAAATCCTTACAGAGCGCGGAATAACACCGACTTTCAAAAAAAAACTCGCTGTTTACAAAATCAATTCACTTCGCATCTGTGAGAAAAAAACCTCCAACGTTTCGACCAAATGAAATAGCTCTCTGTTGACCCTCTATTGTAAATATCCATCAACTTAGCACGTAGAAGTTATACAGCCATGATTTGGTGCTTGAAATGCTGATCAACCAATCAAATGTTTAATATATGTTTAATATGTATTTTGGCCAATCACATTTGAGAACAGGCTGTTGTTAGGACACAATTTTAATACATTTGTATTTATCATTACCATTTTTATAAATTAGATGTTCAATATATATACGCACGCGCACACACACACACACACACACACACACACACACACAAGAGCAGTCTATTATACCTACATTAAAATGCAGAATGTGATAATTTTATTTATTGGAACATTTTTTCCATGGCGGACAGTCACATAACCAGACCTGTTTAAATGTAGTGATCAGGTTGATGTCAAAAGTAGGCTATTTGCTATTCATTTGTTAATTATAAATCCAAAGATGAAAAAGACAAAAAAGCTAAAAATATTCCTATGCATCTCTGGTCCCTAAAAAGAAAGAAAATACTGTAGTATTTTAACTAATTTAGTTTTAATTGATACATTATACTGTACATAGACTAGTTAGATTGTTCTTCCAATGTCTGTTTTATACAGTATATGGCACACGCACACACATAATTGTAATAAATAAACTTCCACATAATGTGCAACTTCAATTCCAAATAGTAGCAAGTGTTAAACATGCCATAATATACAGACACTAACATTACCATATCTGGTATATGTAAGATTTACAGGGCACATAATTAGTATTACAATATTAATAGACCACATAAATCATCATACAGGAGTATAAAAATGACATGTTAAACTAATATGCATTTATTCTAAGATGATCATTCCCGTTCCCTTATCTTATTTTACCCAATAGTATCCTAATAACATTAAAATACTTAATGGTTTTGGAGTTTCTGAAACTATTACAGACTGAAAGAACTTATTGATTTATGTTGACTTGTAAATCAGAAATAAAACATTCTTTTTTTTTTAACAATAATTGCAATTTCATTAAAACTCGAGGAGAAGATTTGATCTTTTAACTAGGCATTAAAGTCAGTTTAAAAATCGTCAAACACAATAAACGATGTTATAAAGCATTGGCGCCCTCTGCAGGCCTTCAAGTGTCCCTACACAATACACTGCAGCGTTCTGTCGCAATAAGACACATTTTCAAAGTCACCTTGCTCGCTTCTATACGTTTACAACGGGACATTGCTAAAATAATCTCTAATAAGACAACGACACGGTGTATTTTAAAAATGATTTTATTTTTTTTAATACAGTGGCATACTGGAAATTGTGTTGAAAAGGGAACAAACTCTGCCACTCGTGAAGAGCTAATGACCAGTCAAAGCTGTGTTATATAGTCTAAAGAAAACAAAACAAACAAAAGTCTTCCGGTGTGCCATAATAAATCGCCTATTAGTACAAAAATACATTTCAGGACACACAATATAGCATCCAGTATCACAAATAAATGCGTGGAACACATTTCGAGAGCACACTGTTTTCAAAGAACCAGGTTTTGAGAATAGTTTACATCGAGCACTTTCTCTTGTAAATAAAGAATAAAAAGACAGTTATCGTTAAAAACGCGTAAATATTTAGTGTGTATCTGTAGAAAAGGTGATATTATTACTGCTAAGTACACGCTCTGAGGCTCAAGGGTAGAACCAGAATACAAAGACGACCGTTTTCACTTCATTCATCCTCTTTTATAAACGTTCCCCCCTTAAGTTTAATACAAAATAATAAAGACGTACAAAAAGAAAAGTCATTTACAAACCAATAATGAAGGCAATATGCTAGCTTTATGTACAGCCAATTTAATATCATCCTTGTATTTCTGTTTCTCTTTAAAAGGACATGTGCATAGCAGATTAAAAAAAAGAGAAAACCTGTTCTTAACCTTAACGCTGTTGTTCGTGTGCAACACCCAGGTTTATTTATACAGCGGGTTGACATAAAATGGCAGAAAGACAACTTCAGTTTCTTCATAATTTATCATTAGAACAACTTAGCAAAAAGAAACCAAAAAGGTTTTTCTTCTCATTGAAAAAAAGTGAGTTGTTTCAGATAAGGCATCACTGCTTCAGATGGAGTGAGAGATCGAGGGAGTGAGAGAGAAAGAGAGAGAGAGAGAGAGAGACAGAGAGAGAGAAGAAAAGGAGAGAGCAGCTGTTCTTCACACCTGAGTCAAAGCACGTGCATAGATCTCGACACAGCAGGAATGTTCCAGTGCTCAAGTTCACAGGTCTGTGAGGAGGCTCGCGGTGTCTACAAAGGAGCTAGTAAAAAAAAAGAGCCTTAGGTGACACTTCCTTGGCTAGAAAAATTCATACTGTTATTATTCATCACATCCGTTATGCTCTCATCTAGCACTGATCCTGCACCTTGACATGATAAAAGTCAGGAAAACGTGTCAGCTGTGCACTTCAACCGCTCGCCTGAAAGTCTAAAAACTAGAATTCCATATTCTAGAAAAGTTGCGCTATACATTAGAATCATTATAGTGTGCATACTATATGGAGTGAAAATACATTTGCACATTAATATAATAGTCTATACGTTAAACTAGTCTAGACTGAATGGAAGAACCTAATAAACCAAATAAAAATTGTAAAAAGAAACGTGTGGAAAACATTACAGTTGGCTTGCAGTGTGAGTATTAGTTGGTCAGTGGCACGGAGCATGCAGTCCATCAGTGGTTAATGTCTGTTTTTGTTATCCTCGAAAGCCTTTAAAAGCACTTTAAAAAAAGAAGAGAAGGAAGAAGCAAAAAACGATGAGGAGATTAAAACAGCACTTCATAGAATGTAACTCTCCCTGCAGTCTCAGAGGTTACCGTAAACAAAGCCAGGAGACCCTTCATTTATAGTGGAGCGTAGTGCCTTCATCTTCTGTGTGCATGTGTGTGGTGTGTGTGTGGGGGTGTTTATAAGGGGAAAGGTCCTCTCTCCTTTAATCTGGTTCCACATTCAGTAACAGGACCTGCCGTCGCCCTCCTCAGAAATGGTCAATAAGCACAGACACACAGTTGGCTCCAACCAGGTAGTTGGGATCTCCGGGAAGAGATTTGTTCTGCCAACTCTTCGGATCACCTGGATGAACAACAAAGAACACAAGGATGAATTTGATGGATGATCGGAGTTAGAAACGCCGTGTTCAAAAGTTTGGAGTCTTAGAGATTTATTAGGTTTTATTCAGCATTGATGCAGTACATTGTGTCCAAATCAAAAGTAGCCTGATAAGATTGCAGTGAAAACCTAGGTTTACAATACATGCAACATGCCCCAAGATGCCTAAATTCAAAATAAATTAGAATCCGCCAATCAGAAGAGCAACGTCTGAATAATTAATTGATGAATAATTCATAAACATTAAGTCATTTTAAATGTTTGTTCAGTGTCTTTTTCAAGATCTGAGGTAAATTACATATCCTTTATCCAGTATTATTATAAGGGCTTAATAAATATATAGATGACAGCTAAATTATTACCCCTCATGTGAAATTTTTATTAAATTTAAGTATTTCACAAATGTTATTTAACAGTTTTTTTCTCGACACATTTTAAACATCATAGTTTTAATAACTTACTTCTAAAAAGTTATTTATTTAGTCTTTCTCATGAAGATAGTAAATAATACTAGTGAAGATATTAGTATTTGGCTTAAAGTGCAATTTTAAGTAAAATTTAACTAGGTTAATTAGGTTGACTAGGCAAGTTAGGTTAATCAGACTAGTTATTAGACAACAATAGTTTGTTCTTAAGAGGGTTAATTCTTAAGAGGGTAATAATTAACCTTAACAATTATTTTAGCACTTTTTAAAATTGCTTTTATTCCAGACAAAACTAAAAGGAATAAGACTTTCTCCAGAAGAAAAATATAATAGGAAATTCTGTTAAAATGTCCTTGCTCTGTTAAACACCACTTGGGAAATATTTGAAAAAGAATAAAAACTCACAATATGCACTTTTATCACTGAATAAAGCACATAATCAATATTTAGGATTATTGCATCATAGTTTGCGTGCTGTCGTTTCTTCTGTGTAACTCTTGTCACAACAACAGAAAACATTTCTAAAATTCTTTCTAAAAACATTTCTAACTGCCTGTTGCATGTATTTATGATAAGCATAGAAAAGATACTTTTTACTGTGTTTTACTGTATTATTGATTAGGACACAATATTAATAAATTGTTAAATTATCAGACTTGAGAAATGACTGCTGAAAATACAGCTTTGAATCACAAAAATAAATGAACAGAAAACTGCTGTTGCTTTATATTATATCATAATTATATTCCACGATTATATTTTTAATAATAGAAATGCAGTCTTGTTGAACGAGGCATATTTTGAATTATTTTTTAATTTAAATTGACCCTAAACATTTAAACAGTAGTGTTTTCTAAAACATGCTTATATCAGTAACAACACAAAAGATGAAATAAATGTTGAATAAAGCGCCGAGCATGCACCATTCTAGAAAACATGACCAAAACTCTAATGTAAAACCAAACACATATTTGAAAAACCGTGACCTTTAAAAACATAATAATGAGGTGCATTATTTTAACTCATACCTTAACAGCTGTATCATAAAATTGTGCAATTTTTAGCTCTTGTGCTATTTGGATTGCATGAGGCAAAGATATGAGCATAGCGGGATGCTCAGATAACACAAGCTCTCAGCATGCATTATTTGTTCTGACAGAGATAATCAGCAGAGACCAAGCAATAACCAATAAGCTCATAGCCTAAGGTGCTGTAATGCATAAGAACACAGCGGTTTTTTTTATTCATCAAGGTGAAGTTTGTTATTTCAGCATCACTAGCAGCACCAAACAGAATTCAGGGGAAAATAAAGTCAAGTTTAAGAGACAAAACAAACATATATGACCTTGTTTGGTGGGTTTGTGGTGCAAAATTAACAGTTAAAAGTCAAAATGGTGATTAAACAACATCATAAAATTGAAGACAAAATTATTAGCCCTCCTGAGAAATTTAAATTCTTTATTTAACAGAGCAAAGACATTTTTCACACTGTTTCCTATTATATTTATTATCTGGAGAAAATCTTACTTCTTTTAGTTTTGCTGGAATAATTAAAAAATTTAATAAGGTCAATATCATTAGCTGTCTATAATCATTAGGGACATATTATGCACAAACTCTTTTTATAAGGGTTTTAAAGAGTTTGTGCATATAGCCAGCCATGAATATATTCAATTCAATTCAATTCAATTCAAGTTTATTTATATAGCGCTTTTTACAATGTAGATTGTGTCAAAGCAGCTTAACAAGTTCAATTAAAGTCCACATATATAGCCATGAAAAAAATAATTTGCAGAAACCCTTTGATTGACATCTCCCTTTGTACATGTCAGCGGAAGGGGAAAGTCCCGCCCATTAATGACAATCTCTTCCTCGTTAGCATAGATAGCCCTGAGTGAACCGCCATTAAAGTTTTCACAATCGCATAAGATAATTATAAATGTGCCGCTTTAGGATGCACAAATCTTTATCACAAAGATAACTTTAGTCCTGTTATGGATCTGCCACTATGCTGAGGCGTAGGCATTTGTAGATCCGCCCTCTTTTAAAAAGAGCACAATCTCATTTAAATTTAAAGCCAAAATAGCATAATTTGGATCAAAGCCTATAAAGGCAGTTTTAAAGAGTTATTAAAAATATGTGTGGTATTTTGAGCTGAAACTTCACACACACACTCTAGGGACACGAGAGACTTATTTTGCATGTTGTAAAAAGAGGTCCCCTATAAAAAAAAAAAAACTTTTTAAAAAATTCGATTGGCTAAAGAACAAACCACTGTTATCTAATGGCTTGCTTAATTAACCTAATTAACCTAGTTAAGCCTTTAAATTGCACTCAAAGCCACTGTCACACTGCACTTTTCACCCCATTGACTTCCATTCATATGCATGCAAATACGACAGACTGGAAACACAATCTCATGTGACAATTTCGCATACCATTGCATTCCAAAGTTCAAATTTGGTGATCTCTGATCTCATGAGACCAATAGAAGCTCAAAACATGACCGAGCCATATAGAAAATGTAAATTTGGAGCAATTGCTTGTTTCATCAGAATTGTATAATCTTGTTTTATCCCGTTATTTCACAGCACCGTCCAAAAGTGCATGCTAAACTCTAGCTTGATCGCGGCTTTAAGCTGAATACTAGCATCTTGCAAAATAACTAGTAAAATAGGATCTACTGTCATCATGGCAAAGACAAAATAAATGATTTATTAGAAATTAGTAATTAGATTATTAGTAAAAGTCTGTTGAAAATCTCTCTGTTAAACAAAACTTGGGAAAGTTTCAAAGGAGGGCTAATAATTTTGTCTTTAGCTGTGTATATATATATATGAGCATATTATATATGAGCTCATTAATAAATCTATAAGGACCTGAGGATTTTATGCTCTGCTGTGAGCTTCATCAGAACACATTCAGTGTTAAAGCAGTAAGGTAAACTCTCTCTTTCCAAGAGCGTTCAGGGAAGTCTGCCTTGAGCTTTGTAGAAATAATGGCCTTGTTTTAAATTATGCAGATTAGAAGCAAAGGCCTGTAATGGTTTTAGATGAGGCAGGATGATCTCTCTGATCTCTCCACCGCACATTCAGAAAGAGAGGTTCATTAAAGGCTAATCCAGGTGCATCCGTGTTTACCAATAAGAGTTAGAGACTGAGACAGAGATAAAGATGAGTGAAACGAGAGGAAGAAAGAGAAAAATCAAGACACAGGGAAAATTCGTTTGCTGTTCTCCATTAGCAGGACAAAGCCAAATCCAGCATCTCTGCATGTTTAGTCATTTGGGTGGCTGTGTGAGAATCAGTTTAAAGCACAAACAATAATGTGATTGATTATTATGATTAATAGATGTGAATTAACTTTGGAAAATTAGTGAAATCGTGAGAATTAATAAAGATGGAATGCCTATTTGATCAAGTTCATTTGCAGATCTTTGATTATTCAACTAACCCTGAGGGAGAAATCGAGTATTATGGTTACTTATTCTAAAGAACACAAAGGTCTTTGAAAACAAATCTGGCCAGCAAAATGACTTTATAGCTACTCAAACTGAGCACAATCTTAAATTTGTTACGCCCTTTAAAAATACAAGGCATCCATTAAAATGTTATGTTATGTCTATTCATTCAAATATAGTAGATATGTGAATATTCACAAGTGTAATATTGACAACAATAATTTGTTTTTAGAATATTTAATAAAAGATTCTAAAATATAAATTGTGAGATTGGCAAATTATTCCCTTATGGAAATATACACCACCCTTCAAAATGCTGGGTTCAATAAAAAATAATTTGAATACATTTTAAAATAAATGTATTTTCTGTGATGCAAATCTGAATTTCTTGGTAGGCATGTATTTCAATCTATACCGTAAAAAATGCTGGGCTCCACACAATTTCTTCATGTTGTCCCAACTAAAATCAATTAGTTAACTTAATCGTTTTTACAAGTTTAAGTGGATTGAACATAAAACAATTAAGTTGTCCCCAAACAACTAAAATGAGTTGTTGTTTCAACTCATTTTAAATTAGCAGTTTCAACAAGAAGTAAAAGTAATTTAAGTGTATTTTAGAATCATGTGACCCATCAAAAATGTTGAAAACAAATATTACTTTTTTAGTATTCTTTGATTAATAAGAATTAAAAGATCAGATATTTACTAGAAAACAGAATATTTTGTAGCATTATTATAACTGTCAATACAGTCGCATTTGTTTTGTTTAATGCATCCCTGCTAAATACACAAATTTCTTCTGGGGAAAAAAAATTCTTACTGACCACAGAATTTTGAATAGTGCTAAAAGAGCATGACCCGAATACTTGGATAATAAGGACCTGGTTCAGGGCTAAAATTGACATGGATTTAAAAAAAGAAAAAAAAGACATGAATGAACAGACTGCTGGAGTGAGTAAATGGTTTATGTTAAATGACTAATTAAAATGTGTAAACAAATGATATGGAGACATGAAAAAAAAAACATGATGATAAAAAAGAACCCATAATCACACAAGATGTCACAAAGCCA
Organism: Danio choprae; assembly: GCA_903798125.1. NCBI lineage: Eukaryota > Metazoa > Chordata > Actinopteri > Cypriniformes > Danionidae > Danio > Danio choprae. The sequence goes on from CAIGQW010053631.1 coordinate 11,918,837, forward strand.
TCCCAAACGAACCCAAAAGGACAGAGAGAGGACAGCGTACCCGACGAGGAGTCGGAGGATTTTAGAGCAAAAGACCAACCATCAGGGGTCATAGACGCACAGTGAGGTAAGCGGAGCTCCACCGGCTTCAGGAACTTCAGACCGTGAGGACCACACATCACCAGAGGACTCAGTAGAGTTTCTCCTGCAAAAAGCAATACAAAACAATTCAAGCACAAACTTCAAATCAAATGAAGTATCAAGTACAAAACTGAAAGAAAGACAATTAGGGTACTTCACACTTTAAATAGTTAACCCTTGGGGATTCTAAACACCAGATAAAAGAATCCTGGGTTATCTTGTTAAAGTTTTACACTGCGTATGATTTACTTGAGGTTAACAATTATTCTTGGGTATTTATATACTGATGTTTATCCCTGTATATTCCTAAACCCTGGCTTAGCATTCTTATTTGCAATGTCAGTGGCTGTTTAAAGGCATTATTGTTTAATAAAAATGTAGATGCAATGCGAGAGCTCCCTCATCCTCCATTGACAGAAATGGTTACAAGAAAAGAAAAGGAACCAAAAACTTTATCAAAACATTCCACTTCATTTCCGTGGTTCAAATGTAATCATGCGAAGACCCAAGAATATGAAAACAAAGAAAAAAAAACCTGTAAAAACAATTTTGTTTGCCAATGTTTTCCCTCCCTCGTCAGGTCAGGGTGTACGTTTACTATGGGCATTATGACATTAGAGTCACAGCAGTGCAACATGCAAGCACCATACTGCATGTAATATATATGTACCATAATTTTACGCAGAAAACAAAAGTGTTCTTGGAGCTTTGTATGATTACAGTCAAACCACTGAAGTCACATGGAATGTTTTGCCAATGTTTTGGTCACTTTTATGGAATTTGAACATCTCTGGAACGTTGCTGTGTATGGCGGATGAAGAAGCTCTCTGATTTAATCTAAAATATCTTAATCTGTGTTCTGAAGATAAGTGAAGGTCTCAGGAAATTGGAACGACATGGGGGCAGTAATAACAGAATTTTCATTTTTGGGTGAACTAACCCTTTAAATAAAGGTGTTGCCCAGACTCATATTATTGCTATTCTAAATGGATTTTAAGACTCTAAGGTTAGAATGAAAGTCCCCTTTTCACTCTTTTTTACATTGCACATTAATTCCAGAAAAATGCCTGTGTGAACCCAGATTGGAGACCTAGTAACATTGCCAGGACCAGTCTTGGAATGAGTGCTGTGTGAACATGAGCCAGAACCAAAGATATGTGTTATAGTGATGACGTAGTTATTGTGTGACCTTTTGAGCAGCTGTTTTGAATGCAGAACATTCACCACCACCAAAAATAGTGTCCACAAACTGGACTAAAGAAGACAACAGAGCTCCTCAGTATCTGTGCTAAAGCTGAGATCAATCACCAGCTCAGTGGAACGATACGTGATGAGGTTGTGTGAGAATAATAAAAATAAAAAAAACTGGCCTTATTACTCATACATTATACATTACATCCCAATGTCACATGTCTTTACTGGGTCTTTATAGGTTGTCTGTGAACGCACGCACAGATTCTGGAAAATTACTGACTGTGAATAAGTCAAAGTCAATCCTTAGACAATTCCCAGAACATAATACCCATGTATTGTCCGGAAAGCATGTGTGAAAGAGGCTCAATAGACACATTTTTGTCACCACAGGGCAAACACTGAAAAAGAAAAGGCTGTCTGTAAAAAAAAAAAAAACTTTAATCGGTTACAAACACACCCTTTCGGTTAACGGTTAATCGGTTATTTTGAGCATCCCTAGTCTGAAAAAGTACTTTTTAATACTTTCAACAAGCATGGGAACCCTGAAAAAAACCTGGGGAGAAAAGAATCAACATAAAACACTATATTACCTGGTTTCTTTCACAGACCAGAGAAAAAGCACAAAACATTTTATTTTTCCCGATTTGTTTTACCCCCCAATGTTAAAAGATGCGTGACTGACCTTTCTCTTTGTCTAGAGGTGGCAGGATGCTGTTATCCCGACACACTTTGAAGTAGATCTCTTGCTCCACGCCATCAGGAATGGCTCCCTGAGGGATAATGATGCTCACTCCTGTCTCAATGGAGCTCAGGACCCCACCATTAGAGTTGAAGATGCCCCGCGCCGTCGCCACCACTGTGTGGCTGTCATCATCGTCATCATCCTCCAAAGCACTTGGGCTAGAGAGAAAATAAAAAAAAACAAGCATTTAGCGATTTAAAAAAAGAAAAAAGAAGAAGAGCTACTTAGCTATATTCTAGCTATGTAGCTATAGAAAAAAGTAATAGCAGCTGAAAAATATTGAGTTCTGCTTAATGTGAAAATATTTACATGTTGTATTTTATTGACCCATAAAAGATCTAATATAAAGCAATTAAGGTCAAGCTAGCAACACATGCAGAAAGCACACAACATTTGATGCAGAATGAGAGGAAGGCTTGTGCATTTGTAAAGTGTATTTTCCAGATGTTGCTAGTTTCAGTTTGATCCAAATTTGTTTAGGCTCGATTTAATAAATGTTGTTCTGAATGCCACTATAATTTTTGATATTTTCATAGTTGTATTTTTATTCCATTTTTTAAATACAGTTAAATTTTGACTATTAGTGAGAGGGGTTGAGGGGAGCTAAAATAGGTTTATACATTTTCCAAACATTTAGATGAATGTAGTGCTACTGATGTGACAAACCAATTTGACAAAAAAGTTTTTTTTCCTCTCTCTACAACTCTATTTTGACAATTTGACTTCAAATATATTCCAGTGCGACATATTTTCCATAAAAGTAAAAGCTTATCAGTCATGGATCTTGTTTCTATGTGTGTACCTGACAGGTATAGCCTTGGGTACGGCGTTGATGTTGTTCTGCTGGTATTTGGGTTTGTGGTCCATGGTGCATGTGAAGGTGTCTAGGCCGCTGTCGTGGTCTGTCGGCTGGGGTGAGCTCTGTGGTTTAGCTGTGATGGGAGTTTTCACAATATCCGTCTTGTTTTGAGAGTCATTAGGAAGGAGATTGTGATTGAACTTGGGACTGTCAAACTTGCGCTCGAAGGGTCTTGCGGATGTGGTGTATGGCTTGGGCACAAAACGGTTGTAGCTGGACGTGGCAGTGCTGTTGGTCTTTGGAGGTTCGCCGGTGCCGTTGACTGGGGATTTCTCTGGGAAGCTTTTCTGAGGCAGGTAAGTGCTCTGGACTGTGTCTTCATGACTGGGAGGCTTTACTTTGGGGGATCCGTGAGGGTCAAGCGGTGGGGTCGCTGTGTGTGTAAGAAAGAGAGATGTGAATATGTTTGCACAAACAGTGCATCCGGAAAGTATTCATAGTGCTTCACTTTTTCCACATTTTTTTATGTTACAGCCTTATTTCAAAATGGATTAAATTAATTTATTTCCTCAAAATTCTACACACAATACCTCATAATGAAAATGTGAAAAAAGATGTTTTGAAATTGTTGCAAATTTATTAAAAATAAAAAACCTGAAAAATCACATAAGTATTCACAGCCTTTGCAGTGAAGCTCTAAATTGAGCTCACGTACATTCTGTTTCCACTGATCATTCTTGAGATGTTTCAGCAGCTTAATTGGAGTTCACCTTTGGTAAATTCAGTTGATTGGACATGATTTGAAAAGGCATACACCTCTCTATATAAAGTCCCATGGTTGACAGTGCATGTCAAAGCACAAACCAAGCATGAAGACAAAGGAATTGTCTGTAGACCTCCGAGACAGGATTGTCTCGAGGCACAAGGCTGGGGAAGGTTACAGAAAAATCCAGCGTTCTTCTGTGGAGAGAGGAGAACTATACAGAAGGACAACCATCTGTGCAGCAATCCACTAATCAGGCCTATATGGTAGAATGGCCAGACAGAAGCCACTCCTTAGTAAAGGGCACATAGCAGCCTGCCTGAAATTTGTCAAAAGGCATCTGAAGGACCCTCAGACCATAAAAAACTAAATTCTCTGGTCTCTTTGGAGTGAATGCCAGGCGTTACGTTTGGAGAAAACCAGGCACCGCTCATCACCAGGCTAATACCATCCCTACAGTGAAGCATGGTGGTGGCAGCATCATGCTGTGGGGAAGTTTTACAGCAGCAGGAACTGGAAGACTAGTCAGGACAGAGAGAAAGATGAATGCAGCAAAATACAGAGACATCCTGAATGAAAACCTGCTTCAGAGTGCTCTTGACCTCAGACTGGGGCGATGATTCATCTTCCAGCAGGACAATGACCCAAAGCACACTGCCAAAATATCAATGGAGTGGCTACACAACAACTCTGTGAATGTGCTTGAGTGGTACAGCCAGAGCCCAGACCTTAATCCTATTGAACATCTCTGGAGACATCTGAAAATGGCTGTACACCGTCACTTCCCATTCAACCTGATAGAGCTTGAGAGGTACTGCAAAGAGGAATGGGCAAAAATTCCCAAAAACAGGTGTGCCAAGCTTGTGGCATCATAATCAAAAAGACTTAAGTCTGTAATTGCTGCCAAAGGTGCATCAACAAAGTATTGAGCAAAGGCAGTGAATACTTATGTACATGTGATTTTTCAGGTTTTTTATTTTTAATAAATTTGCAACAATTTCAAAACATCTTTTTTCACATTGTCATTATGGGGTATTGTGTGGAGAATTTTGAGAAAATAAATGAATTTAATCTATTTTGGAAGAAGGCTGTAACATAAAAAAAATGTGGAAAAAGTGAAGCGCTATGAATACTTCCAGATGCACTGGATGACTTTGTGGGAAGAGTACCAACATGGAATTCTTCATAAAAGGTATATAAAAATAATACAAACTCTTTAGACTAAAGATTTATTGTTTGTCATCATTTTTAATCTTTGATTTCTATTTTAACATGACTATAAAGATTAATTTAAAATGGCATGTAATCATAATGGACAAAAATAACATTTTACAACTAAAAACAATAATAATAAGACAACGTGCAAAATGACACCAGTTTAAAACAGTTTCAGATTATGACTGCAACCACATATATTAAGTAATTTTAAAATGTTGAATGTAATAAAATATATACTACCATTTAACTATTTTTTTTTTACAAATGTTTTCAAATGAAGTCTTATTAAGATCAAAAATAAAAATTGTGAAATATTTTAACTTAAAACAACTGATTCCTATATTAATATATTTAAAAAACTGAATTCATTGATATTATTCTAATATTATCAATGTAATATTACAGCTGATCAAGTAACATTTCTAATGTTGAAAACAGTTGTGTTGATTAATACATTTTATGGAAATTGTGACTGATTCCAGGATTATTCAGTGACCAGAGTTATAACATTATAAATAACACTAATGTTATAAATGTATTTATTGACTAATGACTAAATGACTAACCCTAAACTTTTGAAAGCTTGTATAAAAGTTTCAATTATGTGAGGTGTTTTGTTTTGCACATCAGAATAATTGAATTATTCTTCCATTAATCATGTACCTGCAGGTTTAGGCAGGGTTGGTGGTGGGACAGCTGGGTTTGATGGAGCAGCTGGGTTGATCTTCTCCACTGACTCCGCCCTGTAATTGACAAAGAACTAAGTCAAAATTCAAAGCCATATAGTCCACCATCATATTTACTGCCATTTATAGTTCAAATCCTAAAAAAGAAAAAAAATCTGATTCCATGAAATTAGCTTGAATTCAAATACTCAAGTTTCTATTAATAAAATGACATATTTCAAAGAAACAAAACCTGTTGAACAACTGGAGAGCTGTAGTAAGCATGCTTGGTTACTACAAATGTACCTGGGATAGTGTGCTGGTTGGGTTTGGGGTTGGGCTGGTTTGATGGCAGGTGTCAGTTGTGTGGAGGGTTTGTCGAAGCTCCTGCGGTCAAAGTAAGACAGTTGTTTCCTGTAGTACTCCTCATCCTCATCAGGGTCATTGTTATTTGGGCGAATGATATCATCTGCTTTAGGCTGGGGCTGCTGGGGCTCAGGAGTTCTGACAGAGGAAAGAAGCGATGTATTTTATGGATACAAAAGTGTCAATGTGTCAGTAAAAGTGCATAATCTAAACTTCATAAAATATTCTTGAGGTCATTTCATTGTTTATGAAGTGTTTATGTTTATCAGCTTCATCATGGACATGCAAAATTAATACGATTTTGTATTTGATTCTTTTACCACTAAATGGAGATATGTAACTATTAATTTGATATTAATTCCAAAGCCACAGCAAACCATTTCAACATTTGAATTTGTGAAATATTTTTCACAGTCATGTTATGCTCAGTAGGGAAGCACCAACATTTTCGGCTGCTGAACATTTGGGGCCAAAAATAGCATTATCTTGCCATAAGATCAAAACGCAGACAATACAAATAAAAAATATATGCCACTTTACCATTATCACAGCACTACCCATTTAACACATTGTTGAAAGCTATCATTTTCAATTTAATCAAAAAATTAAAAGACAATTGATTCCACTGAAAATACTACTTACTAAATAATAAAACAAAATATATAAACCAGAACATATTTGAAATCAGTTTTTCAAAAGCCCTTACTCCAATTTTCAGCATAACATTATCAAAAGAACTACACTTATTTCAGACAGATTTTTTAATAAGTTTTCACTGACCCTAAACAACAGTGCATGTTATAAAATTATATGTGTGCTTAATATAAACACCAATGCTAATTTATTCTAATAAACTGATTTATACTTCATACTCCAGCTCATTACCTAAAGGTCTTCTCTTGATCCAGGTTACTTAAAGAATTGGCTTTGGGCACAGAGGCAGCGCCAGGTTTAGGCACCATGTCCACAGGCTACAGGAAGCAGAAAGATGAACGTATGAATTATTTAGCCCAAGTGTATATTTAGTGAGTAGATGCACAGACCATCAACTCACCCGAATACCAGAGTCTGCAGTCTCTCTCGCTCTGTCCACAGACACCGATCGTTTGTTCTCGAACATCTTTACCCTGGTGAGCACAGACTGGGGCTTCATGGCTGGATCATCCTCTGCCTCAGCTTGAGGAGGTGGAGGAGGAAGAGCAGCCTCCATCGGCGGTGAGAGCGACTCAGGTTTGGGTGGCGTTATAGACGCTTCAGAGTTCATATAGCCTTTCTGTGGAGCTTGAGTGTAGGAAGGCCTTTGGGAAGGGTCGTAGTACTGTTGTTTGGGCGGTTCTGGGGAACGAGATGTTGGTTGAGTGTCATATTGCGGGCGTGATGGCGGTGGTTCGTCATGTCTGATTGGTCCAGGGCTTGGTTTGCCGTATCGAGGTCGACCTGTGTCGTAGCCGGTGTCGTTTCGTGACTGAGGGTGACCATACATGCGGTTCAGACCATCCTCGTAGAGTGTTTGAGGGTCATATCCAGAGGTGTGGTCATACTGGCCCCATTGATCATTATATGGAGGCACGCTGTCCTCAAAATGTGGGTGTGGGTCAAAGTTCCGAGCCTTTGGTTCCATGTAGCCTACATCGTAGCGGTAGGGCTGGTGGTCATAATCTCTGTATGGCTTGTCTTCCTGGTAGTAGTTGGGCTGCATAGGGTTTTGGCTTATCTGCACCGGTTCGTTGGGTCGGTAGATATCCTTCTTGTACATCTGTCGATCAAGTCAAATGAGGAGAAGTGTAAGTGAAACATGTGCGTATAGCATGCATAAACCACAGCAATCAATTGAATTGAATGAAACGGCAGAAACCAGAAGTGATTAATATTCGGATTAAAAGTTGAAGAATGAAGCAGAGAGTCAGCAGAGAGACCTGCAATAGAGGAAGACTCAAGAGTGGGCAGTTATTGAACAGGTCAAAAATGGAGGCAGCCATCACACAAACAGTTTCAGAGTTTGAGAGAGTTTAAATGACTCATGACACGCTAAGCTGCGAAAAACACTGGGGAGAATCAGCCAGCAAAAGTCTCACTGAAAAGGGAAAAAAAATAAAAAATACCAAACTTAATTTGCTCCAAATGACGAAAAACCATATTTTGAGAAGTAGCCTTTTAGGAACCATATGTTATTGCATGATAGTATGCAATAGTCACAGCTCTATACCATCTTCTCCATGACATTACTTGCCAAATATGTACCATAATTGTGGCTATGATTTAACTACATTAAAATGAGGTAATGACTTAACAGAAGGTGGCTACAATTCACCTAAAAAAATAAAGAATGAATTAGGGGCCGATCACACCCAACGCGTTTTTTGCTTTGAGAGGCACACCTTTTGAATGGTTTACTAACGGCCGCATTCGTTTTGCGCGCTGCTTATGCACCCTACGCAGCTCACGCTTTAACCGCGTTACGTCAGTCTCGTCTTTTTTGATTCTCCAATCAAATGAAAGCAGAGGTGGGGTTTCCGTTGAGGTGACAGCAGTGTTTGTGTTGTCAAGACGACTATGTAGCCTTTTAAAGATGGAGGAGAGACTAGTGGTTGCTGTTTCTAGTTATCCAGAGCTGTATGACTTTACAAATCTTAAATATCCCAATATTACTAAATATTACAATTATAACAATATCAACACAAGCCAAAACACAATAAACAGCTGATTCAGTCGTTGCCTAGCGACATAAAGTGCACTACACTTCTTTTTCTCTTGTCAACAAAAAAGGCAGTGGTGTGCACCTTGCGTTTTTGAAACGGAAAAGCGTGTTCGGCCCCTTAATTGGTCATAGGAACAACTTCTGTTAACTAAAAGTAGTTACTAGAAACAGGGTTTCTGCAGCTTTTATAAAGGTAAATTTAAGACATAAAACATCTAGTTCAAGTTTTAAGCATGAAGTAGTTTGTTCTGTATTTCCTTTCAAAAAACAAAAACTAATTTCTTCATTTTGTATTTCTGTTTTTGAAGTCGCAAATTGTACAAGAGTGACATTTTAAGACCCACAAAAACCCTGTTAAGGCTACTTTGTCAAAAAATAAACAAACATTTGTTGAGTCACATGTTTCAATCAGCAAGGCTACCTTTCAAAGTCAACAGAAGAAAAAAATTCAAAGTTTAAAACACTGACCTCAAACATTTTTTTTATCAGTTCACCACAATTAATGCACCACTAACATTGACTAACTCTACTTCAACAAGCAAACAACTGAAAAAATAAACCCATGCAAAAGTAGGCAAGCAACAGTGGGGGCCTGGGCTTTCCTGAAGGTTCATGAACAATGAGCTGGCGCAGCAGGCCTCTGTTGTACCCACTGTTGTTAATGAACACACACAAGAAAGAGAAGAAAAGTCTCTCTTAAACAGGCACACGGCACACATGCAAGAGCGAGAGGAAAGCACTGCAGCACACAGGCAGGGCAGACGGCGAGAGAGGGCACCAGGCTCGGGCGTAAAGTGGGCCGGTTTCAGTCCAGAGCGGGTGGCTAGCGAGGTACCTTGGACTCTGACCCAGGCTGTCCGGATTGGTTGGGGTCAGGAGACGGGGGTTGGATAAGCTCAGGGGCAGGTGGGAAGAGAGAGCCAGCCTCAGGGCTGATTTCCCCCTGAGTGAGATCCTTGGCACTCGGGGCCCCTACATTTACATGAACAGCAGGGGGCACTGTCTCTGCCAGCGGCTCAGGCTGCGAGGGGAGAGCAGCCTCTGCTTTCTGTGAAGGTGTTCAAAGATGTTTAATACATGTGGTCAAACCTCACCACTGCACTTCAGCTGACTTTCCTGATTCACACCACTTCTTTTTTATTATTAAGGGGATGTTCCAGATTCAACTGATGTTAAGCTATAGTGACAGCATTTATATATACATATAAAACACTGAGCAGAAATGTTAGGAGGGTATTTTGAAACGCTTTTTTCTAACTGTTTTTAAATACTATACAACATTACATACAACACATTTAACATTAAAATAAATATTTCATCTTATATTTAAACATTTTAGCAGACAATCGCTCAATTGATACTGTATCATTGTCTTTTCTTTATCTATCTATACTGATATTGGACTACTATCATCTAATATTTAAAAACATCAATCATTTAATAAGAAACAAATCAGAAAAGTTTATAAATATTTTTACATATATCTTACATAGATATATAGCTCAAAATAAAAATGTAATAATACATGTTTCATCTATAACAATTCAAAAATTTTTACTACAACTACACTGTCGCTTCCTGCAACACTAAGCCACAAATGCTATCCATACAGCCTGACTTGCACTGAAACAGGAACATCCCACTAATACAGAGAATAGCGAACCATGTCATGTCAATAATGTATAAGCGGACAAGGAACTTTTTTTTTTTTTTAACGGTACGTCTGATGTCCGTTTAATTCTACAGTTACAGTACAACATTTTGGCTCTCTTGTAACACAAGATCTAAGACACTTTGGATATCATGGTGGCCACTGAATCCATATAAGATAAATACATTCACAGTAATATATATATTGAACACTGCAAATCCATCATGCACATAATACTCTCTGGTAATGACATCATTTTGCATGGCATATAAGGGGACATCTAGACCACAGGTATGGGGCAATCTTTACACACACTTAAAGAGACAATGTCCTCACTTCCTTCTTCATTCCAATCAGATAAAGAGTCACAGCAGCTACGCGGAATAACAACCAAGCTGTATTCATCACACGCACACAGACTTTCACGCAACTGCACACTCACAAACACATATAATAATAAATACGTGGCAGCGATTATTACTCTGTCATTACATTGTCACTTCTCTAGGACCGCATTGATAAGGTTTTTAAAGCGCTCCTCTGCCAATACCGCCGCTAGAACACTTTTCTAACGCACACCACGGCCTCCAGACAACAGGGAAGACGAACGGCTCGCAGAAACGCTACCTGCTGAGGTGCAGGGGCCTTGAACCCCGCGGGGTCGATGCGGTTGAGGGGTTCGGGCTGATATCCTCCGTATCCAAGGGGCTCCTGGATGACTGGCGGGTCTTCGCGGACGGGTTCTGAGGAGCGAGTGATGGCGGGTTCGCTGGGTGGTCCGACCTCATCGTTCAGGGTCTCGTCCAGTTCCTGGTCGGTGTAGGCGCCGCCCTCGGTGTCCGTGTCCTCATAGTCTGAGGTGTGACGGCTGTCCGTGCTGTACATACTGTACTCGCTGCCTGGGGCCGACAGGTAGGACAGACGGTCATCGTGAAGGTCCAGGTCATCGTCATGTGAACCGTCCGCCTGGAGAGAGAGAGAGAACAGTTTTTTGAAGAAGAAGAAGAAATGAGAAAAAACCCCAGTATAGGGTTACCCTGGTCCCTTTTTTCAGTTTTTGTTTTCACAGGCTGGTTTAGTTTTGACACCTTGCGGACAAAGCCTGTGTGACACTGAATAAAATAATGCATAGGCAAGTGTAAATGTGAAACAAACAAACAAAAAGAAGAATACTTTGTGCTGAAAAGTAGTTTGAACATTAAGCCCAATCTATAATAAAAATATGTCTTTTTTTTAGGCTACAAGTGTAAGGTTGACAGGATGTTGACTGCAGTATCTCAAATGAAGAAAGAAAATGTATATAAACATAAAATATATTTAATGCATTTTTATAAAACACAAAATGCAAATAGAATATTAGTTCACATGAAAATGTATTTAACAAAAAAAACAAAGATTTGAGAAATGAAGATTTCTTTTACATTTTATCATTTTAACTTTGTTCATGACAGCAAATAATGCCTCAAATAATATTAACTTAATAACTAATTAATTAAAGTTCTTCAGTTACTGTTTACATTATTTCATAAGCATTTGCATTTCTTTCTTTTTTTTCATTTTTAATAAATTTTCATCACGTTTGTATTTTATTTTGCTTCAGCTTTTTCCATTTTAGTTAACAATAACAATGATATGGTAATGAAAATAGCTTTTTTACTATGAGAATGAGAAACATTTTTTTCTTATTACAATATTGTAATGTAAAGACTTAATTTTACCTTTTGGCAAGCATTTCAAGAGAAGAACCACATTATGTTGAAAAACACATCACTAAAAAACTAAACTCTATCCACTGGGAAAAAGAACAGATGTGGATCAAATGAACCCAACAGCGGTCAACATGAGTGCTGTGACCACAGGAACAGATGCGTTAGAAACACAAACTATGCTATGTAAATACAAATATGGAATCAGACAAGCAGGAATGAACCCTGTCCCTAAACCCTCAAGCATCTGCTGTGAAATTGAATCATGGTGGAAAAGTTGAACAAGCCTCACCTTGCCCTCTGAGACCCACACCAGCTGGTTCTGCTGCTGCTGAATGGTGTCCTTCAGTGCTCCATACCAGCCATCATTCATGTTGTTCATGTTAATAGTGGCTAGAAGACAGAGACAGGAAGACAGACATAAAAAAGAGGAAAAGTTTAGCCTCACTGCTCCTCACTGTCCATAGTATGAGTCATCATTCCCTTATCTGCTTATTAAGTCATGGAGAAGGTGGATCACTGCTGGATGCTCATTCAATTTACAATCATGCTGAGTGATCTTTTGCCCTTTTGCATTTACATTTATGACAGGCTTTATTCAAAGCAACTTAAAAGTGAGGAATACTATGACACAACTGCCTTTATAGAGTTCAGTCAGAGAGTACTGTCTTATTACTTTATTAGTTATGATAAAACTTGAGATACTGTAGCAGTCATGAAATATAATGTTATGTACAGTATTATGAGAAATATGTATTCCAAGTTATTACTGTCAAGTGTGACAAAATATTTCAATTCAAGATGTCACACTCTCTCACTCTCTCTCTCTCTCTCTCTCTCTCTCTCTCTCT
>CAIGQW010053631.1:11941845-11957358 GCA_903798125.1 Danio choprae
TAATATAATATAATATAATATAATATAATATAATATAATATAATATAATATAATATAATATAATAAAACATAACATAACATAATATAATATATATATATATATTTTTTCCTCCTTCTGGCCTGTTATCAGACAAACACTAGGAAGGCAGACTTTTAATGCGAGAATATTTACAATCCAATTTAATGCATGTACTATATATTGATGCTAGATCAATGCTGCAAGACCTTACTTGTGTCTAGTAATAGAAGTAAAATACGGTCCTTACCCTGAGTATCTGGTCTCCCTCCTCCAGGCCTTCCTTAGCAGCAGGACTGTCCTCCAGAACTCCAGCCACAAAGATCCCCACATCGTTTCCTCCCGCCAGCCTCAATCCGACACTTTCCCCTTTCTTAAACTTCACCAGCTTCATACTGGGCCTGCTAATAGAATAAAACTGGGTCAGCTTTTCATGGACAGAAGCACTGTGTGCACATTTGTACTCGAGCATCTGCATGATAATACAGAGAAGCTTGCTTGGCTGGTAAATTCAAAGTCACTAGAAAAGACAAATGGGATTATACTATAACACTGACCGGAGGATGCTGTCATCATGGGTGACGCTGGGGACAGGGGCATCAGACGGGCTCACTGGCAGATCAACATCGGGTTGCCCAGGTTGTGCATACACTGGTTTCGGCTCTAAAGATACATGTGTTAGACTTTGGGAACAAGGTCAAATCAGGGCATTCCAGATTGCAGAGCAGTGAAGAGCGAAAACTAAAACATGGTGTGAGGATACAAGTGATGTACTAATAAAAGGAATGGAATAAGAAAATAATGACAGTGTAAACATACAACTAAACACCAGATAATAAGTTCATAAGATATAAACCATGTAAAATACAATTAAAAAAAAGTCATTAAAGATTATTTTGTCACAGTACTAACACCCACCATGTTCTCAATCTGTCATTAAATCAGAGAACAAGTTTGTAATTACAAAAAAAACACAAATTAGGCACCTTACTGTATTATTAAAGCTATTATTTTATTAAAAGTAATGCAAAAATGGCGACATATTTAATATATAAAATTGCGACATACACTTAAGAAAAACAGCTTTTCAAAATAGGTGGAACGAGATTTTGTCCACTGGAATTGTCTGGAATGCTGAATTGTTGTCATTTGCTGTTGCTGCAATTTTTTGTGAGTTAAAGGTTTTTCCTACCCTTAAGCTAGTAAATATGTATTTAGAGAAGAGGTATCATTGGCAGGACGTTGGTTGAATTTTCTATCCTTTATAAAGAGCATTACAATATTATTATATTTGTAATTATATTATTATATCTTATAAATTAAAAAAGCCTGTTTGAATTTTCTTCCAATGTTCTATGAATTAACTAATTAATAGTGAGTTAATATAATATTTAAACATTTAAAAATAACACTGTATTACCTGCATGATCAATGTTGATCACGTTTTGCCTTTAACTTGAAATTGCAACATAATAAAAAATTTAAAATACAGTAAATAAGAACACAGAGAGACGTGAATTTGCCTCATCATTTAAGAGGTCCTTCACACACCACTGAGAGAGCAGAGGGAAAGACAGAAGACAGCTGAAAGTCCTGACCTGGCAGTGGAGGGATTTGTTTGTCCCCGGGCTGTTCGGTGGGCGGAGCCAGAAGAGCATCCTCAGCCATCTTAACTGGAGTGGATAGAGCTGTTGGTTTAGAGATGCGCTCCTCCTCACGACTTCTGTGGCTGCAGACACATACACCGATCACAGTCAGAAATAAGCTTTGTAGTAGAGAAACATGAACATCTACTTTATTTTATTTTTGTGTGTATATTACTTGACCAAAGTCTAAACGTATTCATCTGGCTACATGCATGGACAACTAAAAACAGAACAATATGCAGAACAATAAGTACTTTTAACTGAAAGCCAACAGATGAAGTCAGTATTACTTGCACTCCTGTTCAATTTTAATTCTTTTATATTTTTCCCCAATTTCTGTTTAACAGAGGGATTTTTTTTTTCAACACATTTCTAAACATAATAGTTTTAATAACTAATTTCTAATAATTGATTTCTTTTATCTTTGCCATGATGACAGTACATAATATTTTACTAGACATTTTTTTAAGACACAAGTATTCAGCTTAAAGTGCTATTTAAATGCTTAACCAGGTTAATTAGGTTAACTAGGCACGTTAGGGTAATTAGGCAAGTCATTGTATAACAGTGGTTTGTTCTGTAGACAAATCGAAAAATAAAATATTGCTTAAGAAGGCTAATACTACTGACCATTAAAAAAAAAAAAAAAAAAAAAATGCTTTTATTCTAGCCGAAATAAAACTAATAAGACTTTCTAAAGAAGAAAATTATTATAGGAAATACTGTGAACATGTCTTTAATTTCACTTTCTCAATTTCTTAAATATCACTTCAGAAATACTTGAAAAAGAATACATTTTGCACAGAAGGGCTCATCATTTTGCCCTCAACTGTATATTGGTAAACACCAAGATGCAAGAGAAAGGTTATTACGGAATTAAGGTTTACAAAAACATGTCAGATATTACATCTGCATCCTAAAGGGACGAGGTGCTATAAAAATACTGAACTGATCATGAACAAAGCTTAACAACAAATAAAGATTTTCCCATAGACAGCACCAGATGCTAGAGGTTTAGGAGAGACTTTTCAATTTCTCTTTTGCTAAAAAATTAGGCCACATGCTGTAGCTTCTCTTTCAGATATATATTTAAAGCGCTCTGATGCATTTTTAACTACTCTTTGTTGCACATTCTGATTTTTAGATTAGTGCAGACACAAAAAAAGCTTGAGGAGGATTTGATGAATTCAGAATCTGGACTGCACTCTTGGATTCTGGGTCGATTTCACATAATTCACTGTAGTTGGTAGAGCTGGACTCAGACAAGAAATTAAGCACTCCTGAAATATTAACTGTGTCTCTCTTGAAAGCAACGGCTGTGCCAGAAGCAAACTGCCAAGACATGAAATGCTCACCCCTCAGAACAAAAATGATGGAGATAGAAAAAAAAAGGCCCTGTTGCCTGGTAATGTACTTTGTGTTAAATCTCTGACACCTTGGACATGTTCGGGTTCACATAAATCACAGGCTCTCCTTTGCTCTGTTGGTTTTCTCTACGCTAACACATCCATCAGACAAACAGGCTAAATCTTGTGCTCACCTTCTCGTGCGAAACGCTGCGAGCTCAATGAAACGCTCTATCTATATGCATGCGTTTCTCTGCTTATTTCAGCTTAGAAACCAGAAAACCACCCGGCTTTTTAAGTTTGCATATACCTTTTCATATTATTGTGTACATTTATTTTTCCAACCAAGATCTTTTTTGTGACTTTTTTTGTTTTGACCATTACACACAGCATGAAAAGCCAATAAAATGACATTTTTATTAAAGATTACACTTGCAAGTTGTTTGCTCTTCCATATTTATGTATTTTTGCAATACATATACAGCCTTTCGAATAAAAAAAAAAGTCAGCAACAAATATAGGCAGTTTACTGCAAAACATGGTGGTTAACATGCTGCTCACATCTAGCTCTGAAAGGATTGAAGGCCCCATTTACTCCTAGTATTATGTGCCAAGTTAGTGAAATGATGGCATGTGGACGACACTAAATACAGGTGTAAGTGAAGTCTACATTGTTTTGAGTTTCACACTTTCAACCACCTCCAGGTGTAGTCGATAAAGCATTTAACAGGTGTCCTGACATTTTGTCTTACCCATCAGATTATGCTACCAACACTGTATTTGCAGGGTTCTGAGGTTGGGGTTAGGGATAAGGTAGGTTAGGACGATATTACAGCTTCATGTCACACTACTCCACAATAAAATTTACACTGGTAGCAAAATATGATGGGTAGCATATTGCGTCATCAAAATGTGCTACCTACTTTTTGAATGGAAGGTAGGACAATTCGACAGAACAACAAATTGCTTTTATAATGTAGATGCTCATGTACAGAAGATGAATGCATTTAAACACATCATCTTTGCGTTAAGATATTCATACAAAAACACATTCAAAATTTTAGTTGCTATAATTGTAAAAGTACAATTATTTGCCAAAGAATTATTTTATTTTGCAAATAATACAAATGTAGCTTACATCAGTACCATTTTTAAGGGTGTTTCTAACGCAGTGTAAGTGTAAGTTATTTTTTTTTTTGCCATTCATGGACTATACATTTAAAATGTGAGATTTATTTAATTGCGAGAACACATTACATTAACATATATACCTATAATAAGTCGACAGAAAGCAGGATGATGCAATTACATCCGAAGTGAAATTTTAGTTGTCTAAGGAGCAAAAATCTAGCGATATGTTAACACTCAGGTTATGCACTTTGAACCCTGTCTAACAAGCTATGAGTGTCCCGCAGGTGGTGCTGAAAATCAAGAACATGCGACACTGATAACAGACATGCAGTTTGTGCATGTATTTGAAAACGTAACATTCTGTACTGCATTTAGTTATCGTTTAAGGCCATTTGGCGAATTCAGCCATCATACAGTAGGCATCCTTCATCTCATCAGTGACCTACGTTGGTCGTTGCGTCTGACAATTTAATGTTTTCTTGGACACTTCTGTCTGTCTGATGTTATTTTTATATGCGCAATTTGACTGATCAGGAGTCATGAGACTGATTATTCTACACACCCAATCACAGAAGACAAGAAAAAAATAAACAAAGTCCTGAGTAAAAGTACTGATACAGAACAAAAAAACTTACTGATGTAAAAGTACACATTTTTAAACTACTTAGTAAAGTACAATTCCAGAGGAAAACTACTCCGAGTAATTTGGGTGTTTGTATTTCATTACTTTAAACCACTGACAGTATTTACTGTATGTGTACATGAAAGTGACGAAAAGCATGGTGAGCACAAGGGATCACAAGAATTTAAGTTGGGCAGATATTAATACTAACCACTTGTAATGTTAATACCAGGCGGAAACAAGGCCTTAGGTTAACTTGTTTTTTATTGATTAAATAAATAGGTATTATTGATTATAAATAAATATTATTGGTTTACATTAAATTATTATATATAATTAAACAAAATAAAACAGATAAAATATTCAAATTTATGCAAAAATCTAAATAAATACATAATTTTAATAAAAGTTTTTGTTTATACTTTTAGAAAATAATAATAATAATAAAATAATAATAATAATAATAATAATACGCTAGTCCATTCAACATATATATTTCAGTTCATCACGCAGCTTTAAATCACCTAACATTACATGTCTTATCATGCCTTAATTCGTTTAATATGCTTACACGAAGCACTCTGAATTACCATTGTGTATGAAATGTGCTATATAAACTTGCCTACCCGAAACGAATACAGATACAACACTGAATCAACAAACTGAAGTGCTCTTGAGAACCCATGTATAGAGAGATTTAACAAGCTGACCGTTGAGAAGAGGAGGAGAAAGAGAGAGTGCATCTCAGTCACTGTGAGGAAAAACTCATCTGGTGATGCACATTTCAGAGGGAATTGTGCCGTCTCTTGTGTGCCAAGATTAATGAACACACATGCAGGAAAAATGAATTTAGACTAATTTCTGCATAACAGCCTTGACGCCCACTAGCAGTTTCCACAAATACACACACACACACACACACACACACACACACACACACACACACACACACACACACACACACACACACACACTCACTCACAAAGAGGGAGCTAGTTGCCTCTGCACTACCAGCTCAACATGACGGACTGCATGCTGATTTCACAACAGGCACATATTAATGCACCACACCAAGTGCATTTTAAAACCTAAATGGTCTAAATAGAACACATAACCCACACAATTACGAAAGTGCACAAGAAAACACATACACAAACAAGCAAACAACTGAACCTAACATCCATGCACTTTGACTCCATCTACAAATACCATCCACTGTGTACAGAGCACAGCACTTACAGCGGGAGCTTTCTGGTGGGAAAAGAGCCCGTCAGCCTGTGTAGAGACAGAGCAGTTATTCAGTGGCGACTGAGTGATGCATGGCTCTGAGATATTAACCTGGCCCACTGACAAACATCCTCATCATCCCCCAGAATGCCTCCAAGCCTAGCGCTCCAAGCCCAGTAAATTACTTTTTAGACCATCAGTTTTGTAGCGGTGAAGGAGGAACTCCGAGCATTCCTATAGTGCTCGGTCAAATGCTTTATATGTAATATTGTTTTTCATAAACATGTATATACAGTGGTCCCTCGCTATAACGTGGTTCACCTTTCACAGCCTTGCAGTTTCGCAGATTTTTTTTTCGTGCAATTTCA
The DNA here is from genome assembly GCA_903798125.1 of Danio choprae. Lineage (NCBI taxonomy): Eukaryota > Metazoa > Chordata > Actinopteri > Cypriniformes > Danionidae > Danio > Danio choprae. Next base: position 11,948,202 of record CAIGQW010053631.1, read on the forward strand.
CATGCTTTTTTTTTTTTTACAGGCCATTGTGTTCTGCGTCCTGATTGGTTGTAGACCATTGTCTCCTCCGTGCTGTATCTCCTGTACAGTACAGAATGTGCTCAGCTTGCCAAATTTACATAAATCTTCGATCACTAGCAGTGTGACTCTAAAGTGCTGTACTGTATGTTTGCAAGTTTTCTTCCCACAATGTCGACGAAACGTTCTGCACTGTCAAAGGCATGTATGCATGTGTGTGTGTGTATATATATCTGCGTGTATAAACCTTCTGCGGCAAATATTCCAGTCTTGTCACATCATCCTTTAGAAGGAATAATACTGAAAAAAAGTTGTTCAGCTTTATTATATTTGTGAAATCTGTGACTTCTTTTTAGCATTTTTTGAACAACTTTAATTTGATGTTTTTTTTATTATAATTTTGTTTGGTTTGTTTCAATAAATAAATAAATAAATGAGGTTGTATTTGCTTAGCATAAATTTGTTTAAATATGTGCCAAGACAAAAAGTCAAGTTCACACACACTCACCTACACACACACACACACACTAGAAATGGCTACAGCTGTGGCAATTCTGGAACTTAAAAAGCATCAGTGTCTTGTAGAGGTGAGAGAGCTGATAATGAGGTGTAATCTGAGTTCAGACATTAAGTGTGAAGTTGCTCTAGACAGACAGGTGGAGGATGTTTGGGGACGTGAGGTGTGAAATTTCATTTGAATACAGCCTGCAGCAGTTCGGAGATGTGGGATGGAGTGAGCAGCTGTTTTAATGATAAGAAGGATGGCATGTCCCCTGGGTAAAAAAAAAAAACCTGGCACCTTGTGGAATTGTCATCCATTTCATCCACACACTGAATGATGACACATTGTACTTCATTTACACACTGAAAGCCTATTGGAAGCACTTTCTTTCTGACATCCATCTGTTTTACATTCTTGTCCTCTCTAATGATTTCCCTGGCCCTCATCCAACACTTACAAAAACATAACAACAGGTTATACCCACCCAATACAGTAGTGATTAAAGTACGAAGTGTATAATTCAGATAATATTTTTAATTAATGAAACTACTGTAACTTCCTCATCCTGTTTTAATGCTATTGACTAATACATAAAGACTGTGTGTGCAACCTATGTAGATGCTGACTGGTCAAAGATTACCGCCTTCATAGCAACTATACTCAAACAAATAAAAATAGGACCCAGGACTACAAAAGCAATCTTATGTAGCCAGCGTGTATTTTCGGAATAGCCAAAAATACATTTTATGGGTCAAAATCATAGGCGTTTTATGATCTTTTATGCCAAAAATCATTAGTATATTAAGTAAAGATCATGTTTCATGAAGACATTTTGTACATTTTCTATTGTAAATATATAAAAACAAAAGATTAGTAATGCACAATGCTTAGCACTTCATTCAAACAACTTTAAAGGTTGTTTCAAACTTCAAATCCCTTAATCCAGCTTTTCAAATATTGCCCTATCCTAACAAAGTATACATCAATAGAAAGCATATTTATCCAGTTTTTTTAGGTGATATATCTCTTGAATATTATATTCAGGTATAAATCTCAGTTTCATACAGATATTGTACTTCAAATATTGTGCTGCACGATACCGGAAAAATATGCGATACTGTTGTTGAGTATTGCAAAAACAATATTTCTTATGATATAACATTTCCCTAGAAAAATGCTATTTTTAATAGCTGTTTTTGAATCATTTATTTATTTATTTATTTATTTATTTAACGATATTAAAATAAACATGTAAAATACATTTTGTTTTTTTAGATATAATTCATTCTAATTCATATTAAAAACTGTGTCAAGGTGAAAACATTTAGTCTTTAAAACACTATGAATGAGTGAAAACCTCAGCAGATATATTATTTTATTATTATTCTAAGGTCACGAGTGGTTGTGTAAGCATTTCACTGCATATCATACTGTGTATGACTCTGTTTGTGACAAATAAAAATTTAATTTGATTTGATTATGACTCTGATTGACTGTTGTCACTCTGGGTTAACTCTGGGTTCGACTTTGGGTCGCTCCAATAGCAGAACAGCAACTACTAGTGAGGTGGGGGATAAAGACTTTAGAATTAGAATTTCAACTGCATAAATTTAGATAACAAATGCATAAAATAATTGTAATTTATCACAAATGTCTGCGATACCTAAATATTGCATATATTATTATTGCGGTAACAATAATTTTGTGATATATAGTGCTGTCCTACTTTATTGTCTCTCTTTCACAAACAACAAGCAAAAACAACGCTAAGAGAAACCGTCTGACCTCTTACTGTCAACACTTCTCAGTGAACACGTCCACAGTGCACATGAGCTCTACTGTAAAAGTCAAACTGACTTACGGTCAGCCCTTACACTCTCCTCTGATTGGCCAAAATAAATGTAAAAATGAGTTACAGAAAGGCAACTGTATGTCTGTAAGTGTCCAAATCAGCTCTTCTGTATCTGCTTCACTGATTATTCTGATTCATATGATTATTAATGACATCTGACACAGGCTCAGGGGTGAGCGAGGAGGAAACCCTGAAACCTCTCAGCACCAGCAATCAATCCTCATGTTTTTTTATCGTTAACCAGATCGATAATGCCTCCCTAAAGCTCTAGCTGACATCTGAACCTGCTACTAGCCGTGATGTGATCTGCATACATATAAAAGAGGACCATATAGAACCCTGAATTTTAAAGTTAGCATAAAAATAGGGTCAATATAGATGCTCTAATAGAAAATTGTTATAAGAAAATTACAGCATGTGTGCAATCTTAGGGGTTTGTGTTTGGTTAAAGTCTGCATTTGTGATGTCTCTTACCTGCCGTTGCTCATCTGTTGTGGAGAATGACCAGAGATGTCAGAGGGCTCGGAGCGTTTGTCAGGGGAACGGGATCGGCTGCGACGGGTGCGCTCATGGGAATGATCTGATGCCAGTGAATGGATTTCTGAAATGTCTGTTGAAGGAAATCACAATTTTTTTACTTACGCCAACTTAGATTTCTGTTAGAAAAATCACACTAAAAAAAGTATAGCAAAAAAGACAAAGAAAGACATGTAATCACCAAAATGCCAAACAAAGACCTTAAATCTATACAGTGCTAACGTTAAACTAGGATCTTCTCACCATCTCTGTCTGAATTGGCCGAGGGAATGCTATCATCCATATCTGGAATGTTGAGGAGTGTCGCTCTCTCATCTCTCTGCACCACCATTTTCAACTTGCCTTTCGATCGCTCTATAAGCTTCTTTGCATCTATCAAGGACAGATTCTCAGTCACAGTGCCATTGATCTGTATGGAGAGGGAAGACAGGAGAGACAGAACGCCATTTTTAAAATACTTCATGGATGCGCAGGCCTGTTATTTTATAACTGCTCATTAAGTATGATCTCATGCTGAACAGTCCAAAAAGCAAACAAAAGATGCCAAACTAAACAAACTGTGCTTCTATATTTTCACAGTTTACAGGAATTCTACAGAAAAATAATGAATCTTCACTTTAACTTCTACACTGAAATCAGATGACCAGACAGTGATTCGTCTTAAAGTACTGATTTCTGGGACACCACATTTTTTTAAAAGATCAGCTTAAATGCGTGACATGAATTAACAGTGGACATAAATGGTTAAATTGTCAGTTCAAACAAGTAGATGACCTAGAAACAGCATTTCTTGTGTCCAAAGTAATTTAGTGCAGGTTTAAAACAATTCAAACCTCTGGGGTTGATTTAAAAAGAAAAGATTTTAAAATGTTTTTAAAAGAAGCTTCTGCTCACTAAATTAAGAGTACAGTAAAAACATTAGATTAGCAATTATTATTTTTTTTTTTTACATTTACATTTCATTTATTATAACTGTTTTTTAAATTAATACATTTATGAAAATTTGTTATTCTTGTAATGACAAAGTAAAATTTTATGAAATCTGTGAACAGCATTTATTTATAATACAAAACTATAGATGTCTTTACAGCCACTTTTAATCAGCTTACATACATACTTATTAGTAAAGAATTCTTTCGTTCAAGAAATAAATTAACTACAGACCCCAAACTTTTACATGAAAGCTGTAAAAACATTTAAAAACGATGTGCCGATTTTACATTCATAGAGCCTTGGAACTAAACAGTGCTGCAGGCAGTGTGTCCTTTGCCCTGAAGTTTCACTCCAGTGCTCTCTGGGATATACTCTGTTCCACTCAGTAAGCACTAGGCTCATTTAGCTGATGATGGCTCATAAACCCACAAGGAAACATCAAGTAATTTCCTCCCATTAAACTACTAATTACCTGGTAAGTGTTCGAGCTTTTCATCAGGAACTACAAGTGTCAGCCTATTGATTCATTTATATTCTTTAAAGCAGAAATTAAATGATAATTATCTATTAAGAATGAGGGTAAAATACATTTAAAATGAATTCATCCCTTTATGAAATTAAAACCTTTATGAAAATCTTCCTAAAAGATGCGACTAAAATAACCTTGCTCGGATACCACAGTAATCTGTCATCATCTCTGCAAACAGACGAAAAAATCAATAGTCAACAAGCCACTGTCAGATTTTTCATTTAGTCTATGAAAAAAAAAAGGCCTGTCGACCACTCTGCATGTTTACAGCATGCAAGGAAAGCTAAAATATTTGGAGTTTTAGCATACTGTATGTAAATAATATTTACACAGTCAAACATCCTAATAGGAATAGGAAACCAAAGAAATAAGAGATCACAAAATAATGTGTAATGCTTTTCCAAACATGTCTCACTCCACCCAGACATCGCTCATACCTTCAGGACAACATCTCCCTCTTGTATGTTGCCGTCACGAGCTGCAAGACTCTCAGGAGAAATGTCCTTTACAAAGATGTGGCTGGCCAGACGCAGACCATATTCTGCACACAACAAAAATAATACACACACAAATGAGCAATAACAGGCACTATCCATTTCAGTTCATGATTGACTGAAAAATTGGACTACTGAGTAACTGACTTCAGCACTGTTATTGTTAAAAGTGCCCTGTGGGTATTTGTGCCAGTAGACTAATCACCCAGCTATTAGCTAATGTACAACAGCCTGAATTACACCTGCACTTAAAAAATTACATTTGCTGTTTGTTCAAACTACTTAAATGAGTACAAACTAATAAGATAACTTAATTCCTTCATGTTGTCCCTAACACAAATCGATTGTCGAACCCAGCATTTTTTGCAGTGTTTTTATGCATGCTAATATTTGTTTCTTCTGAGTGAAGCCATCAATTATAGCAATTAAAAGATTTATCTTCTTGTCTTTAGCTCCACCCACCTTCATTTTTGCGGGACTTGACGAGTGTGACTTTGGAAGGTCGCTGTGGGTTGTTGGACGCAACTGATCGTCTGTCTGAGCGTGGGGAAACGCTCCTCTCTCTGGAATTACTGTGATCCCGCCGGCCGGTGCTGCCACTGCGCTCGTTTCTCCTTGCTGTGCCTCCGCTCGCTCCCCCTGCACGAGGAGCTGGACCCTCGGAATCGTCCTCCTCTGTGTCATCTTCCTCTTCGCGCTCAGACATAGTTTCTCTTTCTCCCCCTCGACTTACAGGAATCTGCACCTTCCGCTTTCTGCGGATAGTCTGAATGGAGAATCAAACATTAATAAGATGAGTGAAACGTCTTTAACATTAGCAAGAGCAATAGCTAGTCATCAGTCATATATCATTATAACATGTAACACTATTCTGACTGGTCAATCTCAGCAATTGTGTTATCAAAACATTTATTTACTACAGTGGGTCCTACACACACTATGTACTTTCATTTACAGTGTTAGTCTATCAATGATGTCAATATCATAAGATGTGAATGCATTTATAACTATTCATACTAGACAAAGTAACAGCATCATATTTTCCTGACACAATAACTGCTGAATCTTTTTTCATGGTATTTAATTGAATTTCAAAATAAATGCTGATAAAACAGACATAAAATTACCCAAACAACTGCGTTATCGGTAGTACACTAGTCAAATATATCCCTTGTATAGCAAGTTACATGGAATGCGGCATACATTCATTGTTGTACATTGCCTATTATAACAATATCGTGTACAGTATTCTTTTCCCTAATATATTATATCATTGAATACTGGCAAGTGTCCAAGCCATACCATTTGTGTCACAGAACCTCTCTTTATTTATTATTTAGCCCTAAAGGTTACACATCACCACAGAGGACAAGGAAATAAAATATAAAGTGTCTAGGCACTGACTAACAGCTCCTGTATGCACATGAAGACAAATTCTCGGAGCACTGCTGTTTGACTCCCAGCATTACTCACTGCTTAATGTTAAGCTCAAGTCATGACTGATCACCTACACATCCTGTCTCCATCTTTTTCTTCCATCCTCCATCACAGCCCACCGCCCTCATCTGAAGTCCAGATAAGACTCAAGGTTGTACTGGACTGATGCAATGTACAAGGGATGATTTGATGTTGTTAACTTACAATTTTGGCATTCTTTCCACTTTTCCTCAGCTGCTGAACAGCGTAGGCATGCTCCACGTTGTCCATAGAGACACCATTCACCATCACCACTCTATCGTTCTCTCTGCAGACAAAAATAAACATTTATGATGAAAAGAAAAATCTAAATATCAAATACATTCTTGATGTAAAAAATAAATATGATATATTAGAACATAATATAATAAGATCCTATTATGTTTAAACAATGGTTATTTCTGCTTCTTGAACCTGAAAATCAGAAATATTAGTGTTATATTAAATTATATTCAAAAATGTATAAACTAAAAATAGCACTTCCTATTGCGCACACATATGCTCCTATGGGCCACTTTATTAGGTTCACAAGTTCAACAACTTGTTAACACAATTACATAATTTGCCAATCACATGGCAGCAACTCAATGTATTTACATGTTTCAATGTATTTGACGTGTTCAAGACAATCTGATAAAGTTCAAATAAAGCATCATAATGGAGAAGAAAGGTAATTTATGAGATTCTGAACATGGCATGATTGTTGGTCCAAGATAGGCTGTTCTAAATACAGTACAACCGAGGTAAAAGAGAATATTAAGGCAGATGAGCTACAGCAGCAGAAAACCATACCTGTGTTACTCGTGCCAATTAAGAACAGCAAATAGAAGCTTCAATTCAAACAGGCTCAAAAAAAGGATGATAGAAAATTGGAAAAGGCTGCTTGGTGTTGACTTCTACTTTGGCATTAGGATGTCTGGTTCAGAATTTTAAGTAACAGCATGAAAGTATGATCCATCCTACTTTATGATCCATCCTACGCATCAACGGTTCAGTGCTGGTGGTAGTGACGCAACGGTGTGGGCAAGATTTCTTCACCACACTTGGGGCATATTAGTATCAACAGAGCATCATTCAAAGACCACAGCCTGCTTGTAGCTGGTCATGTCCATTGCTTCATGACCACAGTGTATCCATCTACACAGCTCCTTCCAGCAAGATTATGTACCATTTCTCAAAGCTCAAATCACCTTATAAACCATTTTATGACATGGAGTTCATTATACTTAAATGGCCTGCACAGCCTCCAGTCCAATCTCAATCTCACCAGTCCAATCTCATCCAATAGAGCACCTTCTGGAGCTGGCGGAATGAGAGATTTATAGCGTAGACATGCTGCTGACAAATCTGCAGCAACTGCGTGATGCTCTCATGTCAATATCTCAGATGAATGTTTCTAGCACTTTGTTTAATCTATGCCACTAAAAATTAAGCAAGTTCATAAAGGGGACCTATTATGCAAAAATCACTTTTATAAGGGGTGTAAACGCAGTTGTGTGGCAACACAGTATGAATATAGCCAGCCTCTAATGGTAAAAAGTAATTAATTATATTTTTTTATAATCACACTTGATAAAAACCAGCACCTCTGGAGTATGAGGGAGACAGTCCTGCCCATTACTGATAATCTATCCCTCATTAGCATAAACACCTATCTTTACCTGGTGAAGATAATGTCAGCGACTAAGTCACATTATAAATGTGGAGTTTTAGGATACACAAATGAACACCGCAGTCTCCATCTTTTGAGTCACTTCATTTGATTTCAGTTTACCACAGAGATAACGTTAGTCCTGTTATGAATCTGCCACTAAGGTGCTGCACTATGCTCCGCCCTCTTTTGAAAATAGCACAATCTCATTTGAATTTAAAGCAAAAGTCACCAAAACGGCACAATTTGGATCAAAGTCTAAATGGTTCATTATTTGTGGCGTAATTTGAGTTGAAACTTTACATACACGCTCTAGGGACATCAGAGACTTATTTTGCATCTTGTATATAGGGGAATAATAGGTCCCCTTTAAGGCAAAACCTAGTCCAACCTAGATGGAGCAAGGTGTACCCAATAAAGTGTCCGGAAAAACATATTATATACTTGTTCAAACATATATGAAATAAATAACAGAAATAAAGCTTTTTCTATATAGAAAATAAAATAAACTTTAAATATGGATTAGATAGTAGAACACATGTAAAATAAATAAACAATTACAAAATACAAATGTATAATTTCATTCATAGAACTCTCTGATTTTGACTTAACCATTTATGTAATCCATTTTAAATGTCTGGTGAATATCTTACTGTAGAAGTCCCTCTGCTGGCCCCCCTTTGAGTACATCTGAGATCACTATGGAGGTCTCTCCACTCTGAAAATGAGGGTTGTCACGGCCTCCTGAGATGGCGATACCAAACCCAAAACCCGGTGCCTGCAACAGACACAGACACAGAAAGAAAAATAAAGGGTGAGCTCTGGGAACTCACAACATACATTACATGGGACAGAATGGAGAACAAAATTAGTAGGTTACTCTGCATGTGTATGTGTGCATGTGTGTGTAATGTCTGGCAGCTTTTCAATCCCCCAGGTATCTGAAGCTCCAGGCTTTTTGCACTAAAGCAATCACAAAGAAAGAAGAGAGTGAAGAAAAATGACAGACAGATTCCAGACAGATGGCTGGAGGGTAGAGCTGTGTTCAGAGACTTTCCTGATGACACTGAGCGTCCTGACACACACACACACACACACACACACACACACACACACAAACACACACACACACACACAAACACACACACACACACACACACACACA
>CAIGQW010053631.1:11957458-11971365 GCA_903798125.1 Danio choprae
ACACACACACACACACACACAGGCCTATTCTACCTCTCTCTGCCATCCAAACCATCTGGACTGTGAGTGTCCAGCTCTTCCTCTGAACACAAACAGCTATAAATCATATCATGAGTCTTAGCAGGTGAGGGACATATATAATCACAGGGGGAAAGAACTCGGTCTTATTTATTTAGTGGTTGGTAACAGACCAGTAATACTGGCCATGTAATTCTGCTATCCAGGAGCCGACTGACACAGCTGAAGAGATTGCACCTATAATAAAGTCTCTGGTAAAAGGCTTAATACCCATACACCTGTTATCTTGTCTAGGCTGTCAGTACATGAAAAAAAAAAAAACAGGTCACAGAGGGACTGACTGAGCTCAAGTGTAATACAGATATCATGTTATGAAACTGATCCAAGTAGTGGGCTCTTACAGAAGGAGGGGCTTAAACAAATACTGTGCCTAAATGACAGTTACGTAATTCTTTCTCAGTCTTCTCTCAGTCTTTCTCGGACTTGGGCTTAGATGCGTTTCAAGCCTAGGAACATGCAGGAAGAGGAAAAGGAACAGGAAGTGGAGCAGAGCAGGCATTTTGTCCTCTCACATGCTGCTTCCTGCCATCTGGGGGATGGACTATTGTGTACTCAATGACCACACATCCTGTAACTAGCCATCTCAAAAGAGAAGAGAAAGGAGAGCGAGGAAAGAAAGACAAAAAAACTAAAAAAACAAGTATGCATCAATACAACAGCAACAACAAAAATAAATTCTGTTCAAAACCAATAAGCAAATACTTATTTTCATGTTATGGCTGGTATATGACTGCTTGATGGCCTAAATTAACATTAGGTACTACATTGCTCTAAAAATTCTGAAAATGTATTGTTATATTGTTTTAAATAGATAACATGAGCTATTAACTAATAAAGAAAAGCTAAATATTTACTGGCTGTGATTAATAATAATAATAATAAAATAAATATCTGTAACATGTTTTGTGCAGTGTTAGTTAATGCATTAAGTAATGTTAATTAACAGATTCTACTGTAAAATTGCTAATGATTAATAACCCTTGATCACTTTCCTTACGCCAAGTCCCTGCTTTATCAGGGGTCGCCACAGCAGAATAAACCACCAATTACTCTGGGATATGTATTACACAACGGATGCCCTTCCTGCCACAACCCATCCCTGAGAGTTAAACCCCCATTGCTAGAAAACACACACGTACACACACACACACACACTCTCCTATTCACCCTCTCTGGCCAATTTAGTTTATCCAATTCACCAATACCGCATGTCTTTGGATTGTGGGGGAAACTAGAGCACCTGGAGGAAACCAACACAGGAGAACATGCAAACTCCACACAGAAAGGCCTCCTGGTCATTCATTCATTCATTCATTCATACATTCATTCATACATTCATACATTCATACATTCATACATTCATTCATACATTCATACATTCATACATTCATACATTCATACACACTTTTTAAGATTTGCTAACTAAATTAGATGAAACAGTAAATATGCATGCAAAAATAAAAAATTAAAATATAAACAAAATTGAAAGTAAAAAAACTAAAATACATGTAAAATAAACATGTAACAAAATAAATACTGACACTGGCTGATAATTGACTAAAGAAAGCAAAAAAGGAAAAATAGCCTTCGTCACATTTTGAAGATTATAGGAGCACCAAGTGAGAACAGAAAAAAGAGGCAATGTTCAACACTCACCCTGTGAAGAGTCACCGTGTGCTGTTCCCATATGACAGTTTCCTCCATTGTTGTACTCTAAGAGAGAGAGAGAGAAAGCGGTCTGTTAGGACAAAAGTCAGAGCACAGAGAATGAGTTTGTATCAGCAGGTATATTTCTCCTCTTTGTTTATGGTGTGAGGTGATTTTACTCTGACCTCCACGCACTGCAGGACTTAAGCATATTTACCAAACCCGCTCTCTATGCTTGAAGTAAATCTGTATGTGTTGGTCTGACGAAAGGCTGCCAGAGGGCTAAACAGTGCTGCAAAGCTGACTACAGCCATGAGCACCAAAGATACACACACACACACACACACACACACACACACACACACACACACACACACACACACACACACACACACACACACACACACACACACACACACACACACACACACACACACACACACACAACTGAATCAACATTACAAACACTGGAACAGCTATAAACAGGATCTGCTATCCTCATTTTAACACAGCGGCATAAATAAAGCCTGCACACAGTGCAAACACAGTTACTGTCACCAAGATTTCTTATACATACACAAAATAAAATGCATATGATTAACATGACAAAAGGCAAGAGAACTGAAACAGAATGACTCCTAAAACACTGAATTTCTCCTGACTAACAAAATGATGCTTGATCATGAACACTTCTCTGCTTTTTAACGCACACATCATATACACACATGAACAAGATTTGGTAGTAGAAGTCAGTAGAGACGACGAGAGAGTGTAAGGGAGTGATAAAGACAAGGGGAGGAAAGAGAGTGGGTATTTATAGCTGTAACCCTGAGCTGAGGTGAATGGTTGGTGCTTCTGCTCCTTCAACCCTGTACTGTAGATGCCAGGCTAGATTAATTATTACAGTATGTCTTAGAGCGCAGAAACAGACAAGCTCTTATCGTGCACACATTGTGTGTCTCATTAAAAATAATGTAACTGTATTACTGTAAATCTCAAACAGATAAAAAGAGATAGCTAGCGATCTGCCTCATTATTTTGCCTCGTTATAAAATTATACTGGCTGCAATTTCTATTATTTGCCAAAAAACAAACAAACAAACAAACAATAAAATAGGTGAATATATATATAAATAATAAATAAATATATAAATAAATAAATTATAAAAGTTATATTTAAAAAAAAATAAAAGACCAGGAAAATGTCTACAGAAATTTTAAATAATAATTAGTGACTGCTATGAAACCTAAATCAAAATAATCATTTTTGTCTCTTGACTGTGAAGTCTCTTGAAGAAATATGCATTTATAAATTGGCCTCAATTGCCAAAAACCTCTCTGAACTGTTTATTTTACCTTACAGACCCTGTACAAAGGAGGTTTTCCAAGTTTAGGGCCAATCATTACTGCATATTTATTATCCATCCTAAATAGCATTCGAAAATAGAATTAGTGTGTCCCAATCCGTATTATGTTGAAATGACTATGCCAAAGGTTCCCGGATGGAGTACTATTTCCATTAAAAATTCAAAGTGTAGAACAGTCCGTACTCTAACCGCTAATATTGCCCACAATATATTACGCGTTGGATGTCAATTTGATTAGAACTACAAAAATGTAAATAAACTACAAACATGGCAGACGTGCAAAACCAACCGTCAAGTAGAGAAGCTTCAGTAAAGTTGTTTGAATAACTTAATATCTAGTCGACTGGAAAATATTTAAATTACGTTTTCCGTTATAAATTTCAGTTCACAACAATGTGAACTTATATAAAGATGTTTTTGGACATTAGAGAGGTTTCTCTGTATGAAAAACACACGAATGGCAGATTAACCTGCTGCTGCATCTCCAATAAGCTAGGCAATTAAATATGAAAGAAACGTGGATGATGTGTAGAGATGATTGACAGGGGACGTAACTAAGCAACATACCGGTCCGTTAATGAGGAAGTAGTATGTCCAAAAGTTTACATACTTTTCTCTTACACACTCAAAAGCTTGTACTTTTTCTGTAAATACTTTTACAATGTATTATAAATATACAAGCTGGGACACAGCATACATTTGTTTTTAACTAAATCAACAAAAATATTCATCATTATTATCGCTGACATTATTTTAAAGTAAATAATATAAAAGTAAATCAGCAAATATCTTGAATTAATATGTTTACAGTTAAATTATAGTGTGTCTACATAAACACACGACACACACATACTACAAACATACACACACATATAATTCAAATAATAAAACATGAATCTTCAACATATTATCCACCCCAGTATGCTGTATATCCCCCTTGTACATTTCTGCACTAAACACAGTTTAACCCTGTGACCTGTTTACCACGCTGCTCAGCAAGCACCTCATTCATGCCCCTAATTGCCACAGGAGTAACATTCAGTTCATGCCCCCATTTCTACCCCTCTCTCTCATGGTCAGGCTGTATTGTGAGAGGATCTGACCTATTTGAAAGGCATCTACCTCCCACAATCTCAACAACATACCTCTGTCCCCTCCTCTGACCCTCGTCCACACATTCCTTTTATGTGTCTGTAGGGTCAGAGGTGCTGGATTCATCGAACTGTAAGAGGCGACAGCAGGGGCCCGAACCATGAGAAAAATGCCCATGCAGTGAGCCATGTGACAGACACTAAGAGAGAGGCCTAGGGGGTCTTGTCCTTGGTGGCGGATAAACAGCAGACAGTTCAGGCTTCAGAAGAATGGCCCTGTTATGCCTGCATAAAATCTGCAGCAAGATTACCAGCAGAAACTGTAAAGGCTAGAATACACTTCTTTCACTCAATTTTTGGTGTTGATTTAGAGCCCGAACAATTCATTATTAGCTTCTGAAAGCCAGAGACAGAATGACTGACCTGGAAGTTTGATGTGATGATCATCTGCTATGCTTACAAGGCATTTATTTTGCTATGTAACCATAAGCAAAGCTCCAAATGCTCCAAACCTGTGCAAGTGTCTCAATGACAAATTTAATGTACAATAAAATATTTTAAATAAATGTAAATACCTAACTATATTTGACAGTAGCCACTGAGTTACAGTATTTTTTCTAAATAGGGAAGTTATTGTCTACCATCAAACTGTCTGGTTGCCTGTATTCATCTACGGTAAATTTCCTTTTGTGTAGAAACAGAAGAAACAAAATCAGGTTTGCAACAACATATAGAGAAGAATTCTCATTTTTGAGTGATCTATAATTTTAATAATTCTGGTTACATTTAAGCTGTCCATTAACAAATATTTCAGGCATTTTAAAGGATAAAGAATGGACAACATAAAAAAATGACTGCCTTCAGCTGCTAGTTGTGGTCAATGATTTTCCATGGCACATTCAACAGAAAGCTATGAGTGAAAATACATGTTTATATACAGATATTAAATGTCGGTGATCACTTAAAAAACTGATGAGCATGACATTCACGTTAATACCAATGAATGCCAGTTATACTTGCTTGCATTGGCCATGAAAGTGATTTTATCTAAAAACTGTCACCACTTACTCATTGTCATTTCAATAAAATGACAAAAGTTTTGTTTATCTTTGTCACACAAATACAAATATTGTTCAAAGATAAATGTCTTATGGGTCTGAAACAGCATGAAAGTGAGAATTTTCATATATGGATAAAAAAGACCCTATTAATGCCTGAGATTTCATCCTTGTTGAAAAAAAAAAACATGCTCATGATGAGGATTTTGTATGTAGTCAGATAACAGTCAGACAGGAGAGTCACTCCACAGTGCTGGAAGCCTTTTATAAGAGTCAGGCTAAGCACTTCTGATTCTCTAATCTAATGAGATTATCTTTTAATTAATCACAACAACACAGAGCTCAATGTAAGCACAGCGTTCTGCAATCTGAGCGGTGTGAAGCTAAACAGATAAAACCTGACTCCTAAAACAACATTTCAGACACAAGCAATTTGAGATTCATATTCCACTAAATATTTTGAATCCATTTTCTTCCAAAAAGTTGCAAAACCATTGAAAACACACATTTTAGTTTGCACCCAACTAACTCAAAACAAAGTCTCATTCTGCAAAATAAAAAATAAAAAATCCGATAAGGTTCTAAAACACAGCAGTGATCTAATAATTCCCTACACGCACTAGCAAACAATAAGTCTTTTTGTGCGCAACTACGCCTGAGTATATTTACATTCACGTTTATTCAGGCCTGAGGCCTAGCTGAAGTAGTGCTGCGCCAAGAAACAAAGGGCAGACATGGGCAGTCCAACTTAGAGCCAAAGAATCATTCTTGCGCTAAAGAGAGTCTTTGTTTCAGACAGACCTCAGACCTGCCAGAAAGAGCGTAGGGGTTCAAAGAGCCCAGAGAGGCAGCTAATAGTGAGCTCTGACAGCCAGGTGAAACTGAGAGGCTTTCTAGCAGATCAGTGGCCATCTTTTATGGGCCACCAGCTTCACTAAAGCGGGCAGTCAGCTTAAAAGGTTGGCTTTCTCAGAGAGATTTCTCACTTGATCAATAAAATTGATGTGGAAATCAACTGCTAGTTAGCAGTGCCTTGGAATTTGATGGCGATAAGCAGTTTCAGGGTGTTTGCGAGTGATCTGCGGCACTAGTAGGTGTTAAATAATGAGTGTCCTGGTCAATAGACCCCTAGCACTTACTAAAACAGCACACCTATAATTTACAAACTAAATACAGGTTTTGCAGAGTGTTTCCAACAATACTGATTGCTCTGCAATGTAGTAGAGAGGTTCGCTTGTACCTGAACGTGTAAACTGAACTTTCACGCAAAGAACATTCCAGAAAATGAGTTCTTACGCCCACATTAAAAAAAATGTAATTACAAGTATATTAGCCTGGCTACCTTTCTTGTGAGACCTCTCAATTGCCCCAGCCACTGAAATGAGAGATATTACAGGAATAAAGGTGCCTTGAAGTGTGTTAATGTAGAGGAGCTAATAAAGAGCAGATGTGAGTGGCGTAATGTAGAACTGTGAAAGACACTTCAACCTCAAACACTAATCTATTATTGATGATGCAAGTGTCAGCAGCATGAAAAAAGCCACACACGCTTGTCTATTTTCCACATTAAAGCACAAATTATAGTCTTCGAGCATAATGTTTAGGGCAAGTAAACATTTTTGAAGCACTTTGACAGTGACGATCTTTTAGTCTTTAATTTTCTGCTAAAGATTAAAGTCTGAAGAAATCTCAAGTCGTTTAAGTTGCCAACCATGTTTTTTCCGCTTTGAACAGGAAATGATACATGATTCTAACTTTAGGACAAAAAGTGGTAAACTGGGGTAGAAGCATATATATTAGAGAATTATATTATAGAAATATAGATATTACACTAGTACAACATACCAGTGACCAGTGAGGTCATAGATATTACCTACTGAACACTGAATTGTGTATTTGCCTGTTATAAGAAAGTTTAGGAAGGAACAGCCGACAGTTGACACCAGTGTGTGAGCAGAGCTCTGATTAGACTGGACAGGACGCAACCAAGAGCTGGAATTTACTGCAGGAAGCTCTTTCCTGTTTGTAGGGAGTATTTTCAGCTTTAAAATTAAACACTTGAGCCGTTACACCATCACTTTGAGTCTGCCCAGTATTGTAAAACAAAAAAAAATGGTGCATGGTACATAAAAGCAGTATGAATAATTAGAATCTTAAAAAGATGATGCAAGTAATTACATTGCTATTCAAACGTGGGGTCAGTAACATTTTATGCTTCATAAGAAGCCATAAAAATAATAATAATAATAAAGCACAATTATTTATCACTTTGGAAGTTTTACCAAATATGAAAATGTAGTTTCATTTTCGACGTGCCAATACCGAGTGGCAATTGCACCCATTTATCAAAAATTGTACGCAAATGATCAAATGAAGGAAAATACGCTTCTCAGAAAAGCACACAAGCAAACCGCACCACCAGACCACCCTTTTCAGGCACACTAGCCAAACAAACCAAACTCTGACACTAAACAGGCCCATGTGTGAACCAAAGGTGCTAATGTGAAAGCCCCATTAAGGTAAGAGTTCAAGACTGTCTAACCATGTCAGTTACCAATAATTAAAAAAAAAAAAAAAAGGAATAAGCAAGGAATCAGAAAAAAGAAACAAGATGTTGGTCAAATAGTAAGATATCAGATGTATCAAGACCACATCTGAAAATTAAAAACATCAAATATTTTTGCTGTGCACATGCATGAAAAGTGAAGGCAATCTGTGCCAAGCATCTTATAAAAGACGTAGCCGGTCCAGCAATAGTTACACAACAGGCCACTTTTTCTGCAGCCTATCCTGCAAAGCCTAAACAGTGATCAGTCAATCTGATGACTCTACATGCCCTGAGACAAAACACTGCAGATGTTCTCTGAAGACAAGTGTCTTAAACACAAACATTGTTTTCTTTTTCTTTTTTGCCTTTACCCAATTTATGAAATTTATTAACAATTAACATGCACAAATTCTGAACGTGGAACCTATTTAAAGACTGTACAAACATTGTTGCATGTGGGAAAAAGCATAATCCTTTCTACTGCAGAGTGTAACACTCACAGTTTGGTGGTAGTTGATTGAATCGGGTTATAAAAACAGGGAAGCATGCGTCTCTCCATACATTATTTCGGTTCGACTCAAATCCATCTAGACTGCAGCTGTGAGTCGTACGCTTGGTCGTTTAATGTAAATCCACACAGAAAGAAAGCGGCCGGCAATGGTGTCCGAGCACAGAGTGTGTTCCTCCGGCGCACTAAAGATCCCTCATTAGAATGACAGGCAGGAACTCCACATGTTCTTAGGATGGATGTATACTTGCGTCAGGCATTGAGAGATGATATCCTGCTTTGTGAAGGAAAAATTCCCTTTGCAGTAGTAGTTCCTCACGGCTTCTTCCTCTGTACGTGCGGTGTGTGTGTGAGAGATCGCAGGAGGGAGGAAGACAGAAACACACCCACGATGTGTGGTGGGGGTGTTAGTGATGGGGAAATCAGACACCGTTGCTCATGCTCAGCCCTGGACGGTGTGCTGCGTACAGCTGAGGCACACGCGCACACAGACACAGACAGAGACACACACACACACACACACACACACACACACACACACACACATACACATACACATACCTGCACCATCTTTATATTCAAGCTGTCTACTGCAGTACACTGCAGCATGTGTTACTACCAGAACACACTTGCTTATGCTAATGAGGGTTTGTGTTATATAAGACTTTAAGGGCACCTGCACACTGTTATTAGAAAGGATGCATGCCAAATCACTGATTTCAAATGCAAATTTGTAGAGGTGGTGCAAGTTAAAACAAACTGCATCACACTTTGCCAATAAGAATTGAAGTGCATTTTGAAAAACAATTTAGTTGAGTTTCCACTTGAATTCAAACTGACCTGGCTTTTCCCAAACCCTCAAGACAGATCTTACGCAATCTTAAGCATCAAATGGTCCATCAGGGCTCTCTCTAGCATGCAAGAAGCCTAAAAGTGTTGCCTACTTCACATGCATCTCTGACAGCTCAAAACAAGAGTGATTTATTAGCAGGAAAAAAGCAAACGTAATCTATAACAAAAATATTCACGTTCACAAAAGTATTTTATTTCAAATATAAACTGTTCTATTGAATTTCTACACAATTTTATGGTTGTGTTCACAAAAATATACAACTTTAGTTTGATGATTACATTTGATGAAGATAAATTAAAATCATGCACATCATGCAAGTACATGCACATCTTGTCAGGGAAGCACGGTTCGGTGCTCAGTAGTAAATCTCAGAAGGCCAGAAGGCATTTTCAAAAGGTTTTTTTTAAAAGCCTCAAATAAGCTATTTCATTATTGCATGAGTAAATAATCTGCGTTAATGAATGCAATATTGCTTAGCTTGTCAGTGAACTATGGCTATGTGCAGTAAATGCTGCTACATCTGAAACAAGCTGTAGGTTTACTAATGATTACAGAACCGGCATTACTGACAAAATGCACATAGAAAAATCTCCTTCGATTAATCGCCACACCCTATTCCTGGAGCGCCAAATCAGAAAATGATTTGATTGACTGATTTCTTATGCAATATTAAAGGGCCACGAATCGATGCTAACATCATCGATGATGTGACTGTTCAGTTTAACAGGAAGAGAAGTGCTGTCGCTCAGCACAGTGGACATTGCTTTAGTTATATTGTTTTGTATTATTTTTAGTCATTTGGGATGCAGTGACATGCAGTCAAATATTTTTCGGAACAGATCCACCACTTTTGACGCTCATAAATTATCTTAAACGTCCTTGTGCTGCACGTAATAGGAGGTTCGCTGAAGGTGACAGCTGACGTGCAGCGAGGGGTTTGCGTATTTAATAAACCATAACAGTTCATGTTCTATAAATCCATATGAAACAGTACCTTAAAAGTGACGTTGCATCTTCAGTTTCGGGCTCAGGCGCACTTTGCACTACAAGCGTACCGCGCCAAAGCCCAACCAAACATGCTGTGGCACACCTCTTACAACCGGGCAAGGGCCAGGGCCGGCCAACTGAACCGCACCTGGGCACAATTTGGAGCCATCACAATTGTCAAATGAACTAGGAAACGTGCCCGGGCATGGTTCGGATAGTCTAGTGGGAGTGCACTAGTCAAGGAACAGTTTTGAGCTAGTAACACCAGGCCACCAAAATCATTCGCTGGATTACTAACAGGGATGAACCACCTATGACCATCAATTCACTCAATCGCTGTTAGTAATCCTGTGTTTCTGGGACATCCTCTGAGACTGAGATCACATGATCCAGGACTGCATGAAGCATCACAGAAGTGACACCTTAAAAAAGGCAAGGTGTGAAGGTTAACATTGCCCTATCCTCCCTGCAGGTAAATGTCATCATACCATCTGGTTCGAAAAAGGATCTTTCTCCACCAACGGTCATTCATAAGTAGCTTTAAAAATATTTTATATTATAATGTTTTAAAACCAAGTCATTTCAAAAGGCTTAAATGAATGAAACATTAAATGTATTGTTCCTTGTCTGTTGATTTTCACATCACAGTTTAAGAAAATGAAAGGTTTGGGATTGCGCTCTTCCTTGTAACGTCAATTACTGTCAATTGTCCAAAAAGAGAAATTAGTTCTGGCAATTTTCCAGAAAGAGAAGTCGTAACATTACCGGTAATTTTCCGGAATGCTGCTCTGTGTGAAAGCATAAGGAAAATTGCTGAAATGAGCATGAATGAGCACGCTGACGTGAGATGCCATCTCCGGCCAATCAGAACATTTAAAAGCAGATGACACATTCACATCTGCGCTGTTTATGAAAATAAAAGTCTCTGTATCCTTTTCCAGACACATTAAACTGCTTCTTGTTAATCAGATAACATTTCTATGTTTCTTCTAAGTGCCAACTGGAAATAATGATCGATAAAATGCTTATGATAAACTGCTGTGAGTTTACCTGCAATCTACTTGACACGCATGCACGGGAAGGAGTGCTCTATTTAGTCAGATTTCGGTACAACACCGGTAATCTATCATTTCAAAGAGTGTCTCATAAGTGCTAGCACACACTCAATGTACAATAATGTTCCTCCATATCTCTTCATCAGAATTGTTCACAATATTTATTGATCCACAGAACTGGTCATATTTGCCACACAGAAAGAGCAGCTGCATGAATGCTAAGGTTTTAAATAAAAGTGAAACCATCAACAAAAGCCTGACCCCCTTCAGGTTTACAAACACAAGCATAGCCATTTAGAGTGATTTCTGGTTAATGAGGTCTAAATTTAATGATGTTTTGGAATGGATTTTTGCTTTCTGAAAAAAATCCATAATGTCCTCGCCTGTGTGAACAGCACATTTTTGAATTTACCAGTAAAGTTGTTCCAAACATTTTCCAGATATTTACTGGTATTACTGTGTAAAAGGGGCAATTTTCAGGTCAGTCACACTGGCACTTCCATTCAGTAAAATCCTCTAAACTTATGCAAAACATTGACACTCATCAGATGTTTAGATCTTTGTACATATTTCTCCAATTTGCTGATGTGATCCTAAATAAAGCATAGTTTATCTAACCTATATTCACAATGGTGGGTCAGCAGGATTATTTTCTGTTCTCCTGTGTTATTTTTAAAACATGCTAAGGTCACGTGATCTTTCCATATTTTTCCCTTTTCCTCACAATCTGCTTTGGTCCCTGGGCTGTGCCCTGAAAAAAAACACACACACAAACTCACTCTCTCTCTAGATCTCTCTCTCTCCACACAACCCAAATCCATCTTAAATGCAGTAATCCTTTAACAGTTGGATTCAGAAGGGCTCTGTGTTGCATCTGTTTTGTAGATCTATGATTCTCTGTGCTGTCAGCTTCCTGTTCATTGTGTTAATGTCATGGAATAACATGCCTGCAATGTTTAGTTAAAAAATATGCAATTGTCTAAAACATTAAAATATAGAATTTATAAATACATAATATACCAAGTTCTCAACAAGAGACCACATTTTAAGCAATTTACTCTGGTTACTTTTAAAAAAGCAATTTTCCACAGAAACAGGAAGGTTAGCTCATGCAAATTTCAGAGTAGCTGTTATCCACAATTCCTAGTGACTAACAATTTACTGGGAAACAAGAAAGTCCTGCAATACAGGGACAATGTAAGTCACAAAACTTAATAAATTAAAAATGTTAAAAAAATAAATGATTTGATTTGTAAAGATAAAAGTTGTATATTTTGTAGTGGTGTCAAATGATTAATCACTATTAATCATATATTAGCTGCCCTTCTCCAAAGGCTAAGAAACAGATATATTGAATTTATGATCCATATTCAAATATTTCGTCTTAATTATTAATTGGGTTTATACATAAACGATAACAAAAATATAAATGATATCCTGTTACATAAATTTTTCTTTTTAACATAGTAAATGTATCACATAATGTGCATTTTTGCAACTTTTTGCCTGCATAAACATAATTGTTTTAACCTAAATAAATGGAAGTGCCACTTGGCCCTTGTAGGCTCGTGACATTCATGATGAGAAATGTGTAAAGATGGACGAACTAAAGCCCGGGACACACCAAGTTGATGCAATAAAACTAGCACAGATGAAAACTGTGTTCTCACCCGTGTCAGGCCGTGTCTATTCCTGTCTGGACCAAAAAGCTGCACATCAACACACAGAACAGAAACGAGAGCCCACATTTTGCGCCTGTGTAAGAGGATGTGGCTTTCTGCACCCGCAGGGGACAGTAGTCTGTTTTCTCATTCCACAAAGGAAAACCGGATCTTGTGCACATGCAAACCACAAAGCATCGTTTAGTAGTAATTGTCACTCACAACTCGTGTACTTCCTAAGAAGGGATTCATTCGTGCAAATACATCTTATAATCTTATAGTCCCTATCATTTGCAAATATTTGAGAAATGCAGCAAAATTACAGCCTGCTTGTGTGTGTGTGTGTGTGTGTGTGTGTGTGTGTGTGTGCAATATTGACTTGAACTGTACTACATGTTGAATTGGGCCAACGAGCTCCAACATTAACCCGATAGGAGGCAACATGTGGAACACACCAAACAAACTAACGCTGAGCAACGGCCTAATGCCTAAATGCCCAACCTTTGCTTTGGTATGTCTCGGCTTTAAGAGAAAGAACAAGAACAATCTTTGTGTCATCTCCCACACTGAATTTTTTGGCTGGTTCTCTTCACCTTCGTCCGTTGAAGCACAAGATAGAAGCCACTGCGATCAACAAATCTATTAAATCCTAACACTCTGCCCATTAATACTCTATTCCACCTACTACTTGGCTCAAATAGTCTATAGTAGGTATTCATCTCTGGCCGCAAAACAGTAAAAGTGGTGGGGTAAAGTTCATCATTTACTCATGTCACGTCATTGCATGAGAAAAGTCTCTTGTTCATCTAAATCAATGGGCACCAAAATAGGTAGCAAACATTTTCATGAACATCTTGTTTTGTGTTCACGAATTTGGAAAAACACGTGGGTAAGAAAATGACAGAAACATAATTGTAATTGCTTCTCCTGATTTTCAAGGACAGAACAATTCACTGAAATTAATAAAAATATATATTTATCAATAGCAAATTTTGAAACACTAAAAACCAAGATGTATAAAAGCAACCACAGGATGCTGGGGGGGGGGGGGGGG
>CAIGQW010053631.1:11984924-12027913 GCA_903798125.1 Danio choprae
ACAGAGAGACAGACACACACACACACACACACACACACACACACACACACACACACACACACACACTTGCTTTCTCCTGTCACATGCAGTGAAGATCTAAGCCTGCTCAGACAGTTCCAGAACACTGAAAGTCCAGTGGGGAAGACTTAGGGGGGTGGGCTAACAGTGGGTGACAGTAGGGTACAGCTTAATTAAGTTCCCATTAGCTAAGCATTAAACTGCTGTAAGAAGAATTTATATATAATGTGTCTGACTGATACTTAATTTTTGTTTAGAAACCTACTGATGTAATTTCTTCTAAAAACAAGAAGTTGTTATTCAAAGCATAAAATTAACGTTTTATTAATACAAATAAACAAAAAAGTGCCATGTTTTCAGACATGAAATCTGGAAGTAATTTCTTTTTTGCAATTGTTTTAGGACTTCCAATTCATCTGCCTAATGGGGAAATGACAAGGAATAACAAATGGCAGTCAACCTACTTGCTCTACAAGTAAAGTTTTTTTATGACTATACATTCATTCATTCAGGCTTAGTCTCTTTATTCATCAGGGGTCACCACAGTAGAATAAACCGGCAACTTATCCAACATCTGTTTTACGCAGTGCATGCCCTTCCAGCTAAAACCCAGTACTGGGAAACACCCATACACTCTCACATTCACACACATACAAAATGGCCAATTTAGTTTATTCAATTCACCTATAGCGCATGTCTTTGGACTGTGGGGGAAACCGGAGCACCCGGAGGAAACCCATATGCACACAGGGAGAACATACAGACTTGAACCAGTGACCTTCTTGCTGTGAGG
The DNA here is from genome assembly GCA_903798125.1 of Danio choprae. Lineage (NCBI taxonomy): Eukaryota > Metazoa > Chordata > Actinopteri > Cypriniformes > Danionidae > Danio > Danio choprae. The sequence continues at coordinate 11,985,736 of CAIGQW010053631.1, forward strand.
CAAAGAAATAAAAAATATAAATAAAAAAATATATAATAAAATAATAGCAGTGTTCAACATTACAGCAAGCTGCATAACAAGCTGTTTTTTACAGCTAAAAATCAATGTAAGTGAGTGACCGGAAATTTTGAGCCAACAAAGTTCCAATAGCTGCGCCTGTACTAATGTTAAAGAGTGACATCAATAATAACTAGCAACACTAATAAGTGATGCAAGGCAACAAACACAAAGTAAAACTGATTATGTGAAATACAAACACACACCAATATATAGGCCCTGTAGTGGAGCTGCACCAGGAGCCCAGTGCTGCTGCTCCTCACCATGGGAACCGCACAAGCTTTCCAACAACACAGACACTCTTGAGTCTGATTGGCTGTGAGCGGCACACAAGACTTAGTAAACAGCACAGTACACTGCCACAATGCAACGTTTACAGCTTTATCTTCAGAATTTGGTGCAAGAGAAAACTAAAAACATAGATAAAGAAACAAACTTTCCCTCTCCATTCCTCTATTCTAATATGTCTAGAGATGTTTGTTCCCTGATGATAAAAAAAAAAAAACTCTCAAAGAGGGCCAGAGGCTCCAGCAGTAATTAACATAACCTCTCCAACGCAGAAATGAAGGACAAGAGCTTTCTCTCTCTCTCTGATTTGACTATGAATACAAGCTTGAGGGGCCTATTTATATGTATTAATACAAATCATTTTCTCTTGTATTTTGTTTGGGACAGACAGGTGACGCAGACTATATTTACTCTTCCTTCTTCAACACCTTTATTTTCAAGCAGTTGGGACACTAGGTTCATTCCATTTAGACTGAAATATTATTTACACGAGAACAAATACGGCATGATGTCAATCCAGAAAGTCAGATACTGTCATAAAGGGTGTGAGAGTGAGACAGTCCAGTTTAACAAGAAACTTGGATAAGAACAAACAGACATGATCAGTCCTATATGACAATCCCACAAATGTAACAGGATTCTGTTATAGCAGGAAATTCGTCTTTCTCTTTAAAGAAGTCTTTCTCGATAAAAATAATCTATGATTATTTTTTTTTAATTCTAAAACCAAATTTACACTCTAAAAAAAAAACCTAACAAAGTCCTAAATGAACCATACATATGAAATTAGTGAGCATGTGGTGTCATTGAAGATGGGTATAGAAGTCTCTGTAAGCTGTCTTAGGCCACAGGTCACCCTTGGGTATCTAGCCAGTTCATTCAGTTAACTTTAAATAACAAATAGTCCCAAATTGAGAATTAGTGTAGTCTTTTTTCCCCTTCTCCCAAAAGACCTAATGAAGATGTAATCATTCACATGATTTTTGTTTTTGTACAAACAAAGGCACTGGGACTGAACAAAACTTTAGGACCAAAAGACAAGGTCACCCAAATTTATTCGCACCTCTAACAGATAAAATATCTCCACCTAGAAAAACATAGCTATTGTTCTGATGCAGAGGCCTCACAGTGGCGCAGTGGGTAGCACGTTCGCCTCACAGCAAGAAGTCGCTGGTTTGAGCCTCGGCTGAGTCAGTTGGCGTTTCTGTGTGGAGTTTGCATGTTCTCCCTGTGTTGGCGTGGGTTTCCTCCGGGTGCTCCGGTTTCCCCCACAAGTCCAAAGACATGCGGCACAGGTGAATTGGGTAAGGTTAATTGTCCGTAGTGTATGAGTGTGAATGGGTGTGTATGGATGTTTCCCAGAGATGGGTTGCAGCTGGAAGGGCATCCGCTGCGTAAAACATATGCTGGATAAGTTGGCGGTTCATTTCGCTGTGGCGACCCCAGATTAATAAAGGGACTAAGCCGAAATGAAAATGAATGAATGAATGTTCTGATGCAGAACTTAAGCAGTTAATATATTTAATTATTATCTGTATAACTACATGTTCTGGTGATTAAAAACATAAAATAATAATTCTTTAAAATAATAATAAACCTAATATAAAAATATTTATTTCTGTTTCTATAATTTTCACAATACCAAAATTGAGCATAAAACTGATCTAAAATGTCAGTAAAACATGCTATAAACCAATGTCACGAATGTCAAATTACTACTTCAAATAGGCCTAAATGTGTTCTTCTGATCTCCCTATCCTAAAAAAGGACCAGAAAAAATTACAGTTTCCCATAATCCCAGATACATAATGCTAAATAATAAACAGCACAACTCTTGTTATTATTAATAATAATAATAATAATAATAATAATAATAATAATAATAATAATAATAATAATAATGAGAAATGTTTCTTGAGCACCAAATCAGCACCATAAAAATAGATGCTATAATTCTAAAACATAATAAAAGATTTTGCAGATATTTACTTTTAATCATAATGTTGATAGATAATGCTCCAATAAAATAATGTAAATATACACCATGGCATTACATCATAACGTAAGCATTTCAGCTCACCGAAACTCACCAAACCTGAATGGCTGAGTGTGCAGCACACATTCCTGTGTTTTCATACGCTTCTCAAACTGTACAGTGGAAGAGGAAGCACATTCGAGAGCACCATAAACATATAAACAAACACAATGTGCGCCATTGTAGATCGGGAGCCACCTTACGGAAAAAAAGACTCCGTGGGCACTCTCCCTCTCTCCCTCTCTCATAGTGTAAACAAGCCCAAAACGTTTGTTGAATCGCAAATATGCATGCTTAACATAATAACTGAATAAAAAAAGCATATACTTTTGCTATCTGTATATACACAGGACCGAGTAGTACTAGTACTGGTGGTAGTAGTAGCCATGCACCTGCAAAATCCTGCCCACAATTTTCAGTCAACAAACATAAGATTCCCCTAAAGGCTATGAGCATAATTAATTGTCCTGAGAAAAAAATGGTTCTTAAGACGTTAATATCTTGAGAAAACACAATACTTTCACACCGCTTTGTATTGGCAGAATGCCATAACATTAATCAACAGGTACCTTGAGAGTTCCAAACTCTTCCAGCTATTAGAACTCACAAAATTCCAAGAACCTTAAAGAGACAGTACATGGAAAACAATATTCGTATAACTTTTTTGTATACAACACAAATGATCTTAGTTAGAATGACAGTCGATCCCCATTGACTTTCTCCTTATAATGAAAGTGGTGACTGAGACTTGTTCTGCCTGTGGTGTTCCACTGATGATTGAAAGTCATATTTGAACTAACGAGGGATGGTAGAATTACGCGATTTAATACCTTTTCGATGAACTACCCCTTTAAGACTGTGTCATTCGTGTGGATTATAGAAAAATAGGATACGGTCACGAGGAGTATGCGCCTTTTCACACATCTATTGCTCCTTAAATGGGTCAGGACTCGTATCCCGTCTAACTGTTTTGAAAAGTGCCTTTAGAAAAATGTAATTCCCTACCTTATTTATTGCAGCCTTGGCAGACATTTTGATATCTTGTTGGCTCCCGGCGTAGCAAGTTTACTGCTGTTAAATATCACTACAACCAAAACAGAAAAAATATTCCTCCTACGTCCTGCCCAGCAGCCGCCACAGCGCCGGGCAAAGTGGGTTTATTTCTTTTGACCGCCCAAAGACATGTCAACACAACTGAAATCCCGCAGTCCAAAGTTCATCATCTATTATTATTGCGCGTGAACATGCACAAACTTCAGAAGCTCCACGAACACTCTGCTGATGGCCTGTATTTCTCTTTAGGATAAAATAAAAAAATAAATAAGAATATCTTGTTTTCCTAAAGTCGCGCCACAAAGTTTATCAATATCGGTGCGAACCGTCCCACAGCGGCAGAAGTTTCAAGCAGATGAACTCGATCCTCGCTTCTCTCCTCTCCCAGCAACAATCATGACATGTCTGACTGGGATGCACCATAACAGTTCCGCGGGGGTGACTGGGTGGAAACCGGGACAGTGTGAGCTGTTTAACAACACTCCCAGATACGTGACGTTAACTCTTTGTGTGCGTGCGGTTGTTTAAAGACTTTATTTTGCGAGTTAAGTGACACACGTGTCACTATATTACATCAACTCGCCGAAGCAAAAATTAAAGCTTAACAAACGCCCCTGCGCCTGATATTTTTTTGTCTTGACCGGGGAGCGGATGGGATGGAGAGAGGGAAAAAAGGTGAAGTGGATTCAAGTTGTTTCTCGCTGCGTTGCTTGGTTAAAGAAGTTTAAAAGTAAAATAATTGTATTTCTGTATTTTAACGAAAAACATTTTTTTTTTCCTGAAACAAAAAAGAAAATTGTAATTATTTTTAAAACGGGCCACTTTAATATTTTTTAACGATATAAAGTAGAAAAAAATTATAATCATTTAATTTCTTACTATATATTCTAATATGTTTGATTATACAGAACCAGTTGAAAGGAGGGCAGTGAAAGGCATAACTAAGTCTTTCAAACAAAAAAATATATGCCTGCTGTTCTTTTTCTTTTTATTTGGCATAATAATTATGCATACCAAACTTTCATTTAATTTTGCAGACATCTGAGATTGTATGTGGTTTAACCTTTAGATCAAGTCCTGGTCGATAAGAACCCACTCAGGAAACCTACAGCAACATAATTGCCGCAATACAGAGCACTTCCTGTGGTTTCCGGGCCCCCTCCCATAGGACAGGGCCCCAGAATGCTGTTTGTATTGTTTTAAAATCAGCATTATGGGCTGTCCATTTCATCTCAAAATGTCAGCTTATGTTTGCAACTGATAAAAAAGTTAAACAATCTCACACAAGCATAAGAGATCATTGATTCCACGAGTATAATCAGTCATTCATGATAAAGTATTCCTGCTTTAAGTCCCTGGAGTATTTGCGTATTCAGAAAACAACAGTCCAAAAAGGTTTCATTTAAATTCAACAAGCAGAGGAACAGAGGAAGCAAACTCTCTCTAATCTTCATAGTTCTTGCAACCGTCATTAAGATGGTAAAGATATCACTTCTGAATACAGCGTAACTGAGGATAAAAAAAGTTATATTTAAACTCTGTAGTACAATTACTGTGCCAATCAGATACAGCAAAATAATCAGATACGCCTTAAAAAATAGCCTCTATTAAAAGAAGTTTACTTTAGTACACTTTTTTACCATAGAAACATAAATGTAATCTGAATAATCCCAATCCTACACTCATATCGACTAATGGTCACAAGGTCGTTGCTTGTAGATGTAATTCCACAATTACTTTGATGACTGATGGTCAGGTCCAGGGGAGAGGCTAAGGATATTTTGGATTAGTCATGCCGCTGGATAAATTCTTGTAATAAACCAGACCAGAGGGTTAAACCCAAAATAACTCAGCGTAAGAGGTCACATTCTCTCATAGCTATGGCTTTAGGAACCAAGAAAGTAGGGAAGGAGAGGGAAAAAACATGAAAAAAATTAAGACAAAGCTTTTTAACAAACAAAATCTCTGCCACAAAAACATAAAAAGCATATCTATTTATTATCCAGTACTATTAGTGCTGTCATCACATGAAATTTCAATTAAAATAAAAATTGTTTATAAATTGCAATGTTCTCAAAAAATTAAAAAAATAAAATTATGATGATGGTGATAAAATATTTTCAGATGAGAAGAGATGAATAATTAGACTAGATATAACTCAAAATGAACTCAAACGCAACCAGAACTCCTGACACTCACTTAACCCCAACAACGCAGACAAAAAACACAAAGAAATAGAATGATAAATACTGCCAACGACGACAATCGCTCAAACCTCCTCCATCGCATGTTGCGATCAGCATCGACCAGCGAGGATATCAGAATATTCAGCATCCTTTCTGTTAGCACTGGCAAATCAATCCCAGAATCCCCAAAAAGTCTCAGAATGACTCTTTCATGTCCTCAAAAACCCAAGTCAAAAGGCTTTAGTGTAAGCCAAAGATTGAAAGGACTGTTATAACTCGAACTACAGACAGAATGGAGCAGAGACAGAAAATTTGTGACAGAAAAACATGATGAAAGCAGCTTTGTCGCGCATGGTTACCCTAAACAGCTCTCGGCATGAGCAACCTGAGGCATCGCATCAGCCGAACAGCTCAGGTGTGCTCATGGAAGAGCAAGCACTTGGAAAACACTCCCATGGCCTTGAAAATCACACACACACACACACATACATATGAGCAGCACGTCAGAGGGAACGCTCAGTATAGCCTCTGAGATTTAAAATAGTTTTGGAATAAAAATGCATGAATGTTTTACAATGTTACTGTTTTTGTAAATAAATGATAAAATACAAAAGTTACAAAACAGATACAGATACAAAAGCTGTCACTGGGGCAGTGCCTTTTCAAAAGGTACACTTTTTGTACTTTTAGGCGCTAAAATGTACACTTTTGTTAATAATATGTATGTACCTTCAAGATACAAATATGGACCATTTCTAAGATATTATAAAAGTGTACCTTTTAAAGTGATACTGCTCCAGTGAAAGCTCTTGTGCCTTTACACTACACATTACCTAACAAGTTCACGCAGTAAGAAAATCCCAATCTAATTCACAATCTAATCACAATCTAATTTACTGTGGAAATCAATATTGCTTTAAAAAGACAATATAATTTTACACATCATGTAGTTTTATACAGAAGTACATTTACTTATGTGTGTATATAGTGTAAATGTGAGACAGATATACAGATAGATAGATATATAGAACAGATATATAGAAATAGTTCCATTATTTATATACATTATCATATGTTAGTTACATTATTTTTGCATTGCATGTTAGCCTGACCATGTTGAATTGTTGAACATAAATCCTCAACGAAATTTAGATTTACAGCAACTCCATCACTTCACCATTACAGTCAAGCAGAACGAGGCACCATGGAGAAATATAAACACAAAAAAAGAGCTCAGAGCTGCACCTCTGTGAGCAAAAACAACACATTTGACGAGAGATGTTTGAATCTGAAGCCAGGAACTGCCAACAGATGGATCTAATACATTCTTCCCTTTTTATGTCTTCTTCTCTTGGCTACACTATATTGAGTTCGAAATGTTCTTTCCATCAACATGCTAAATATTTGACCACTTTTGCAGAAGTAAAACATGCTCTGGGCTGAGTAGGAAACACAATTTGTGTATTTAATTTGAGGTTGAAATAATGAAAAAAGGTAAACCTCTGGAGCAGAAAACATAGCGAACCTCAGAGACCTGAGGGAGGGAGCAGAGTAGAGGAGAAAATGATCCAGTTTCGCTGTCCGTCTTCATCTGTGTTGAATTAAAATCCAATTGACCTTATCTAGTTTCTGGAGGCTTTATTTACTCTGCAAGTTCTTTCCTTAAAGTGTCTTGTTTCTACAGCTAACGAAAACCCTCTGGAGGTCACTCGATGAACTCAGCCAAGATTGGAGATCCTACTGACAATACTTTCAAAATCAGACACACAAAATCACCAAAAAAAAAAAAAAGTTAGAAAACGAAGGTAGTTTGGTTTTATGTTCATTGGTCTGGATCAAGAAAGAAATTGATACATTTAGTCCTGGTTTGTTTAGCATTCATTTGAGGGTATTTTTATCTATTGAAAACATATGAAGAGTAAATGTACAAAAGATTCAAACAGGCTCCAGGAATTCCTCTGTCATACAAACAAATCTGCTGCTGCTTATGTCTTGAAGAGTAATGAGCAAATCGCAACTGTTATGAGAAAAACCAGGTATGCTTGAGAAATCTGCATACTTTTATGGTTGCATCTTAAGAAGTCATATTCTGTTTGTAGCTGATTTAGATGTCCTTGATCCATGTTGCATTCATATTTCAGTCAATTTCAGAATTGATTTCAATCTCTTTTGTGGTCTTTGTTGGCAGCTAGCTAGCAACTCTCACAGGGTCGCCCACTGAAGCTAAGCAGGGCTGCACCTGGTCAGTACCTGGATGGGAGACCACATGGGAAAGCTAGGTTGTTGCCAGAAGTGGTGTTAGGTCGGTCAGCAGGGGGCACTCAACCTGCGGTCTGTGTGGGTCCTAACGTCCCAGTATAGTGAAGAGGACTCTACACTGCTCAGTGAGCGCTGTCTTTCGGATGAGACTGAAACCGAGGTCCTAACTCTCTGTGGTCATTAAAAATCCCAGGATGTCCTTCAAAAAAAAGAGTAGGGGTTTAACCCCGGCATCCCACTGGCCTCTGTCCATCATGGCCTCTTAACCATCCCCATATCATAATTGGCTTCATAACTCTATCCCCTCTCCACCAATCAGTTGGTGTGTGGTGTGCGGTCTGGCGCAATATGGCTGCCATCGCGTCATCCAGGTGGATGGATCACACTGGTGGTGGATGAGGAGATTCCCCCCAATGTGTAAAGAGCTTTGAGTGTCTAGAAAAGAGCTATATAAATGTAAGGAATTATTATTATTATTATTATTATTATTATTATTATTATTATTATTATTTGTTTAGTTATTTGGTGAGCACAAGGGTCAGAAATCAGCATTCATGCTAATTCAAATGATGCATATTAATATAGCAATTGGACCATAGGTTAGTTTAATCGAACCAAACCTGCCAGGTTAACACACCCTGAAAGTCAATAAGGCACTAAAAGTTTAATATTATTGACACCCAGGAAACCATATAATCACATGGACCTTCTTGCTCTCAAAGCATCATGATTAGAATCACGGTTAATCCTAGTTCACTGAGCCCCAAGTGACCTGTCCTTTTCAAGCCGATGGTGGTCCCAAACATAGCTACCGCACACAGAATATACCAACACACAGACCCACCATAAATCAAACGCTGGCAGGACACAAAATTGAGCTTTAGTTCATAATGCGAGTCGCAGGGGAAAACAGCAGAGAGGGAGATTGTTTATTCTGAGATTGAATGACCCCTGATGCAGGGAACAGTGGGACATGGTGCTCTGCTGAAAATTACAAAACAGGTGGATTAAAAGTGCACCGCAATTACAGTATGTGACCCTTTCGGGAAAGGACCAGCTGACTCTGGCCAATATTAAAGTTTCACAGCACAATATATACACATACATGTGAGTGCATGTTAGAAAGGATAAGCGAGATAAAAAAAAAATTAAAAGACATTAAATAGAGCAACATGTTGTTAATTTATAATAACCACCCCCACCAAAAAAATTTAAAAAAATAATTTTAAAAAGTAAAAAAGCTCTCCTGTGTCAAAATTAAGCATGTGAGGAAAAGCTTTTGAAATTTTAATTACTTCACAAGAGAATGAATTATTTGAAAATGAGTTAAAATGAATGAATAACAATCGTGCTATACTTTGTGACCTTCAGAACAGGAGCTTAATTGTTTGGATCTAAAGTTAGAAAACATTTACTTTTTTTCAGTCCCTTAAGTGCCGTGGTTACAGACCAGGCACCGTCAGCCCGGAGAGACTAGTTGTCCTCAATTTAACTCACTGGGTCATCGCTAAATGTGCTGTTACTGGTCAGTATTTGGTAATTGCTTACTGGTCACACTTGTCATTGCTTCTTTTCTTAACACTTTACATTTGACATTCACACAGGCACACACAAATCTGTCAATATTTACTCAAATAAAAATAAAGGAAAAATTGAATGATTTTTATTTAATATTATTATTATTATTATTATTATTTATATATATATATATTTGTTTTTTTTTATTTCAAATTTCTAACCAGAATACTGTTAAGGTTTACACACAGTTACGCAGTGTGTTTGTATGCATACATACAGTATAAATATATCTACAAAATTTATAACACATTATTATTATTATTATATCATTAATATTTTGCAATTACACATTTCACAACATTTTGTAAATGTTATGTTGTTTAAATAATGTATAATGCATTGTGGTGTGTAACCCTGATTTATGGCATGAGCAAATGCATAAATCAACTCGCCAGTATGAAAAAAACTATTCTAAAAGTTTGAAATGACATAAGGATGAAATAATGAACATTTCATCATTTTTAATATTTGAGGGAATTGTTTCAAATGTGAGATTGAGATTTTAGAGATGGACATGCGACTTGTTTACAGTCCATTGTTTTATGCACAAAGAATGGCCATGATGGCAAACAATGCTCCTTTAATCGCACAAAGACATTTATTCAGTGTACCATGACAATCATAAATACATAACAAACAAACAGTCCTTATTCTCAAACTCCTGCAAACATTTATAAAAATGGGATTATCAGTGATAAACAGCAGCTTTGTGTCATTTTATTTTCGTCAAAGACATTTTTTCCACACTTACATGTGTAAATTTAGAGCATACATTCCAAAACTGCTGCGGGTGCTTTGATGAGACAGAGCTCAGCGCACCCTGTGCTTCAATAATTCAGATCACACACTTGGTTAGATCAGCCTATTTATAAAATCACAAAACACAGCTCTTTTTATTCTTTTAATAATTCCACAAAGCTTATATAACTTCCAAAAAAAGGCATGAAGTTAGTATCAAGGCCGACATTGCGATTTTGTTTTTATCATGAGCTAAAAATCCTAAAATAGTGGAGTGATGTGATACAGCAATTTACTTTTAATAAGTGATGAGTGTTGTAATGAAACTACAAAATGATTTTGCATTATGCACAATGTTTCTTTTTCACTGTCTATTTCTAGTGTTGCTTATTTCCTGGCATGTCACAAATGTGGTCTGCAGAGGCATTCGACAGAGGAAGCCAAGAATATGTAAACATGCAAGCACACACATGCATAATACATGAAGCACACATATCACTAACTGAATCGTAACTATGATGCCAATCACATCTCTGAAGCCACATCCATTTTCTCCCTACTCATAGGGAGCCATAATAGTCTAATCCCCAAATGGCAGGACCGATATAGCAGCTTATTTACATGTCTTATGCCTACAATTCCTCTATTTTTTTATTGCTTTTTTGTTTTCACAGTCAAGCAGTGAAATAAATGCGTTACCTTTTCCAATTGGTAGAAAGGAGATTTAGCCTGTTTGTCACTGCCTCCGGGGAAGAATATACTTATAAACAGCCTCGCACATATGTGAACAAATAGCACCTTTAGGGGGTGTCAACAGTGTACACATTTTACATTTCACTGCACTGATTTTCCATAGTTTTTAAAAAAATATGTAAACAGGAGGTAAAATGTGCCAATCAAGTTAAAAGAAGGTTAACTTTAAAAATACACCTCTAGATCTTGCATTTTGCATTTACAAATATTTCATTTTCCAATTTGTCTAGACATTTCTAGCTATTTTAAATGCATTAACATCTAAAAATCCAAAAAATATTTAGTTTTTACATGTATGCTATGTTATTCATATAGTGTCATACAGCAAAATAATGATGACTTTAACAACAGCAAATGTTGATGAATGCTTGCAGAGGTTTAGAAATATCACAATTCTAGCTTACAAGAACACAAAGTCATGTTTAGTCATCATAATCGGTGGACAGAAAGCACACTAACACTGGACATTTTGTGGTGTGCATGTGTAGACTGCTCATGCTTTAAAATAAGAGTTCACTCTTGCTTTAAAATAAACTATAATGAAAGGAATGTCTTTTGCATCAAAGTATAAGTATAGGATTTTAAAGTGTAAAATATATAAAAAAACATTTAAAAACAGCTCCTTGCAAAACAGAATGCATTCCATGAACGGAAAGGCTACATCATTTGTAACACAATATGACGTGGGAATTATAGCTCGCGTCAGTATGACATATGGAAAGGAGTGTGAGCAACTTTAGAGCTGCGCCTCAGTGAGATGAGACCCATGGCTCACTTTAACAGCTTTATGCACTGAAGTAAGAGGCAGTTCCATGAGATCAGCAGTTAAAATGTCGGATGTACAGTCTTCTGAAGTAAGCAATAAGTGAATCGTTGTGGAACAAAACCAGGCTACATGCGATAAGTTTACTTTTCATGTGCATAAAAAAAAAAAATGACCCCAAAAGGGTCATTTACACAACACAATGGTAAATATACAGTACATCAGTCAACAATAATGAGATAATCCACAGCTGCACTGTAGAAAACAAATGGATGCTGATATCTTAACATTAAATGGTTAGTTCATCCAAAAATGAAATTCTTTTATTAATTATTCAGTGTCATTCCAACCCCCTGAGACATTAGTAAGTCCTCACAACACAAATTAAGATATTATAGGTGAATTCTGAGAGCTTTCTCATCCTCCATACAGCAAGTTTCCAGGCTCATTTCCAAAAAGACACAAAGACAAAAATCCGAATAGACACCAAAAAATAGACTACACCTCCCATCATGATTTGCACCTCACGGCTGAGACAGTTTACCATTCTGAACACCGACACACACACAGCTGCTGATCATTGACACTGATGACATACTTTATAAGCACCACACTCAGACACCGTCATAGTGGGATATTGTTTTGTGTCGTAATCATTGTCATGTTTCTTGTTTTCTTGTTTTGATTTTTGTCTGTCTCATGTTTTATGATTGTTTGCTGCCTGCCCGACTTCTGCCTGTTTATTGGATTACCCTTTTGGATTACCCTTTATATTGTTGTTTGCACCTGTTTCAACATCTGCCTGCCTGACCATTCTTAATAAACACAGAGTATGGAACTCCATCTTTTTCAACAGAACTAAAACTTCTAAGAGATAATGTTGTCATATGTGTGTGTATGCTCACATACTACTGTACATATGAAAACCTGGGAGCTAACACAATGCACAGATTTGAAATTGTTATCATAAAAAATGTGAACAAGTGCTAAAATATATTTGCATGTATTTTTGAAAACTCATTGTCTTGATTGAGCGTTTCAAAGAATGCATCACACTGACCAAGCAAGTGTGATGTGTTTCAGCAACAAATCCTATTCACGTCATACTATTTTGGAAAAGCACTGAACCTAGATTTGAAATATTATGGAAAACAATTTGAACACTCTCCTAAAAACACTATTTTTTTGTTTTGCATAACATCATTCAGCATATTTGCTTTAAAGGGATAGTTCACCCAAAATGGAAAACTGTGTCATCATTTATTCCACAAACACAAAACCTATTTTGAAGGTTTTAATCCATGGTCAATGACTTTCATTGTATGTTTGTACTAAGATAGATGTTAAGGACTCCAGCAGTTATGTAATTACACTGCCATTTTTAGTGTACAGTGTTAACTTAAATATACTACTTGGCTCACATAATTTTTCTACATACCCATGGCTAAATTCTTCTATCATCATGCTGTGTCTTGTATATTTAACTAAAGGTCCGCTGTATTTATTATACAATATAACAATAATACTTATAACAAGAATGCCCATTCTACACCAAAGCATATTCCTGTTATAAGTGTGCAATGCATTTCTGTCAGTCATATGGAACTTTTAATTTTGATTGGCTTATAGTTTATCAGCTTTAAAAAAAAAACTAACATTGACTCTAATTATATTGTTTCTTAGTTTTGTTTGCAGTGTGGACTTTACAGTATTATTATTATTATTTGTTGACTAGTCTAGGATGATTTCTTGACTAGTTACTGTCATTGTCCTTGGTGAGAATGGGCCTTAACCCTCATAAAAGTAACACACAACTATGCTTTAAGCCCTGTAATTGCAAAGCGTGCAGGTCAAGGCTGCAGATTGGCTACACTGTAACTTCATAAGCCTGTGGCGCTGCTGTAAAATCCATTTCGCACATCACTTGTAAATCTCCAGTCTTAGCTGGTATTCAATTAAAACTTTTTAAGGGTCAAATGTCACTTTCACAGGCACTGAATGAGAACGGTTGTAACTCTTTTGGACAGTCATGTCTTAAGCCTCTAGCATCTGCACCATATTTTATCCCAGTATGTAAGAATGTTGACAAATGGTTCAGGATATCAGCTGTGCAGCAACTGCCACAGTGATGGCTTAACTATGACCACCATTGTGCATCGCTGTTCACATTATGCAGGATTACAATTTAAGCTTTCTATAAAGAATATCATATTGTAATGCTATTGCAGCGTTTACCCATAAATAAGATCAGAAAAGCTAAGCATGGTTTGCACTTGAATTATAGAGGAAAGTTCAGCAGTTCAACAAAGGGACAAAAGCGAAATTTTCATGTACTATATACATACAGAATGTGACTGTCTTTCACACTGTTTTTGCCATTTTCACTTTTTCTCCTTCTCACAGATTCTCAGAAAGGAATCCACCATGTCCGGACGAGAGAGAGAGGGAAGTGAGATTTACATGGTCAAGGTCACTTGTGACGTATGACACATGACTGCAGATGCCCCTCAGCCTGCATCACAGAATCATGATGCAATCAGCATGAGAGCTGAGACTAACTCACTGCCATTCACAGTTCATTCCCTGCATTTTCCAGAAAGGTTCTCTGACACACGCAATCACAAGCAAAGCAATATTTCTGAGTTCAATGAAGCATATGATGTGAAGACTTCTTTATTGAGAGTACACTTGAAAATATTAAGCATTCATGCTCATTTCAAGCCTCCAGGAATTAGATTTCCTAAAAGTAGTTCAAGAGGAAGCTCCACCTCGCTAAGTTTAAGCAGTGCAGAATTTACAAACTGATGTTTTTTTTCATTATCGCCACCCAATTCAAGTAATTCCTAAACATTGTTTGATTGACAGGTTATAATTGACCTTGATTGGCTGTTTTTAAACGATCAGGTATGGAAAATAGCTGATTATTGGCCAATACATATATTAGCCTTGCTTTAAATGATAATGAAGTTCCCTTTTTATTTACCATTTATGTAAAACACTCATAATTGTTCATGTTTAAAAAGTTGACTGTTACCATTATTATGTTTTTTGTATTTGAATCTGTGTGCTTTTTTAAATAATGTTATTAATCATTGTTTTAGGTGCACTGCAGATATTTACTTAAAAATAATTTCAGTGTATAAAAATCATTAAACATTTAAAATTTGGAGATTTATAAACTTACTAAACAAATGACTATAGACACAAACCTCCAGTCTGAGCGGCAGAACGATGATAGTGATCATAAAGTTTGTTTGGAGACACCTGGTTCTGTCAGAAAGAGAGGTTGTTCAGGCATTAAGAATGCCAAAGTCAGACAGTAAACACAGACTTGGCTCTGTGACAGACAGTGCTCTCCACACATTCAACTGCTAAAAGTCTCAAGAAGCTGTAAGCAAACTGAAATAGCGCACCGTTCCTTCCTGAACAATACTTACACTGTTTCCTGCTTAGAAATTATTCTGATGGACTGATACTGTAATTAATCTGATGGAATGAAATATGACATATAACATATCTACTCCCATCTCTAATCATGTCAAAAATATTTCTTCTAACATCAAGCCATTCGATCAAGCCATCAATTCAACAGGACAAGACATTCTGAAAGAGAAATCACTGTTTAAGTTGACCACACACTTAAAAACTGGCCTTTGGACCCTAAAATCATCAATTGTGTGGTATTACCATGCTAATTTTGCTGCTCCAGGTTGATATTTACTGTATGACTCTTGGTCGAGCTACAGGGATAGCTGTTATAGCCAATAAGAGCAAGTTTTGCTAAACATGGCTGCCACAAATTGACTTGTACAACATATAACAAATTGTACAACTTGTCTTTTCAGACAAGATTTTACCCATATTATTTTAATCCTTTTTATTTCAAAACTCAAAACATGAGGGCTAGCTGATGATGTGGATCAGCCCTGATATTTGTTTTTCTCACATAGCAATGCTTGCTAACGCAAGTATGAGAACTCATGTCGGTTGAATTTCCACTGTGAAATTGTTACTAAAATTGGCAAGTGTTTGATCCCATGGTATGACTAAATCTATTCTAGTGTGCATTCAGAGAATTTGAATGTTATAAATAATGCTTTCAGATTTAATTTATTTTTTACTTTTTCATATGATAATCTTTTGTAACATTTTAAATGTCACATTTAATCCATTTAATACAAGAATCAATAATGTAAAATCAAGAATCAAGAATGTTTTCCAATGAATAAAAGTTTAAAAGAACAGCATTTATATTAAAATCTTTTGTTGGACCTAATTTCAGGTCGGGAAATCCCGCACCCACCCGGGCCATAGTTTGATAAATAACAATTGGCTGAGAGTTTGGCAAATGCAAAACAGTGTAAAAATCTTCACAGTATGTCAACCATTTACTATTGTATTTATTTTGCCTTTGCTGAAGAAGATGTTAGAAAGGGCTTGTTTTGGGTTTTGCTGTGGATGGTAAAAGAAAAATAGAGATCTAAATTCTTAGGTTGGGCTATGCAAAATAATTAAAGGCTTTCTCTTTAACAGTACCCCCTCTTCCCTTTTCTTCAAAAATCTTATTTTGAGTTCAACAGAAAAAAGAAACTCATAGTTTTAAAACCACCAGCTAAAACCAGGTGATCTTCCTTTTTGGGTAAATTATCCCTTTAAAATGACTTGGACCCCAAAACATAATACCTGTTCTTATAATACGTAAAAACAAAGGATTTTGCTTTATTATTTTCCTTCTACCTCTCTCACTCCCAGGCTCAAACTGATTTGTGATCACCTCACCAGAACTAGTGCTAGACTGACTGTCTCCACCTTCATTTGAAAGAGGAACAAAGTTTAGAACCTCACAAATTGGCCAACATTATTTTATAAATCTTTACTAATCAAAGTAAATTTAAAATCAAAATTAGTACAATACGTACATTTTAAAACAATACATAAACATATTTTTATGAATCTTTATGATATTTGTTCATGTTTAGCATCTGTAAACCATTCTGCTTTCCTACCAATATAAAATGTGAATATATGACAACTAAAATACTAATGTAAATTCAAATTAATTTGATCAATGTACATTACAGTATTTTAAATGATGATCATAGAGGCGCTGCCGCTAATATTTGCTAGCAGTTCAATACTCACAGAGAAAAAAAACCTCATGATGAAACAGACCCGCATTTGAAGTCCTGAATCAATACACACGTAGATAGATATTTACTGAGATTTTTTTTTTTTTTTTTCATTTTCATTTCGGCTTAGTCCCTTTATTAATCTGGGGTCGCCACAGCGGAATGAACCGCCAACTTATCCAGCATATGTTTTTACGCAGCGGATGCCCTTCCAGCTGCAACCCATCTCTGGGAAACATCCATACACACCCATTCACACTCATACACTACGGACAATTTAGCTTACCCAATTCACCTATACCGCATGTCTTTGGACTTGTGGGGGAAACCGGAGCACCCGGAGGAAACCCACGCCAACACGAGGAGAACATGCAAACTCCACACAGAAACGCCAACTGACCCAGCCGAGGCTCGAACCAGCGATCAGCGACCTTCTTGCTGTGAGGCGAACGTGCTACCCACTGCGCCACTGTGAGGCCTACTGAGATTTTAAACAATCTAATTACAACTTTGGAAAAAACATCAGGTGAAAGAACAAATGTAATATAAATGTAAAGGTGGTTGTTTTAGGGCAAGATTGAGAGCATGAAGAATGATTGGGATATTTTTTTGCCATTGAGATTACTGGTTTAAGTTTCCAATAAAACTAGTTCTCTTATTCACCCAAAGTATCATTCAGATGATTCTGGTGGAAGAGAGTGGCAGAAAGAGATTATGGAGATTGAGAAAAAAAGTGGAGTTAAAGAGAAAGATTTTTATTATTTTGAACAGCCCCAGCGTAAGGATTTAGATCTCTGTTTTTTCCAGTACCATCCACAGCAAACCACAAAACAAACCTTTCCTAATATCATCTTCAAAAAAGACAGAATAAATATGGCAGGAGACATATCAGGTAGACAGAGTCTAACTCAGCCAGTAATAGTTCATTTAGGTGTGGGATTTCCCAGCCTGAAATTGTGTCCAAGTCCACCCTTGAGCAGAGGTGAAACTTGTATGTCAAGTAAAATATATGATGAGGAAAAGTAACAGGCTGATGAGCATTGAAAGGAAGAGAAAGAATAGAAGGCTTGTTAAGAGTTAGAAAATGCCCACAGCATTTTGTGATTTAAAGACTCTCTATCCAATCCACACTGAAAACCCAAAGACATGAGATCCCTTAGTCAGACACTCATGCAGAGAATTACCCAAATCAAGAAGAAAGAGTGCGAGAGGTCTTATAAATCCTGCTCTCTGCTGACTGCTGCTTAAACAGGTCACAGTAAGAGTGATTGTGGGCAGACGAGAGCAATGGGACCTGCCTCTGCGTGCTGAATTGAGTTACGCTCCAATCAGAGTGGCCCGTGTGGCAGGAGGTGAGCACTAAATCTGATTTTGAGCGGTGTGGATGGGCTTAGGTAATGCGATTTATGGTAAACAGAGGTAATAATGCTCTGATAATGTCACCAGAGTCTGCCATGATTAAAACCCTACTTCAAACAGGCCTGAAGGTATCATCTCAGCAGTTCTGCTTGAAATCACTCCATGCCAAAGACAAGATAAAAACCAGCCACAAAGGGAGCAGTTAAAGAAACAGCAAAGTGATTGACAGCTCTTTTTGGAGATAAAGTCACTCATCGTACTGATAGCCTCGAGCAGGTCCTTCAAGTAGGGGTGCACGGTTAATTGAAATAAAATTAAAATCGTGACAGGCAGCGGTTTAATTTAACACACATTCACACTGAAAGCACAAGAGATTGTGTGGCAGCTCATGATGTTATAATTTCAGTGTCTCTTAATATGTTAATGAATCATACACACTGCAGCTTAATCCAGTTGTTGGTTCACATTTTAGTGCTTCATTTCATTCTGTACACACAGAATAATTTACCGCAATGACAAACGCACTACAACCAAATTAACTACCAAAAAAAAAAAGTAAAAGAGCCTAATTTCATCTGTGTTGCCAAATAGAAATAGCAAACAAAAATTAAGTAAAATAAATCCAAATACTATTAAAAAACAATACCAAAAACAGTCTAGGTAGCAGACTGGATATACAGAAAACTGGATGGTCGCTAGCTAGCTAGACAGATGCTAGACCTGTGATCTCAAACTCGATTTCTGGAGGGCCACAGCTCTGCATAGTTTAGCTCCAACCTGCTTCACACCTGCTTAATAGTTGGATCAGCTGGGTTTGATTAGGGTTGGAGCAAAACTGTGCAGAGCTGCCGCCCTCCTGGAATCGAATATGAGACTTATGTGCTAGACAGACAGCTAGATCGACAGACAGACAGACAGACAGACAGACAGACAGACAGACAGATAGACAGATAGACAGATAGACAGATAGATAGATAGATAGATAGATAGATAGATAGATAGATAGATAGATAGATAGATAGATAGATACTGACTCCCACTGAAATGTGAAGTGATACTAATGAGTGGAAACTGAAAGAATGACAGGAAGTCAGTCTGATTGCAGTCCACTTCTCCATCACAGGAAACATGGGAGTCTGGCGCCAGTGCATGCTGGGACATGTTAGTGTGTAAGCCTGGCCACTCTGTAATCTGCCCTCGGTATTGGTGCCAGGATCAAGCTTCATCAGCTTCAGCGTTCAGTGGGAGACCACAAGTCCCACCAGTCAATTCTAACCACTAATGCCTTACACAACAGGTACTAATGCCAAGTGATTATCCTGTGCTGTTTTAGCACATTCACTGCTTGTTGAGAGAGAAAAGACCACAGAGGCGGCTGATCCACGCCTCTCTGAAAGGGGTCAGTCTGATGAGCTCAGCAGAACAGGGATCCCCCAGCTGAAAGGCTGCCTAAGCCCAACAAAGGGAGACGGCGAGGGACTGCAGCCGTCTGGTGCTAGTACAGGACCACTGAATGCTGCAAACTGTGACACAAACGATGTAACCTGTGTGAATAGCCCGTTATGAAGGCAGTATCACAATGTTTGAGAATGTACTGATGAGATTTAAAGTGTAGTTAGAGTTTTAAGAGTTCTAAAAGAGTGATGAGCATGATAAAAGTCACACAATAGCATTTGACATTTGACATTTAAATCTGTATTTAATTTTAAAATATATTATTTTCTAGTATTTAGGTTTCTTTACATATATTTGTAAGTTTATCAGCAATTTCTGAGTAAAAAGAACAAATATAGAGTAAAGAATGTTTAGTCTGAAATAAATCTCTATAATATAGAAGAATATTTAAGAATATAGACTTTATTTCACAGGAAAAAAACAGATTGATATTTAAAACGCATTAGATAATAATAATAAAAAAATGAAATAAAATAATAATACAAAAAAAAAAAAACTCATCCATTGTTTGTCACCTAACAAAAACTTGTTTCAATGCGTGTATTTCCTAGGAAGATTTGGCAACACAAAAACATTTAGGATCTTATAAATGTGTCTTATGCTCACCAGGACAGAATTGTATTGATGAAATACAGTAATATTATTACTGCCTAAAATAATGTATTCTATTTGAAAGTATTTTAAAAACATAATTTATTCCTGTGCAGTCAATACTGGTTTTTGTATCACTTATTACTCATAATTGCAATTCTTTTGGAAATCACATAACATGCTGTGCAGAAGCATTTCTTATTATTATCAATGTTAAAAAGTGTCGTGCTGCTTAATTGTTTTGTGGAAATACTGATAGATTCAGTCAAAAATATTAAGTTTGATGAATATCAAGAAATGTAAATGGCAGCACTTAACATAAACTAGTGGTGCTATGCCTAGACCCACCACTGAATCGAAGCTCAATCCATGCAGTTACCTTACTTAACCCAGTAATTTCTAGTACAATACACAATATACTGTAGTGCAACTGCATACATTTTTTGTAATATAATAAATATCTTGTTTGGTCTTTTTAAGTTTTCCCTCATAAATGCACAGTCATATCCACTCTCTCCATTAAACTCACACACTCAGGCTTTGGCCAAGGTCAACAGCTCCAGCTTTAGGGAAGGTCAGCTGCTGAGTGGGAGTTTTTTTGGCAATTTTTCTCAAAGTGTGACATTGAGTCATTGCAGTCCCTGGAGTGTGACCACTGACACAGCCTTACGGGACATGTCCACTGGTGCAGAAGAAGCTGCTCAATAGTGCACACAATGCTACAAGCCTGTCTGCCTGTGGGTGGTTCTATAAAATGAACAGTGAGTGAGTATCAATTATGATTGCTGTCAATACAGGAATCGTCATATGGATAATAAAATACATCATAACATCTAATTCTGTTCGAAAACTGTTGATTTACAGTTTTAACTTTAGAAACTCTGATAGCATGGTTGCCACAAACATTAAACAGCACAACTGTTTTCAACATTAATTATGATGACCAATGTTTCTTCAGCAGCAAATCATAATTTAAGTTTTCTATAATATAAGAACAATTTCTGAAAGATCAGGTGTAATAATGCAGAAAATGCAGCATTTCCATGATATTTATAAAATGTGACCCTGGGCCACAAAACCACTCAAAAGTTCTTTTTTTACTTATACATCACCTCAGTTATACATATACTGTACATATTACTAGTTCGATAGGATATGATATTTGGCTGAGATACAACTAGTTAGAAATTTGGAATCTGAGGGTAAAACAAAAAAAATCTAAATATTGAGAAAAATCACATGTAAAGTTGTCCAAATTAAGAGTTTTAATACAGTATTTTTATAGCAGGAAATGATCTTCATAGGAATGATCTTCTTAATATACTTAATATTCTAATGATGTCTGCCATAAAACGAAAATATATAATTATGACCCAAACAATGTATTTTGGCTATTACTGAAAATATAGCTGCACATCTTAAGAAAATTATATTAGAGCTATTTTAAATTGTAATAATATTTCACAATATTTCAGTTTTCAATATTACAAAAAAAAGCTTCCTTTAGCTCAAAGTAGAGCATGGTAATATTAACAATGCCAAGGTTGTATATTCCCAGAGATCTTGCAAATGTAAATACAGTATAATAATAATAATAATAATAATAATAATAATAATAATAAATTACCCCAAACTTTCGAATGGGAATGTACTGCAAATGTGCCCTCACATCATTAATAAATGTGCCTGCATGTGCTTGCTTTTTTAGTGTGAAAGTTTGAGTAAAGTCTGACTGGTTTGTGGAGCAGTATTGTCAGATGGTGGAGAGCTTATGCACTGTTGAGCAATTATATGATGGATGGGGAGGAAACAGAATGTGACTGAGAGAGCTTTACTACAGCTGTTAAAAGAGAGAGAGTCATGATTCTGGCCCTTTCATTTAATTTCAATTCATGATGAAAACATAATCAAGTGTACTGAAGCCATTTGCTGTTTAGTCACAGTCGTGAAGATCCTTTCACATGAAAACGACTTTTCGAGCTCACAGTTTAATTGTCAGACATGCACTGCAACAATACAAAAATACGTATTTCTCAAACTTTAGAATTAGTGCACTACTTTTTAAAATACATTTTCTTTTTTAAAATTTGCTACTTGACGTTTCTTTGCAACTGTTTGTAAAATTCGATAACAATGTTTGAGTGATATTTTTTATACATCGTTACTTGCAGTGTACATCAATACAACAGCTTTAGAGGAACTAAGAAAAATAGTTAGTACTGAGGAAATAAGGTGATTTTTTTTTTATCCTGAGTGAGAAATGGGAATTGTGATATTATGGATTATCCAAAGCGACTTACAAGTGAGGATTACAAAAAAACCACTTCAAATCATCAGAGAGTAGCAGGATATAAATGCTATAGGTTCTTCTAAGTTACTAAGGCTATGATTAGTTACAAAGTAACTACTGCAATTAAATTACCTTTCTGCTGAAAAGATAAGTAAGGGATTACTTTTAATTTTTAGCTAATTTAATTACAGTTACTTACACTTCCCTATACTGTAAATACGTTCAACAGTTCTATAAAGCCAAAAGACCCTGTTTGACTCAAATTTAAAGGATTAAAATAACTGAATTTGTATTTGTCTATAGCAGAGATTTATTAAGATTTTAAGTAGTATTGAATCGTGTAATCAAATTACCTATTAAGTAAATTACTTTTTAGGCAGAGTAAATAGAATAGTAATTTAAAGTTAATTTAATCATTCATTCATTAATTTTCCTTCGGCTTAGTCCCGTATTTATCAGGGGTCGCCACAGCGGAATGAACCGCCAACTTATCCAGCATATGTTTTACACAGTGGATGCCCTTCCAGCTGCAACCCAGTACTGGGAAACATCCATACACACTCACATTCACACACATACCCTATGGCCAATTTAGTTAATTCAATTCACCTATACCGCATGTCTTTGGATTATGGGGGAAACCAGAGCACCCGGAGGAAACCCACGGGAACACGGGGAGAACATGCACACTCCAAACATAATGTCAAATGACCCAGCCAGCAACCTTCGTGCTGTGAGGCGACAGTGCTAATCACTGAGCCACCGTGTCGCCCTAATTTAATCATGTAATTTATAATTAATTACTTTTTGTAGTAATTTATCCAACACTGATTATAATCAACCAAAAATAATTCAGACAATTTTTACACAACTATCAAACAATTTCAAAGGTTTGCTACTGCAGCTTCTTCACTTCCTGTTGGTTTTTTAGTCCAGTGTATGAGGCAGTTTTGGGTATAATATGTCATGGTTAACTTTATTTTGCTACCCCAACTTACATAAATGAACTATAGTGTCCGGCACACTCTAGAAAAATATTTAAAATGATATAAAAGTGATTTGGCTTCACTATATATGTATATATCTCCTGCTTTATGTTATTTAATATGTCTGTACATTAATGGAGAAATGCTCCAATTCATTGAATAGATATTCAATTAGTCTCTCTCTGCTCTTTGATCATTCGCTACAGCGCAGATTCAATAGCAAAATCAACCACATCAGTAAGAGTGTCTAATCCCTTCTTAATTCCATGCATCTTTTGAAATGTTAAATATATGAAAACATCTTTCTGAAGAGTAGTTGTACAGATTGAAAGCATTCCCATCCACTGAAAAAGAGATTTTATGCATTCCAAAGGAAAGGAAAATCCATTCACTATTGATAATGGGATTCATTTTGGCATGGCATATGAAGGTTCACGATGCTATTTCATTCATTTGGGCTTCTTTTTTACGATACTGCTGTAAAGGCCTAAAACCTTTTTATTTATTTTTTATCATCAGAATGTAAATCATCAACTTAGTACATCCTGAGGAACTTAATACATTTTGTCAGGAGGCACAGAAAACAGCCTTTTTTGTTTACTCATTTATAACCGCTCTTCTTCCCCATGCATGCATAACATATTACCTAAAATACATAATACATATTATTTAGTGACTGATAAGTACAGGGCCACACAAAATCTGTGCCTGCAGAATTCCACACATATTTTAGTCCATCACTGAGTCTAATTATTTATGTAAATGTATGTAAATACACTCAAAAAAGTATGTTTGTTTTTTCTTCCAACTACATATATAAAATGATCGGAAACAACACAAATCTTGAGTTTTTTTGGAGGGGAAACTTAATCTGTTTGTATTCAATCCACTTAAATTTGTAAAAACTAATAAATTAACTTCCTTCACGTTGTCCCAACATAAATCGATTGTGTGGAACCCAGCATTTTTTACAATGTATATATTTATTTTGCTTTTTATGTTAACTTCAGTAACATTATCAAATGATATGCATAATATGCAAATGTTTATTTGTACAATACAGTTTATAAAGTAATTTATTTGACTTTTAGTTGAGGCTTACTTTGTTAATCAAATATTTTAATTTACGGATTTAGCAGATGCTTTTATTTAAAGCTTACAAGTGAGGATAAAAGAAGCACTTCAAATCATCAGAGACTAGCAGTATATAATTACTATGAAAGGTCTAGACAAAAAACAAAAACAAAAAGTGGTTGTAATTGCATTTGCATTGTAAACCTTAAAAAAAAAAAGTTTGTGTCCACAGATTTATACAACATTTTGCGCATGAAATAAAAAATGTCCAAAGATTCTGTCTGGCAAAACAAAAGATGTATAACAAACATCAGTGAGCCTTTCCTCTTCCATTCTCTGACACAGACGCTGTTCTGCCCAGCAACTATAAAGATAGATTGATCCCTGAGGCCTGATGGGTAATGAGAGTTGATTCTGCATACAGAGAGTGTTGCTTCACAGCACCGCAAACGCACCCTGACATCCGCCAAGGCCGTGCCATAATTCAGATGACACCGCCAGTGATTGGCGCACTGGTATCGATTTAAAAACCAGCTGCTCTAAAATTATCTGTGACAGGCACATTGAGCAGGACATTCGGGACTCGTCTGACAGGACGCTCTGATTGTGGCCCAGTCCAATGAAGGCGACCCGCCATCAAAACACAAACATTCCAAAGCACATTCCTCTCAAAGCCTCAGCCTTAATTTCATTAGATTGTGAGGAATGTCAAAGCACACAGGAGGTCTTCATTTTACACCCCCAGACGGAGAAAGTGAAGGAGAAAGAAAGACAGAAAGAGGAAAACGGAAATGAAAAACACAAGGGGTCTTGAGCGACTTTTGCCTCAAATCAAGGCACCTGTATAAATGAACAAGATAAAATGGCTCTCATGTGTAAAGACCGAGGCTCCATATTAGGACTTTTGATTTGATTCATTTATTTCAAACAGTATACTGTACTCCACTCTTTAAATCAATTATTCAAATACAGATACATTTCATCATAATTCAATTCAAGTTTATTTGTAAAGCACCTTTCACAATAATTACTGTTTCAAACAGTACAACTTGATCCTGTCCATTTTTAGACACTTTCAAAGAGTAAACGTGGTCAAATGCATTCAAACATTCACAAAAGATCACCCACTCTCCTCTCACAATGACGTGATCATTTTGTCATGTTGTGAGACAGCACACCAAAGCAAGGTATTAATATTTTTAACAAAATACATGGATTATCAAAAGCATGGAGGCCATTCAAATCCTTTTCATTTGATTGCTCTTTTTTTGTTTTCTTTGTTTGTATGCTACGTAACATGGGGCTGTTCATTCAATAGCACTGGTGTGTACTGAGTGCTCCACAACAGTGATGCACTGTAGAGTGAGCTGAAATATCTGTCTAAAAGGTTCTCCATAATATCTAAAAACAAGTGGTCATAAGAAATGCACCCGAGCACAAAAAGCTCTTCGTATAAGACAATACTATATTCACCGAAGTTTAAAATGTACTAGTTTTTATTCCTGAAGATTTATTTTTATCATACTTTGAAAATGATATCAAATGTAATGATGTAATTTAAAGTTTTCTGTAACAAAAGCATGCATTTTAGAATAAATTAGGATAACAACATGAATCTTAAACTACCAACACCACTAAACTAGATTATAGCCCTGATCATAAGCAACATTAAATACAAAGCAATGAACCAGACTGCAGTAGTTAACAGAAACTAAAACAATAATAAAAAGTGATTTTTTTTCTTTAACCGAAAAATAAGTAAATAATAAAAGATACACTATTTTTGTTCCAGAGAGTTGCCAAAGCAACACTTCATAAGTTTTATTTAGTTTTCTTTCAATTTATGTTGATGTATCAAAATAACTAAAACTGAAATAAAATGTAAATTACTATAAAAATATAAATAGTTCAAGATATTTATCTACAACAAACAACATAACAGCAATGTCCATTTGTGTGTTTTCATGTCTTTAAAGGTATTATGCACTTTTAAAGGCATAGTTCACCCAAAAATAAAATGTTCTCACCATTTATGAGTTTCTATATGATTATTTACTTTGTTAGCTCAAATTGCTAAGAAAGAAAAAAACCACTGTCTTAGTTGCTTTTAACAAAATGAGAAGATTAGCTTCTGTGCTAGAATAGCATTCCTTGTCTGATGACATTAGATGAGCGTGAGATGGAGAGGAAAAGCGATAAAATAAAACTTCACCCTCTATTCAATACTCCATTTCAGCTGGAAATACATAACAATACTGAAGTCAGTGGGAACTTCCGGTTCATGCGCTCTACAAACCATATGACACCACAGAAGAAAACTTATCTACTCGATTCTACCTCTACAAACAAATTTAGTTAAAACTTCACTCTTGCCAGCTATTCCACTCAAACTTTCAGAGAAAAAAAAAATATATTTTTTTAATGAACTGAAACTGAAAGTTGCCCAAAACGGGTTGGAAGATGAAGCTATGAAACCAACAAACAAAATGTGAACAATTCATACACTCATTTCAAAATGTATTATTATATTGTGCAATAATTCAAAATGGTTTTGTCAAGAATGCTAATAGCTGTGTTGGCCTACCAAAACAAACCATCACTACAGCCTTTAAAGTCCCTGTGAACCGGAAGCTGAGATCGTTATTGTTTTCATAATGTGACGCAGTTCCTAGAAAAATGGATATTAAATGAGCAAACAGTGGGCGTGGTTTGTTTTTTCTACCACGGGCTGAATGGATGTAGTAAAGTAGGCATTTCATTCAGAAAGATCAGGAAAGGGGTTTTAGAAGAGTTATTACCACCTAACAGACACCTCCTTCTCACCGGTTCTGTTTGTTGTCAAAACTGACAGTTGGAGCAGCGTTAGCCATGCCCATTACATCAAAATCATATTATCTGATAATTTAACTGAAAACAAACAGGATTTTCAGATTTCAATTAAAGATCACAAGAGCAAACAATTGTTTTTTCTTAATGAAATCAACAGATGTTCACTACAAAACTAGCAATGTGAGTTAATGCTGGTGAAAAAAACATAATGGGTTAATCCATACCATGGTGCTTCTAGTCCTGCAGTGAACTGGGAACACACAGAAAGAAAGCACCAGGCTGCCCATGTACACATGTTTCACTGCATGCATGCACACATATACATGTGTGAGCTGGATTAAAGCCTCGCTGAAGTGCTCTGGTCACTCTGGTGTGTTTGGCTGGGCCGGTGGGCTCTCAGATGATCAATGGCATCGCAGATTCACAAGCAGCTGGCCAGAGAGGACGAGCTTTAATCACAGACATTAATTAGCCTCTCCTTTCATCTTGTCCTGCTGAGCGCTGAAACAACACTTTTTTTTGCGCTCTCATTTTATATTCTCTATTTCTTTCTCTATACGTTTTCAACATCAAACAATCATAAGTAGTCCTTTTTTTTTAATGGTCCAAAGGAAGAAGAGAGGTATAGTATATTACAACTTTGAAGTAAAATCAGAATTAGAGTTGTACTGTCCGGCATTTAGATCCCTCACATATAAGACACAAAAGTGGATATATATAAAATAAATAAAATAAAAAATAGTGATAACCAGTAAGATCACTAAGAATTATGCAATGGGACTAACAGAAAAAAAACTAATTCTTTTTTTTTTTTTTTGGTCTTTTTTCTAGTTTAATATCTAAAGATTCCTAAATCAAGAAGCATTTTTCTAGACAAGTAAAAATCATTGTCTTGTTTTCAGAAATAATAAGTCAAAACTAAAAGTTTTTCTTTAAAACAAGCTAAATAATCTGTCAATAATTTCATTTTTACTTTACCCCACTGGCAGATTATTTTGCTTGTTTTAAGGAAAAACTCACTTATTTTTTACAATTTATTTTTGAAAACAAGACCATGTTTTTTGCTTGTCTAGAAAATGCTTCTTAATTTAAGAAGTTTTAGATATTTGTACTAGAAAAAAAGACAAAACCTCAAAAAAAATTCTTTTTGCAGTGTGCAGTAACTTCTGAAGATAAACAAATACACAACAATACACAGGGTTAGTATGCATGATTATATTCCCAGTTTGTCTAGCATAGGTTTCCAAGTTATCTTGAACAGATTCGTCTTGTCATTTTTTTTTTTATAAATCGTAATCTCTCTATTTGGATTATATTGACCAGCTCTTTAATTCATTCATAAAATGTTGGTACCCATGAGTAGTTTTTCCGGATTGTTTTTTTTTTTAATTCCACTGGGAAACTTTTTCATCGTTCATTGTTTTGGTGATTTAGTTTTTCTATGTAAATATGTGCTTGATGGACTTGACTATCTTTTGCAGCACCTCACACATTCTAGAATAAAAAAGCTCAAGCTAAAAGTAGTTTAACTCTCGTCTCCTTTCCCATGTGTTTTTTTTTTCTATTTCACTGTATGTTTCTGCACCTTCTTTACTTCTGTTTCGCAAGATGTTTGCTCCGACTCGCTTATTAAATCCAGCTGCTGGTGTCAAGATTCAGCTCATTCCTGATAAGGGTGTAGGCTCACATATTCCAGTACAGGGGTGGTAGGGTGTCTCTTTTTACTATTTTGAAATGTTCTGAACACATCTCAGAGAAAAAAAAAACTCTCCATACTGTTCAGTAACATCTGGGAATGATTACTAAAAGGGTGCGTGATAACCAAAACAATGTAGCTGCAGACACTGATTCTCTTCATGGTGGGATAAAACTTATGAATTTACTCCAGAAATCATAGTGGAAATCAACAGTATTTAAAAGATATGTGTTTGTAAAGACATCAACAGCACAGAAAGGAGAGAAGCACATCACTCTTGCTGATTAACAGCACAGTACAACAGCCAGACAGCTACATAAATCTGCACCCCTTCTCCTTTCCAGCAAGAATCGATTCACTCCATTGGTAGCTGTTAAATTTAATAAACATAAGCACTACACTTTACTGATGGCAGAGCACTTGCCAACCGAAAGGAGAAAAAGTTAAGTAACATCATTTCTTTAATATATGCACTACCATACAAGTTCGAGGTCAGTGGGATTTTAAAAAGAAAAAAATTAAAGCTATTCTGCATGGAAATGAATACTAACAGTAAAGAAATTTACAACATATTGAAAATTATTTCACTTACAAATACATTTCATATTGTTTTGAGATTTATATTCGATTTACATCGGTAAATCCAAATCATGGAATATTAGAGTAATTTCTGAAGGATCATGTGACTCTGAGGACTGGAATAATGATGCTGAAAATTTTGCCATTAAAATTATATGAGCAAAAGGTCATGACAACCTGTTTTATGATACCATAATCAAGTTTCAATGTTAGTTTTTTTAAAGTTATACTAATTTCAACTGGATATTTTAAGTCAGTTTTATAAATTTTAGTTTAAATGACCTATAAAGTTAAATTGATTCAACTTTAAGGCAGCAACATTTTTTTACAGTCCAGGAATTAATTACATTGTAATGAATTCAAATAGAGAACAGTTATTTTGAACTGTAATAATATTTCAAATATGGTATACTGCATTTTTGAGCAAACAAATGCATCCTTGGTGAGTAGAAAACTTTTATTATAAAAAATGCTATCATATTTATAAAAATATACATTACACGGCTCTTTGGAATACTTTATTCTGATTGGATATATATTCACTAACAGTCAAGATGATTTGTATAGTAATCGGATAAGCAGTGTTATATTCGAGACTTGGATATATTCCCGACATTTCAATGTATGTTATTCTGCGATAACAATCGATTAAACTAATAACACAGCTTATCCAATTACTGTGCAAATCATCTTGACTGTTAGTGAACATATTTATATGATTTTATAATTGCCCTGTTCATGACTGTTTGACACCATCTTGTGACTGAAAAATCCTTTATCCAACTGTTTGTTAAGAACAAAGTTTCTTCCTGCAACCTTGCAACCTGTTAAATTTGAATTTCAGCAGTGAAACTTAAACCACACTGAACTGAACTGAATTAAACTGAACAAAATTCTGAAATCTGGACTTTACTAGAACATGTTAAGCTGCTTTGACACAATCTACATTGTAAAAAGCGCTATATAAATAAACTTGAATTGAATTGAATTGAATTAAATTTGTGTCTGTTTACTTTTGTTGCAAGTAGCTGTGCAGTAAGCGGGATCATGTACATCCAGCCTGTAGTTTTTCCAGAATAAAGCTCTTCCGTCTTATATAATAGCCCTCATCTACTTCATGCGAAAGCTACCTGCTAGATGTACATAATTCCTTCCATTACATACATGAAATCTTTGTCAAGACATTATTCTGTTCCTTGTTAGGCTACCTCTTTTCCGGAGACTCGCTATCTACAGAAGTAAAAGACAACAAAACTATTCTATTCTATTCTAGTCTATTCTATTCTTTCTGTTAATGAACAGTTGTATGACCATGTGACTGTCCATAGCTTGTAATTCATGCTGTTCCTTTTTCAGTTTATATTTATATATGCATTATGAATTGTATTATGGGACCTTGATCTCTGTTCCAACAACTTTTGGTGTTGATTTCAGCATTAAGTAATTTTGCGGAAAATGTAACTCTTCATTTACACAGAGTATCATTAATAGTTTCTGCTTGGGTTTATTGTGTAAAATAAAGCACTAAAATCTTGTAATGAGCCACCAATACTTTTCCTGATATTTGTTTCTGATAGGGCCTCACAGTGGCCCAGTGGGTAGCACGTTCGCCTCACAGCAAGAAGGTCGCTGGTTCGAGCCTCGGCTGGGTCAGTTGGCGTTTCTGTGTGGAGTTTGCATGTTCTCCCGTGTTGGCGTGGGTTTCCTCCGGGTGCTCCGGTTTCCCCCACAAGTCCAAAGACATGCGGTATAGGTGAATTGGGTAAGCTAAATTGTCCGTAGTGTATGAGAGTAAATGGGTGTGTATAGATGTTTTCCAGTGATGGGTTGCAGCTGGAAGGGCATCTGCTGCGTAAAACATATGCTGGATAAGTTGGTGGTTCATTCCGCTGTGGCGACCCCAGATTAATAAAGGGACTAAGCCGAAATGAAAATGAATGAATGAATTGTTTCTGATATTTATTGAATAGTACATCTCCCCCATGTTGGTTATGATCCAGGCTGTGATTACTGTGTGAGTCTGAAATCCAGCGAGAGAAAGACTGCTCTGCATTTGCTGGAAGCTTCTACCTGAGACCGTCTCTCTCTTTACAGTAATAATATAAGCCTTGTGAATGAAAACAGGCAGGAGGCAGCAGTGCAGTGTACACTTAATCCCTCAAAACGGGGAAGCAAACACTCCAGAGGCTTTACCTGTTTGAGAGAGATAAATTATGTACTAGCATGTATCATTTCTTTTTGTGTGACCAAATCCCACATATTGCATGTTTGGAAAAAGAAACAAAAGTGTGTGAAGGCTGGAAGAGAATCTAATACAACTAAAACTTTCTCATTTCATTTCATGCTTTATAATGCTGACTTAGGAATATAACGCATAAACTGTGGGGTTTCCTTATTTACATCTGGTTTGCTGAAGCATGCCAAGAATGCTGTTTCATTAATTGAAGAAATCATGTTGCCTACTAAAGTAATTTTACTGAAAGCTTGACTCGTGAAAAATAACATTACTGCACCTGCTGTCCAAGTGCGGACACACGTCACCTTGCAGTCTGGTGACATACGAGGCATATTTCTGTCGTATATAATAATTACGGGGCCTCCATGTCAGTGTTTTGAAGCACCATGGAAAATTACTGAACACAAAGCTCAAGGTTACTTAGTTTTGAAGAGCTGCTTCAAAGGGGTTCTATAAATCCACATGAAATGTCATTAAATATGTTCTCATGTTACTTTAGTGTGTAATGTACAGTATGCGTTTGTGCATGCTTTTCATATGCAAATTTACAAACCCCACAGTCTACGACAAAAGGGATTCATGCTATCTCACAGAAAACACATCACAATTTTGAAATATGCAAAAGAAAGTAAATACAAAGAAAAAAGGAAAGGCTTCAGGGAACTGTACAGTCTGTCCAGAATTTTTCAGGACAAATGTTTTCAGATTTTTGTGACCTAAAATGACTCTCAAACTTCACACATTTTTTCAGTGTTGTTTTGCTGTGGAAAAATACACAATTCCTTGTTTTGACTCCAAGAACTATTAGGCTCTGTAATTCACATACACACAGAGAAACAAAAAATAAAAGCATGTGTTTTTATCACTTAACCTTATAAATTGTATTATATTGAAAGCCTATTGGATACATTGTTTTATTCATTTCTGAACAAGGACAGTAAACAACACATTTAATCTAGAAACAATCATAGATAAGATGCATGGTGTCAGGTTATAGCAAAAGCACTAGTTTCCTATATATTTATACCTTAAAGTTATAAAGTTATTCTTTTTTTGTGAGAAAATTCATCAAATCGACCAGTAGAGTAGCTCCTACCCTATAAAAAAATAAAAATGAAATTTTTGTTTTCATAGCTCTGCCAGTGAGAGTGGTTGGGCTCAAGCTCCTTGGAGAGGGCGGGAAATGTCAGATACACTAGAGCATTTGATTGGTTAGTAGATTTGACGAGAAACTGAAGTATGAGGTGACCATTTAGGAAAAAGTGACAAACTACAAATTTGAAATGTTTATATCTTCTAAATGCAAATTTTGTCACTGTTTTGGAACACACTAGTAATAGAGCTATCCTTAAGACTAACGTACAAATACTAAGATAAAAAAATGATTGTATTTTAATTTCATGGGAACTTTAAAAGGCTCTTTAAATGAATAAACTGAGAGAGAGAGAGAGAGAGAGAGAGAGAGAGAGAGAGAGAGAGAGAGAGAGAAATATGCACTTCACTGTAGTCGCTATATAGTCGATTGAAGTGAATTAAATCATGTGGCAAGCCAGGGCAAACTCAGCTTGTATAAATCATAGTTCAAGAATCAACACAGTTTTGAGGTCCACCTGAAATACATTAATGTCAATGGCAGCCAAGTGGAGTCTTGTCCCCTACATGTCCCTCCATCAGATAACAAGCACACTTCTACACTGATTGAAAGCCCCCTGCGGCACACAGCCTTGAAGCCCTAATCAAATTACCAGACTCTTCTTTATTGAGTGTTGCTCTCTAGGCAAACCCCACACAGATCAAAACACACCACTGCACTCAAATACAGCACTGTGCTGGACTCACAAACACAGTGAGCTCAATGCGTTTACACTCATCTTTAAATGCTACGAGCGTGTGCTGTGTGGAGTATGAGTGTAGAAATAGAAAGTGGTAAAACTCTGCCCTCTGCAGGCCACTATGAGAAATTTTGAAAAATTGAATATACATCGCACCTTTTACAGCATAATTAAGTTTGAAGACAGATTTTTTTTTTAAATAAGTTGCCTTTAAAATATAATGTTGTTATTTAACATCTGTCACCCTGGACCACAAATAATGGACAATTATTGGAAAAAGATTCATACATAATCTGAAAGCTGAAAAAATAAGCAAAACAATAATAATAGCAA
This sequence comes from Danio choprae, assembly GCA_903798125.1. Taxonomy (NCBI): domain Eukaryota; kingdom Metazoa; phylum Chordata; class Actinopteri; order Cypriniformes; family Danionidae; genus Danio; species Danio choprae. The sequence goes on from CAIGQW010053631.1 coordinate 12,019,835, forward strand.
TTTGTATTTATGCTATAAGCTAAACGTCTCCATGGAACTTGATCTTTACTTAATTTTCTAATGACTTTTGGCAAAAAAATATTATTTTTGCTTAGTGTTTTGTTTACTATTTTTACAATTATATGAGCTATTGCTGAAAACAATATATTAAAATCATTTAAAGATAAATGATTAAAATTCCTGGAATGACCTGAAACAGCTTGGATTTGCCTATAGTGATATCAAGCCTTTATTGTCACAAACATTTCTTATACATATATAAATGTATCAATGTTATTTTCAATCTTTTATTTTTAGGTCATAAAATATGAAAAGGGTCCAATTAAAAGGATAAATGAAAAAAATGAAAATCTTGTCATCATACACTCCTCATGCAGTCCCACACTTTCTTACTTCATACATTTTTAAAGGGTCACAAAAACCCCAAAACCCATTTTTTAGATGTTGACAGTCCCATGTTGCTAAAAATATTATTAGGACACATATATTTCACAAAAAAGTGAAAATTGGTTGTTTTTGCGTTATTTCGAGCAAATTCTTTCTTGCGGTTTGAAAAGAAATTTTGAAGCTACTTCACGGCTATGAGATCCTTGTGTAAATTCCAGCGTGGAGACTGGATGTCTGTACCGGCCGGTACAACGTGACATCTTTGAGTTTTCAGTTTTTAATTTATGAGAAAGACTTTCAAGTCTTTCCAGACCACCAATCAGCGCGGTCTATTGTGAATGAGGTGCAACTTCATTAATATGCATGATATAGCTTCGAAGACCTGTTACAGTGTTCAGAGAGACGCCACATTGTGTTGCCAACCGTAATTAAAACAAGTGAAAGAAGAATTGTTCGAAGATATGGGTCGTCAGTGTTGTTTATAAATGTGCTGCAATGAAGGTTTTGCTTCCATTTTTCCGCAATGAGAGCACCGCTGCGTGTGGACGTGTGGATTTCAGTGGTCTGTTAACACGCGACAAAAATATGTTTGTAAGGAACATTTTTTACCTGAGAGCTTTTCGCATCCTGTCTCTACAAATTTGGTAAGTGTGTGATCAATGTTTATTCAGATGGCAAAGCTAGTTAGTATCGTCAGCAGTTCTCTTTCTCTCTAGTTTTTAAAGACATACCCTAGTCAAAATTATTTAGTTACTAAGTTTACAGTACGTTAATATCTCTACAACATTATGGACTGAAACATCCGCTGTGAATACTGCTCTCCGAATGTAAACACCTTAATCAAACTATTATGAACTAGGGTTCAAGGCCCTTTAAGGAATGTTACTAAAATTTTGCTTCTAACTGACTTTTACTGTATTATTTGTCCACATTCAACAAGACCTGAAACTGGTTACTAATGTTCTTCAAAATGTGTTTTTTATAATAAGAAATGTACTGTAAAGTGCAGAGTGATCAACAAAAATGCATACAAAAATAATATAATCAAAATCGTTAATTGATTCATAATAGTAAAAGTAAAAGAATGTTCTGTGTGATGATAATTATGTAATAATTTTGGAGCATATTATAGATTTTATAGAAAATAATAAGCATAACACATTTAAGGCATATATGTGTGCTGTTGATTAGAAGGTTAAACTATAAAAATGCACAAATATTGACAAACTCAACTGTTAGTGTAAGAATGTAATTTAAAACAATACAAACTTTAACACAATGCCAATAGATTCGTTTTTCCAAATATGGACCCAAACTTGGGTTGAATTTTGGGTTTAGTTTGGGAGTTGAGCAGCCAACTAACCAATAACTCACTATTGAATTCCTATGTAAAAGTACTTTTACTCTGATTCCAAAAATAATCACAGCACTATTTCTGAGTATATTCACTAAACAAGTATCCATCTCAAACACAAAACTTAAAAACAAGGAGCTGCTTTCTTCCAAAAGCCTTCACTCTGTGTAAATCAGCCTCAAATTAATCCTGATAGACTCTAATAACTCGAATGATCCGAGTATCGACTAAGTGATTAATCAAACCTGAGGATCGTAAATTTGGCCAAGAATAAGTGAAGCCGAAAATCTACAGCACAGAATGACCTGCAACCTTGAAAGTGACAGCATATTTTTCTACATAATTGCTTCAGCCCATGCTTAAGGGAACAGTCAATATCTGCTTGACTCTTCGTCTGTTTTTATTTGGTGTTCCTTTGTTGAAATCTCCTCCTACACCTCTTTCTGTGTCTGATTCACTCCTTCTCTCTCTATGTGTGTCTGGCAGGAGATCACAGCACAGCGCCCAGTGTATTTACTGACTGAAGTACATCCAGACAGCAGCCCACTGGTCAGCTCAGCTCAGCCTCTTTAAAAGGTTTCCATTAAAGCCCATTGCTTCCTTTAAACTCCTCCGGAGCTTTCTGTCAAAAAGGAGCCTTAGACAAACCCTTCTCTTATTTAATGGAATTTGGCTGGGAAGGCATGAAGGCGATGCAGGGAGCGTCCCGCCACAGGTAGAGGATAGAAATAGCAGCTCTGATCCTAATGGGGCACAGCAGAGGGGATGGACCATGATGAATCAAGCCCGAGGGTGAAGGCCTGTGCTGGGTACAAAGCACACAGCTCCAGACACAGAAAAACACTGTTTGTTCATGAACGCTAACACCAATCAAGCACATGCTCAAACACTTCCCTGGCTAGTAATGTTTTATTAGAGATTCATTTGTAATATTTCCAGATTTTATTCTTGTTTTTTTAAGTGTAAAATGAATCTTATTGAGCTCTCGGTTCAAGACGGAGAACTGATTGCTAATGAATGCTAACACATCAAGTACATCGTCGAAGAGTAGGTGTTTTACTAGTAAATCAACAATTATATTTCCAGATTTCATTCTTGTTTTAAAAGACAAAACGACTTACCAATGTCAGAGTTCGAGATTGTCATGATCACCAGCTTAGAGGACGCTCTACACATCACATCTGCAAATGGACTACACGTCCTGTTATCTTCTGCACCTCACACCTGATGTTCATGAACTTTGATTACACTACACCTGCAGCTCATTATCACATACTATATATAGTCCTGTGTTTCAGTCTGTGTTTGTTAGTTGTTGAATGTTGTATGTGGTTGCTGTCTGTTCTTTGGTGGATGTCTTTGGACTGTATTCCTTTAGTTTTTGTTCTAGCCTTTGTTTTGTTTCATTTAAATAATTTAATTGCAAGTGGATCCATCTCTTGCATTTTCACTGGATCAGGGAGATGTCTGCTAATGAATGCTAAATATATATATATTCAAAAAGGGAACACCAAAGCTACAAAAATCCAAATTTAATAAATTAAAAAAGGCTGACACAAAGCGTGTAACGTTTCGAGCACACGGCTCTTCATCAGACAGTGTTCATCACAGTAAGGTGCTCCTTTTTGTACACTTCCGGATCACATGATCTCCTATTATCTCACAACAAGAAAAAAACAGACATTTATAAATTATACAACTTAGATATTCAAAGTTGTATAATTCATAGTTCATTGCTAATGAATGCTAACACATCAAGTACATAATTAAACACTTCCCTCACCAGTAGATGTTTTACTATAAATCCACAATTATATTTCCATGATTTCAATCTTGAGAACATCTTTAAGAGCAAACCGATTCATTATGATGTCACGGTTCAGGGCAGAAGAAAGCACTGCTTGCTAATTTATGTTAATACATCAAGTAAACGATGTATTAAATGGACACTTCACTGCTAGTAGATGTTTTACTAGTAAATGTTTATTCTTGATTTAATGATTCAGTTATTCTTACTGATGTCGCAGTTCAGGATAGACAAAAATACTGTTTGCGAATGATTGTTAACACCAAACAAGTAGCTAATTAGCATAATTCCCTACCTAGTAGATTTTTTACTGTTAAATCAACAATTACATTTCCATGATTTCAGTCTTGTTTTTAAGGGCAAAATTATTTTTACTGATGTCACAGTTCAAGAAAAACACTGTTTGCTAATTAATGCTAGCACCAATCAAGTAGCCTACATTCTCAAACCCTTTCCTGGCTAGTAGATGTTTTACTATAAAATCCTTTTCAAGATTTATTTATATTTTTTAAAATGCAAAACGGGTCATGGGTCATACTGATATACTGATTATAAAACCAATGTCATAAATACATGCCTAAAACAATCCTTCCGAAATCAGGTCACTTTTCTCAAGTATCATCATCCTCTTTTATTTCTCTCTCATCCTGTGGTCGGCTCTCATGAGCATGAAACAGGAAACCTTAGGCCTCTGGAAAGCAGAAGGAATACACTTCACTTTATGTGAGGCATCACTTGCATTTCTTTCGAAGAATAATGAATGGAGACAAGTTTTCAAGAGCATGTCCAGGTCATTTCACACACACAAAAATACACAAAGAAAAAAAAGCATATTGTTTCCTAAAGGGTTCACAAAGCAATAAAAGAAAATGATGGCACAATGTACAGTGCATTCGGAAAGTATTCATAGCGCCACCCTTTTTCCACATTTTTTTTACGTTACAGCCTTATTCCAAAATGGATAAAATTCATTTATTCATTCATTCATTTTCTTTTCGGCTTAGTCCCCTTATTAATTTGGGGTCGCCACAGCGGAATGAACCACCAACTTATCCAGCATGTTTTACGCAGCGGATGCCCTTCCAGCCGCAACCCATCACTCGGAAACATCCATACACACTCATTCACACTCATACACTACGGACAATTTAGCCTACCCAATTCACCTATACCACATGTCTTTAGAAACCCGAGCACCCGGAGGAAACCCACGCGAACATGGGGAGAACACGCAAACTCCACACAGAAACGCCAACTGACCCAGCCGAGGCTTGAACCAGCAACCTTCTTGCTTTGAGGCGATTGTGCTACCCACTGCGCCACCGCGTCGCCTATAAAATTAATTTATTTCCTCAAAATTCTCCACACAATACCCCATAATGACAATGTGAAAAAAGATTTTTTAAAATTGTTGCAAATTTATTACAAATAAAAAACCTGAAAAATCACATGTACAAGTATTCGCAGCCTTTGCTCAATACTTTGTTGATGCACCTTTGGCAGCAAATACAGACTTAATTCTTTTTGATTATGATGCCACAAGCTTGGCACACCTGTCTTTGGGAATTTTTCCCCATTCCTCTTTGCAGTACCTCTCAAGCTCTATCAGGTTGGATGGGAAGCGACGGTATACAGCCATTTTCAGATCTCTCCAGAGATGTTCAATAGGATTAAGGTCTGGGCTCTGGCTGGGCCACTCAAGGACATTCACCGAGTTGTTATGAAGCCACTTCATTGATATTTTGGCACTGTGCTTTGGGTCATTGTCCTGCTGAAAGATGAACCGTCACCCCAGTCTGAGGTCAAGAGCACTCTGAAGCAGGTTTTCATTCAGGATGTCTCTGAACATTGCTGCATTCATCTTTCCCTATATCCTGACTAGCCTTCCAGTTCCTGCTGTTGAAAAACATCCCCAGAGCATGATGCTGCCACCACCATGCTTCACTGTAGGGATGGTATTAGCCTGGTGATGAAACGTAACACCTGGCATTCACTCCAATTAGACTAGAGAATTTTGTTTCTTATGGTCTGAGATACTTCAAATACCTTTTGGCAAATTCCAGGCGGGCTGCTATGTGCCCTTTACTAAGGAGTGGCTTCCGTCTGGCCACTCTACCATACAGGCCTGATTGGGGGATTGCTGCACAGATAGTTGTCCTCCGGTAAGGTTCTGCTCTCTCCACAGAAGAACGCTGGAGCTCAGACAGAGTGACCATCGGGTTATTGATCACCTCCCTGACTAAGGCCCTTCTCCCCCAATCACTCAGCTTAGATGGCCGGCCAGCTCTAGGAAGAGTCCTGGTGGTTCCAAACATCTTCCACTTGAGGATGATGGAGGCCACTGTGCTCATTGGAACTTTCAGAGCAGCAGAAATTTTTCTGTAACCTTCCCCAGCCTTGTGCCTTGAGACAATCCTGTCTCGGAGGTCTACAGACAATTCCTTTGTCTTCATGCTTGGTTTGTGATCTTTTTTCATATTGTCATTATGGGGTATTGTGTGTAGACTTTTGAGGAAATAAATTAATTTAATCCATTTTGGAATAAGGATATAACATTAAAAATGTGGAAAATGTAAACTGCTATGAATACTTTTCGGATGCACTGTAAAGTTATTAGTAGTCCATAGGTTTAATTTTAAGATAATTTCTGCTAAATACACTAAACAAAAATCCTAGCTAAAATAAATAAATATTACCTGAAATAATATTTAAAAAATAAAAAAGTTAGATACTTGCAGATATTTAGGTATGTATGTATGTATGATTGGTTGTATGTATGTATGTAAGGTGTATGGATGTATGCATATATGGATATACAGTATGTATGGATGGATGCATGTATGGATGAAAATTGCCTTATAAAATCAAAGGCAGAAATACTGCTGGGGAAAAAACACAACGCAACACAGAAAAAAAGAAATTAAACAATAAGCAGGCAACAAACCTTGAAATATTTGCCACATCAACAGCTCACATTTCATTCACCTGCACGGTTGCTTTTTTACATCTCAAACCAGCCCTGTCATCCTCTCCTGGGGTCAAATATCACACACACCATTCGAGGTGTGAAAAGCTCAAAGGAGGCTTGAATTAGTGAAGGTAATTAGTGCAGAAAGCTCATATCTATTATTTGTCAGTCTCCCATAAATAAGACATTCAACATCCCAGTCTAAAGCAGCTCAACATGGCTTTCACCCTCATACCGAAGAACAGCCTTTCTCAGAATTAAACAGCTCAGTTTAATTCAGGAGTAAAGAAAAGCTTACACGGATACACATGTACGCCTGAAGACATCCCCATCTTCAGTTCAGAGCCGGATGAAGGGGAAAAGATCTGATATAAACAGTACGTATGCTTGAGCCTTCCCTTTCACTTCTGAAATCACTTTATCTCCCTCCATCCCCTCTGTCTCTCATTCTCGTATATGCGCCCTCCATTAAATAAAAAATTTCCTAAGATTCCTTCCTCTTCTCCCCCCCTCTGCCATTGGCCAACTGTGTTTCCATAGCAACAGACTGAAAGACTTGAATCCTGTAGCTCACACAGAATCAGTGGTGGCAGGCGCATTTCAGGGGCCACTGAACCTGTTGGTGCTTGATGTTGCGTTTGTGCTGTAAATGCAAGCCAAGCTAAACCAATGGGTGCACGCGAAACGCTGCGCACATAATGCAACATAATGACATCATACATCATTTTGAGAAATGCAACACCAGGGTGGAAATGACAAATTGGTCTCTCAAAGCATCCGGCAAACGGCTAAATGTGCTTTGTCTATATTAATAGGCTAAGCAGCATTTATTTGCTGCACATAAGCACAGCAATGTAAATGGAGGATTTGGAGAATCTGTAATGACAGAAATCAATATAGATGCTATGCAGCTCTGCCTCTTTATTGGTTTGGTCAGAGGAGAACATGTTCTCCAACTGAGGCAATGATTTTGTTTTGTTTTTCTCCATTTCTGTCAATTGGCTTGGTTAGAGGTGAAGTATGGTATTGACCTGAGCTGCAAAAAAAGGTTACTTAGTATAAGTATTAAGTATAATAACTAAGCAAATACTTAGTGTATTGCTTTTCTTGTATGTTCAGAATAAAGAAATGGTTTAAACTAATTAAATTGGAAAACGATTATAAAGTACAGCAGGTAAAACTAACAGCATATGATCTTAAGCATTACACAAATTGTTCTCAATTATTGTAATGATCTGATCACTTCATTGAAAATGTATTACACACATAGATATATAAGACACTATATATTGTATAACTGCAGGTTATGTACAGTAATAATACTGTCCACCATAAACACAACACCTTAACTCTTTCTGATTTTGACTGTAATGTAATAACCTGCAGTGCAGTTACACAATATATAGTGTCCTTCTCAAAAAGGTGATATCTATGTGTATAATACATTTTTAATGAAGTATTCAGATTGTAAAGTGTTCAATTAAATTCATATATAGTGCTTTTTTACAATAATTGTAAAGCTGTTTTGGGATGACAATAATTGTTTAATGCATTAAAATCGGT
>CAIGQW010053631.1:12028313-12040651 GCA_903798125.1 Danio choprae
AGAAAGAAAGAAAGAAAGAAAGAAAGAAAGAAAGAAAGAAAGAAAGAAAGAAAGAAAGAAAGAAAAGACAAAATGTAAAAAGGAAGGGGGGGTGTTCAAAAATCTTAGATAAACCATTAAGTTACAAACTTACAACATTAAAATAAAACAATTAGGATTAATCACCAATTAAATAATAAGTGATTTTCACAAGATACAAAAGAATAACGATTACTGTTCACACATCCACCCTTATTCTTGATTCAACTAGTGTTGTGAACAAATTAAGAACATTTAAGTCTTCCAAATGGCTAATTGTACTTGACCAACTATAAAATGAAAAAAGGCAATAAAATAAAATAAAAAATAAAAGAAAGAAAGAAAGAAAGAAAGAAAGAAAGAAAGAAAGTCTGGTGATGTGAATTGTACAAATACAGCCTGTCTGAGTGACACAAACAGTGCAAGTTCATGTGCTACTCGAGGAATGTAAATATGCCTCAGTACATCGTACTTCATGCAAACTTCAAAATAGTTATTATTAAAGCATGAAACCTGAGATGAGAAATGGCTGATTACATTTGACAAAGGCCAGAGGAGAGCAGGCCAGCGATTCACAACTTCACGTCTCTCTGAGTATCCTAACCCGACCTCCTACTTATGCAGGAACAGTAGGCTTTTCTAAATTATTGATCATTGTTCTTTTGTCCCACATAATTTAGAAGCTGTTTTGCATTTAAAGACAGATGAAGCAGTCGGCGGTTTGCTCTGAATAATTAATTGTAGCCTCTGTTTGAGTCCTTATCTGGATCTCTCCTTGGAGAGCAATTTTGTTTCCTGATAAAGCTGCTGTATTGGGAAAAAAGTAGTATATAATGGACCTGTTTAAATCTGGTATTGAGATGCTCGTTTTTTGTCAAACTGGTCAAAAGAGGATGTTGCTAAATACAGGTATAAATTGCGTCTGACACGTTAAGAGCTCATCTACTTTCGACCTCTTCCCGAGGCAATAAAAAACACATTAAACTGGATTGCTTTCTTAGTGTAAACACTCCCGTGGTCAAATCCATTCAAACAGCCACAACAGACCACCTACTGACCCAATCTGTGAACATAACAAGACATGTTGTCGAAGCACGCTAGTCAGACAGGATTTAAACATTGCTATTTGAAATCGTAACTTTGGTTTAAAAGCAAAAATAATGTAAAAAGCACAAAAATCTTTGATCAGACCTGATTCTAATGCAAACCAAAAGCGCATGGCATATTTTTTTGCAGCTGATTGTTGTACCATTTTATATTAGCTATGTTTACATCCACCAAGTTGTATGCGTATTCTGGAATATTGCACACAAAATGCTTAATGGAAAGCCAAGATTTTGAAAATGAGCATAAAAACAAGCACAAAATAGGAAAAATTTTTATCCAATAAGAAAAAAAGCACATAAATAAAAAAAAATTACTGAATAACTTTTTGCATGCACATAAAAAAGTGGTTCATTATTCCCAGATCTGCTCCTTACATTCAGAATAGATTTTAAAGTATTATTAATTGTCTATAAATCACTAAATGGCCTAGGACCTCAATACATTACAGATATGCTCACTGAAAACAAACCTAACAGATTTCTCAGATCATTAGGATCAAGTAAATTAGAAATTCCAAGACTTCAGTCAAAGCAGGGTGAATCAGCTACTAAGCTACTGCTTTTAGCTACTAAGCCCCCCTCTGCTGGAATCAACTTCTAGAAGTGATCAGATGTGCTCCAACATTAGGCACATTTAAATCAGGACTTAAAACACATCTGTTTAGCTGTACCTTTAATGAATGAGCACTATGCTACGTCTCACAGATCTCACTATTATTCTTTTTCATTCCTTTAAAACCTGTTTTCAAACATTTTAATGTCTTTTTATAATTTTTTAAATAATTATTATTCTTTGTTGTTTTTATTTCTAATACTTGTTTATGTAAAGCACTTTGAATTACTATTGTGTATGAAATGTGCTTTATAAATAAACTTGCCTTGCCACCACACGTTCATTGCATTCCATTTTCTAAGGTGCAGGTAATTTATTATATTAAGAAAGACCCACATTGGTTTCTCCTACCAGAGCAAATTCCATTTTTTCTTTTTGATATTTGGCGCCAGATTATCAGGAAGTGGTGATTTTGTTCTCTTTGACTCACTGAATGGTGCTTTATTCACAAATGTTTTATGCCATATTTCAATTTGCGCATAAGTCTAATTCGCATCTTTGGATATAAACATTGCTACTGTCTCCTTTTGTGCTCAAACGTAAATCTCATAGATTATTTCAAAATATTAGATCTGAAAAAGCCAATATTTTCATTCAACAATGATCCAGTTCTCTGAAAAAAAATTCAAGAAAATTGACGAAAAAGTCCATGTCGGCTTGTGATTTGATTGACCAAAAAACTCCATAAAAACAGGTGTAAAGAGGGCCAATAATGGAGGAAGACTATTTTTTTAAAAATAACTTTTGCATATATAAAACAATTGATCTCAATTTCCATGTTTAGCCTCCATCTACTTAAAATTCTGCAGTCAAAACATCCAGACTGCCCTTGACATGAAGATGTTGATGTGCTGATCCCATGTGGAGGCTGTCTTTTGAAGTGATACATGATTGATGCCACAGTTAGACAGTATGCGAGTTAGCTGAGACAGAAACCACAACCCATACATCCAAATACACAGCTTATTTTTATCTTCTCTCTTCTTTTCAATCTCACTCACACACAGACTGGCAGTCTATCTTTTTCCCACACACATCTACTGCCTTAGCTTCTCACATTTCTTTTCATCTTCTCCAACTCCCAGATGACCAATTGCAGTTTTATTACCTTTATTACACATTCTTCATCACTGTCAAGTTAGCTTGGCACACGCATCCCTATTCCTGCAAAGGGAGTTTCCCTATTTTTCATTATACTCAGGCCGTAAGCCAAGCTTTCTGACACAAAAGTGATTTTCTTTCTAGTTAGAAATACGCTATTTGTCTTGAGGGAATGCTACAAATAAACCATCAGCGGGGGATAAAGTGGAACAGGAAGAGATTTGGCCATCAACAAAAGAGAATCAGCTGTTCCCACATAAACCAATGAGGATCTGCCATTATAAAATTGTTCTACAAGCAAAATTCACTAACATTCTAAACACTAAAATCTGGGTCTGGGTGCTCTTATGCTTACAAAGGCTGCTTTTATTCAGTGAGGGATATACATTTATATTGTGAAATAACATTACAATTTCAAATAAAAGTTATATTAAATACATATTACATATTTAATCAACCATATGTCCCAAACATTGTATTATTACTAAAATGGTTAAAAACTAATGCTGTTTGATTTGCAACAATAACTTTACGTCTTAACTCTCAATTTAGTCCACCCTTGCTGAAAAAAGCTTTTCTTTTAATTTTAAAGTATGAGAAATAACTTACCAAGCCCAAACTTTTTATTAATCTTATTTAAAAAAAGACATGGGTAACCACGCAAATCATGCTAATGGTGTGAGAAACAAAAAGCTGTTGCCTAAGCCATTTAACTGATTTTTATTTATGCCCAGAAAGCAGAAATCCTATTTGCACCCTTATTCATTCTCAGCATGTGTCACGTCTCAGCATGTGTAGCATATGGTGCATAATCTATAAGATGATTAAGGGATGTTATGATCATATTATAGCGTAACTTCCTCTTTTGGTGCGAAAGGCTTAGTATTGATCCATATCGGCCAAATAAATACTCCCAACCAGGCACATGTGACATGCTTCCCGTTGCATCATTAGCTTTATGATCGGTCATCTGTAGTTATTCACTTGAACAGTCCTGAATTAGAGGCCAGACAGGCTTTAAATTTCCCTGGCCATCAGCCCCATCTACATCATTCACGTCAATAATGAATTAACTTGTGTGAACTGCAATGAGACCATTTCTAAATTTAGCTACTATACAGTCTCCTCACGTACGGTCCACCATCAGGCCGCCACTGGCTGCCCCTCCATCAAGTCTCTCACACACGTGCACAAATACACACACACTGGCACATGCACTCACTCGCTTGGTCGATGCTGCAATTACATGTCAACAGGGAAAAATCACTTCTACAAAAGCAGTGGCAGTTGCTGAAGCTCAAGGGAGGAGAGGTTAATTACTCCACAAATGGCTAAAGCAAATGACTAAAGACTACATCAAGCACCTAGACTGCCCTGAGAGAATAGAGAGAGTGGCCATCTGTATGAAGAAATCCCATGTACAGGTGTTGGTATGCCTTTTTTAAAGGGGCTGCAGTCAACCGCCTTTCGTCTTAGAACCTTAAATGGCTTAAAAATCTGTGGTTGTGTGATGTCCGTTCATGTGTACTGAAAGCGGCAACTACAGTAAGTCATCTGAGGTCATTCCACTCTGAATCCTGCCTTTACCAGTCTTGAAAAATGCTACCGTTCATTACATTCAGGTATAGACAATCTACCAAACCAATCTCACAAGGAAACATAACTATTTTACGTATTGTCATAAAAGTGACATATCATTTGTATGAAAACTTATGATTTTTAAATCATAAGATCGAAAATAATAATTAGGAGGTGTGCCCCAAAAACCCACTCCTAACCCTACCCCCCATTGGATGAGCAAATCATATTAAAATGTATGAATGACATTTTAAAGTATAATACAAATTTAATTGACACTAAATCAAAAAGTCATGAGTTGCCGTGAAATTCTGTTAGATGTACATACATTACCTACCCGACTACCCATTTATCAAAATTATCCACCTCCTCATCTATCCATTTAACTATCTATCTATCTATCTATCTATCTATCTATCTATCTATCTATCTATCCTCATCCACCTACTAAGCTATATCAATGGACTATAGAATATACAAGACACTGTCAATGTGGCACACAGTGTTGAAAATTTCAAGAGTCAATATGGACACTCTAGTAACATCTAGGAAAAGAGTACATCCTCAACCACTATGAACTGACAAATCTCCAGATGAGGGGCTCAGACCAGACAGTTAAACGTGTTCTTTATGACAGTTTCTGCTGCTTTGAACCCATTAGGGTTGACAAACGCACTGGAATCTCAGCAAATACTTGGCTCATAGACATGAGAAATATTGCTTGAAATCATTTGTTTTTAATCAGCTAGCTCCACTTGAAAACAAATATTCTCTGCTTTCGTAATCGGTATGAAATGATTGTGAGGTACATTCTTTCCTGTCTGTCCTGAGCATCTTAATATGTTTCAGCCTCTGCCATTCAAGCACAAATCACATGACAGCAATGAGGTTAACACACGTGAACACCCACAAACTTGTAAACAAAGATGTCACTGTCATATTAGCAAAAGATTTGCCATCAGGCGCAAGTTGGATATTAACTTTGAATGCCAGAACAATTGAACACAGCTTAATTCTGAGGATGACAGTTAAGTTATTAATTTTTACGGTAGTTAGTTACATAGTTTGATTGAAAGGATGAACCCATCCTCCAGAAATAGCCATAAAAGAGGTTGGTGTTTTAAATGTATTCTTTATATCATTTGTGTGTGCATGCACATTAGCTTGGTAAACCTTAAAAAAGTGTCGTTTTACAGCATGATTTGAATGTTTAGAAATAAAATGAACAAGACAGCTGTTGTTAGATTTGGCAGGTGATTCCAAATGAAAATTAATCTCGAGCTTGGCAAATATTTTTGGAGAATTTCATGTTTCCCGATTCAAAGAGATAGGAGCTGCACTTGAAAAGATGGCCACCAAGTGAAACAACTTGCCTTAAAGTGACTTTGGCTATGACCTACCCAGTCACCCACCCATCTATCCACCTACCCAACTACCCATCTAACCTCCCGTCTATTCACATTACCAACCGGTAATTTGGTAATTCAACATTACCAAAATTATCTATCTGTCTACCTTGCTAATTATCTGCAGTACCTACGATATATCTATTGCCCATCTACTGACCCAACTACCCATCTATCTACAGTACCAATCCAACTACTCATCTACCTACCCATCTATCCATTTATTTATCTACCCATTTATTTAGTTTCAATTCATCCATCTTTTGACCTACCGATTTTTCATCTATATACCCAGCTATCCGTTTAACTACCCATCTAACTACCCATTAAATCACATATTTGGCAGCCTATGTACATCCAACCCTGCTTAGTTAAAAGTGCATTCAAATTTAATTTCTTAGAATTTCAAAAACATTAATTTAAATTTGCAATGCGACCTCAGTTCAAATTCAGATCAGAATGTTTCATGCCCCAGCACTCTTACTCTTAAACACTATATTACAGTGCATTAGTGACACATTAGCATGAGGCTGGATTTCCGAAACCACTGCTCTCCTCTCCCCTCCCCCTGCACATCTCTCTTTTGTGAGTGCACATGAGATGACCAGGGCCAGCAAACAGCTTTCAGCTCAAACGCAAATTCACAGGGATATCATGGTTTTTAGGGCTTGAATCAAGCAGCTTACCCCTTTAATTTGTGAGATTACTCCTCTAATTTCTCACTAAAATAAACCACTCAGCACCGACATATGGAATGTTTTAAAGTTTTCTCTGTGCGATGCCACACTCAGCTTACAATAAACAATTGTCTTATGCTCTGGGTCACATGTTCGACACATTTACAGGCAGCTAGATTTAACTCATCTGTTAATGGCGCAGGATCTCACACATGCAAACGCAGCATGTTCACCAACACATCCACACAGGCATATGCCTCTGGTGCTTAGTTAATAGCATCACTCCTCCACATCGCTGACGTCAGTGTGTTCTGCACACGCTCACGTGACTCGCACTTTTGCTTTGCACATCACATGATCAAAGAGGTAATCTGATATCATCTGGCAGTGGGGAATATGAATGGGGACATGCCACCTACTGCGCTGCTGTCTGTCAGCCTGCGCTTCGGGGCTTGAGCATGTAAAAGAAAATCTGTCGGATGCAATTTTCTCTGATGCCTAATCAAATTTACACAGACTAATGTGACACTCTGGCTACTCAAGTCTGTTATTCTTAAGGTCTGAAAATCCCACTGCATCATAATAATGTTCGAACTAGCAAAGTAAGACATTTGAATATCCTTTATGCTATATACTGTAGGAGTGCAACACAGATCTGCAAATGAACTCCACCGTAGTGTCTGTTGTTGTCGTCTCGGATCAATAAGGAAAACAGACTAATTGCTAATGATTGCTGTTAACACAGTAATGGTCTGAATAAATACTGTGAACAATTTCAGAGATTTGATGGCACACAGACCTGACGGATTTGCGCGAGATAAAGTCAGTGAGCTTGTGGCCTGTTAATAGTGGTGAGGTCAGAACGTTTATGTCCAGAAGCCATTTTCCCCACTGCTCCATTTAATTTGGACACATAGCGGTAAATTATAGAATGATGCACCGCTATGTTCTGCTTTAAGTAAAAATAGCTTGTTTTTTTTGTGAGCATCTAAAATTGAATAACTGGGGAAAAATAGACTCGTCTTTTAAGTAAATCTCAGGAGGGAAGAAGAATAAGAAAGAATTTCCATCTACATCTATATTTAACAGCACCTTGGGACTCAGAAACAGCGAGTGCACAGACAAAGCTGTCATGATCAAACACTCCATGGGATGAAATATTTTAAGATTACTTTAAATAAACCATTTTAACAAAAAAAATATTTCTGGCATTTTTTACTCACCCCTGTGTAATGGTGTTATTTTTTCCATACTATTTCAAAGAGCCAAGTATTTAAAGGGATACAATACATCATTCAATATCGTCCAAGTTATGCCAATTTCTATACTGAAAAACAACATGTGAGTCAAGTATTATGCTTAAATTTAGGATATTCATAAAACAGTAAACCACTTAAGGTTAGACTCTAAATTGTGCAACTGATGGGCACTTAATATCCCATGAGGCCAAAGAAGAGCATTTGAAAAATGAGTAAAGTGACACAACTGCTGCAGTAACAAATATGTAATATATCTGAATTTCATTACACATTCATACTACATAAAATATGCTACTGTATTTAACGGTACAGAATGCAACTTAACACACAAGGCTTGCAGGAAATATATGACTCAAACTTTGTTTTTTAAGTGTTTTGAACATTAGAGGCAGCAGAACATCAACAATTTTTGTTCCTTTTCACATAAATTATGATCATGTTTTTTGTACAATAAGGTTCACTGTAAAAAAAATGCAGGGTTTCACACAATTCATGCATGTTGTCCCAACACAAATCGATTAAGTTAACAAATTTAAGTTGATTGAGCATAAAAACATTAGGTTTCCCAAAAGAAAATCCAGAATTGTGTTGTTTAAGCTCATTTTAAACAAGTAGTTTAAACAAGCAGAAAAAAAAAATCACGTACAATGAGGTATAAAGACCTATAAAATAATGTACAATGAAGAATAAAGGCCTCAAAACCCTTTAGCAAAGAGATTATTTTGTAAACAAATACATTTGCGTCCATCTGTACAACTTTTCCGACATATCTCGTGTGCTCGGTTGATGATACAGCATTTCTGGTATGGAGCTTTTGGGTACAATTTTTGTGAAGCAAGATTTGACAAAAGAGCTAATGTAAAACAAGTAAAATGTCATCATTATTTTAGCAAATAAACTAAATAAAACATTCAAATTTTTAATGTTACTAACTCGATGTTTCTTTTCTGATTTTTTTTCTGAGTAAAATTGTATCGCAGAACGATCAGAATTTCAGTCTTTGTTATCTAACATTTCTCTTCAAGATACTTAAAACATAGTGCATGTATCATGAACCACATACTTTCATGTTTTGCATATACTTGAACTTTGACGTTTTATTCTTTGTAACTGCCTTTTGTGTGTAAATTAGCCCAATATATGTTTTTTTTAATGAACTATTTTTACTTTATAAGCCACTTTGCCACAATTTAAATGTAATTCAACAGTCTCAAGATTCATCTCAAGATTTTGGTAATGGTGACATCAGCACTCAAAATCACATTTGGCTACAGTAAAAGATGCATTCAATCTACCTGACAGAATGTCAGCTCCTTAAACACAAAAGAAAAATCAAAACCTCCCACTACAATCCTTCAGAATCTTGCAACATCCACATTGCAACCGTAATTCAGCAATGATGACGACACTTTCACAGCACATGCTCAGTAGGCGTTTGTGAAAAGCAAGCGTGTGCAATCTCTGCGTGTGCTTTATTTACTCACATTGCAGTCCAGTAGATCCATGCTGTCCAGGCTCTTGCTTCTGTGGATGCGGCCCTTGATCCTGCGCAGTGATGGTTTTCCCTGACTGGCAGTCGCAGCAGCAGCAGGTGATGTGGCAGAAGAGGCGGCAGGGGCATCTGAGGCAGGTGGCACCCTGAAGACCAGAGACATCAGCACATCATCGTACAGCATCTCTGTATACGCTTTTGTTCAAAACATCTCACATCAAATCTCACAACTTTCTATTCGTTAGAAATCTATTCATCCTTTCAAAAATGCATTACAATTTCCATCAAAAATCTTTTTATATATCTATATAGTTTCAATTAAGATTTTTATTGTGGATTTCAAGTTTTTGTATATGTTTTAAGTTTAAGGGATAATTCACACAAAAATAAAAATTAAACCAAGTTGAGTTTTTTTGTTCTGCTGAGCACAAAATAATATATTTTGAATAATGTTGGAAACCTGTAACCATTGACATCCATAGTCAGAAAAATAAATACTATGGAAGTGAATGGTTACAGGTTTCCAACGTTACTCAAAATATATTATTTTGTGCTCATCAGAACAAAAAACTCAAACTGGTTTGAAGCAAGTCAAGGGTGAGTAAATGAAGAACTATCTCATTAATGGAAAAATGATAACGAGAAATATTTCTTTGGCAACTAGCAGAAAATAAAGCATATTTTGTAGGGGGGGTGGGGGGGTATTTTTGTTTATAAGTTATTTTTGTAACTTATTTTAAGTTAATAAAAATAAAGATAATTTTATCAAATTTTGGGGGAACAGCTTGAGGATAAACCTTCCTGTTTCAACATGACTGTTTACCGGTGCACAAAGCAAGGTCCATAAAGACATGGATGAGCAAGTTTGGTGTGGAGGAGCTTGACTGGCCCCGATAAACAACTCCATCAGTGCTTTACCTCAAACATGTGCTTCTAGAAGAATGATCCCATAAACATACTCTTAAACCTTCTGGAAAGCCTTCCCAGAAGAGTTTTTTTTATTACATTCCACAGTGTAAATTAAGGACATCCTTTGCAGTTTACTTGATGGATCAAAAAATTTACACATCTGAGCTTAGGTGTCATCACTAGTCCCTGATTACCATAATTCTCTTAAACTAAAAGCAAAGCTTATCACAATAGTGCCATATGTAACTATACTCTCGGCACAAGGATATAATGACTTACACTCTGTACAGTATAAGACTATGTAGTGTGTAAGCACTGAAGAAAGGAGAAACATGTAACCCATTCTCACCCAGATAGATCGCACTTCTCTCACAAGGGACGTCTGCTAGCATAAATTAGCACAAGGAGCAAAAACCCTCAAGACATACTGGCTCTGATAGCTGTAATGCTCTCATAAAAAGCATTGTCTCTATAATTACTTCAAGGTGCAAAGTTCAATATATAAGTATCACTATATATATATATATATATATGGCTTATTCTTACAGTTAGAGAATTTAAACCGCCATGAACCCTAAATATTACTTTGTGTGCATGTGTGTAAAAGAGCATCTAATGTGGTACTGATGGGGAGTGTGTTATCACTTTCCAGGTGGTCAAATTTATAATTGTACAAAAAAAAAGCATAGAACAAAGTAATATAGGGAGTAAGAGTTCTAATCCTCTCACACTTTTTCTCTGTTTGGGCCAAAATCCATAGAGATACTGTAAGCAGGCGATCTCCAGGGAAAAGCAGAAGGTTTGATTTAGTGCGGTCACTGGATGATGTATGTAACCCCTGTGGCCTTTAGGAACGAGTATCACCTTCCAGTTTGATTTTCCTGCTGCTGTCTCTTGTCAAACTGAGGAGACAAGAGAGTCTGAAGTGCACACTCACAGCGTGAACAGGAGAATCCCATTACGAGAGCCTTAAAACCGAACAAGTTCTACAATGATGCATCGAGGGTCCCTACAGGAGTCTATCAGTGCTCTGCAGTAGAATACAGGTAAATATTTGCTGATTCATCTGAGATTGTTCTGAATTTGAGTAAAATAAATAAAATAAAATTGTCTGGACCAAGTTTTGTGAAAAGTTTGGACTGTCAAATTACAGCCTAGATGACATATTACAGAATTACAATTTCCCATTTAATACAGTATTTATATGATTTATAAAACATAATTAAAATGAAATATGCTTTTGATTCATGAGCATCTGATTTTATAGCTGGTTTTCTCTATTTTAGTGACATTCTAATGAATATAAAATAAAATATAAATCATTCTAAAACAAATCACATGTAACAGTCCACACTTTCCTTATAGGCTTATTCCCTGCTTTATCGCCACAGCGGAATGAACTGCCAACTACTCCGAGTATTGTTTTACACAGCAGATGCCCTTCAAGGAGCAACCTTCAGTGCTGGGAACCACCCACACACTCTCCCATTCACATACTATGACCAATTTAGTTTAATGAATAGGCCAGTTCACCTATATGTCTTTAGACTGTGGGGGAAACCAGAGAAAGTCCATGCAAACACAGTAAGAACATACAAACTTCACACGGAAAGGCCTCCTGGTCCAGCTGGGACTCAAACCAGTGACCTTCTCAATTAAAAAATAAAATGTGTGCTTAGAAATTATCTTCAAATTAAGAGGTCAGTCCCTAAACATAAAAAAAAACCTGAACCCAAACAATCAGGTCACAGAATTTTTAGGATCCATCTTCACCATAGCCAGCTTCTGTCCCCAAAGGGCAGACAGGCTGAGTGACAGTGGACCGTCTGTCCAAGCGCTTCCTCTAATTTTGACATGGTGGTCTGGTTGGTCCACGTGATCTCTCTCTCTTGCTCCCTGGCAGAACACACTCAATAGTTCAGTCCCCAAACCGGAGAGCAGTTTGGCCAAACTGAGAGCCTTGGATCCCATTTGCTGCTGAGAATCCCTCTGATTGGCAGGCAGAGCACCAGCGCTGGGCTTCTCTCCTGTGACCTCCACACTGCCCACGAGCCCTAGAGGATTTGCACTAAACCCAAGAGCACCACACTCAATCTGGACCAGCTTTTGTTGCCACCATGCTCTCTCTCTCTCCCTCACACACACACACACACACACACACACACACACACACACACAC
>CAIGQW010053631.1:12041051-12105807 GCA_903798125.1 Danio choprae
ACACACACACACACACACACACACACACACACACACACACACACTTTCTCTGTCATTTTAAGGGCTCATTCACACCCTATGTAAGCAGAAGCCTAAACCAGAGGTGCAAGAGCAGAAGAATTTGACAATTCATAATGGATTTACACAACTTTTGAGTACAATTGTTTAGAAAACCAATCAAACTGCTATCTGATCCATTGATAGATATACTTATTGATTAAACTGAAGGATGGATGGATGGATGGATGGATGGATGACACTATTATTGGATTTAATAAATGTATATTTATTGGATAAATGTATGGAAGGAATAGCACTGAAAATGATTCTATAATATATTAATACTTAATACGATACATCAAATATTGAAATAACTGATTTATCTGTAGCACAATGAGTTATTGGAAATATGATGCATAAAAATATCACCCTTTCTGTTTTGCCAAAAGGTTTAAATGGCTGCCATTGCACTCATAAAACATCTTTACTGATGTTGTTGGTTCCATGAACAACGTTTTAACATCTGTGAAATCTTTAAATTACACAATACGTTCTTAAGGGTAGAAAAGGGTTAATCATTTAAATTGTTTTAAATAGGCTTCACACAATTGAACAATTGTAATTCTTTCAAGAACTTCTAACTGAAATGTTCTTTGGGAAACAAAAAAGCTTGTTCTAAGGCATCACCGTAAAATTGGACCCTTTGTGTGTTTCAAAATGAGAGATTCATACAGTACTTGAGGGGCCGCTGACATCAAACAGTCTGAAAAGTCCTGGGTTAGTCGTGAGCTCAGCTGAGAAACCTTTTATCGCTTGTTGCTTTATCAGTTCTGGTCAGAACAAGGTGTAAAGTAAAACAAGGCCAGAGGGCAAGTCTTCACACAGGAGCAGAGTTGGATAAAAATACATGGTAAAATGCTGAGCATTTATCACAGTCTTTGGGGCTTCTGCATTTACAGTGCAAAGTGAAAAATGTCTAAGCTGGTACTAATTTCAGTCCAGGAGAACACTACATGGTGAAGTGTCCTTTCCTTGGCCCATAAGAGTAAAACAATAAAATATTAAGCAGTCTGCCCTGTTTATCCACCCCATCTCAACTTCACAACAAACAGAGCATTTCCTTCAAAAGAAAAAACACCCCTCACGACTCCTCTAAGAGGTGAGCTTCATGAATGTTACATGAACTCTTGCCTAGAAATAGCAATTCTTCCAGCTCAGTGTGAGTCTTTTAAGAGGTCACTGGTACTGGGATCCAGCAAGCACTGATTACTGTATACCACACACACACAGAGACACACAGAGACACACAGACACACAGACACACACACACACACTCACACACTCACACACACACACACACACTATTTGGTGAATGAATGAATGTTATATTTATTGGATGGACAGAGACATTTCTTGAATAGATAATATTTTTGGGTGGATATGTTGTATTTATATATGGATGGAAATATGTATTTATGGAATGGATGTTGGATACATTTTTTGCATATATTAAGATAAATATTGGAAGGGTTGATGGATGTATATATTTATTGGATTGATGGATGAATGTATAATTTATTGAATGGATGGATATATTTATTTATTGAATGTATTTAAATGCTGAATGGATGACTGTATGGATATATCATTTTTGAATGAATAGATGTATGGATATATGTTGAATGAATGTTTATATATATATATATTTCAATATTACGGTTTATTAGCGATGCATTCCACCCACAATTTTAAAATTTACTTCAAAAGAATACAATTTTGTTTTTTAATATAATATAACATACACAGTCAAAGATATACAGTATAAAATTAACCTTTAATTTTACTTGCTCAAAGAACACTCAAGTACAGCTACAGAAGACAGCAGGAGCATTTAGAACAAATACACAAAAGTAAATCACTAAAGTGCACAATAAAAGCATTAAAATGTAAAAATTGTGAGATATCAGCATTTTCCCGCTTTTTTGAGCACTATTGAGCAAGTTCTTAAAATACTATGATTGGCCATTGTGTTCCCACACTCAGCAGAAACTACTGTGATTGGCTCTAATGATCAGCATTGATCAGCATCGATCATTGACTCAGATGCACAGACACTGAAGCGTTTGAAAGTTGCATCTGTCAGCAGATCACTCATATAGAAGCAGTGAATTGTGCAGTTTTCAGCTTTTTAAGAAGTTTGAACTTTTGAGGTGATTACTTGCACCTCCTTCACCATATCGTGATATAGTCCATATGTAAACAAATTCCATCAGTATATTATAGAAACTGATACCGTATCATCTGCGATGCATTGAAGAAACAATTCCTTTTGACAGCCCCATTTATTTGGATGTACTGTATGGATGAACAGATAGGTAGTTGGATTTGCACTTTTTTACAAGTTTAGTAAGGAAAAAAATAGTTTAACCTCTTTTCAATTAGAATCATCACAATATATTTATAAGTGTATGTAGTGAAAATAAATCTGACCATCTCTTCATCAAAAACAATATATAGATACAGTATTATGTGTGTTTGTTAAAATAGCCCCATGGATGAGGATGTGTAAGTCATGTCATGTGGGCTGATGTGCTTTAGTGAGGGTTCAATGTAAACAGATCTCTCAGCAAGGCCACTCCACATGACACTGCATGGTCGGGAGAGCAGAGACCTTGCACCGCTGCAGATTCATTACTCAGTTCAGTGATTGTGACACTACCTTGTTAGGATATATTCATTCAATAAGATGTCAAGGTGAGGGCAAGGAGCTTTGATGTATTTGTATCAGAGCAGCACATGATGTACACGGCACCTGATATGAGTCAATGCAAGACGCCGCTCGGATGTGTGCTTTTAAGGCTAAACTGCATGACTAAGAGAAGAGAGAGTGTCCCGAGGACACAAACTCACAGTCAACCAATTTCTCTCAGATGAAAGCAGACAAGAGAGACTCACTCATGCTTTTATTGAGACCCGTTTCACATCCAAACTCCTTTTTTAGCACACCATACAGTTCATATTTGTCTGATATTCTCTGCATTTACATGTAACTTGCGAGGAACTAAATACATTTACAAATACAAGTATACAGACCCATTTATGCTATGTGTGAAATCGTCATATTTCCATATAATAACTGACAAATTTTTATTTCCAATTTGCCCATAGATATATTCCACTTTATGCACAAATCCAAAAAATATTGCAATATATTACAATATTGTCACATATACACACACATGCATACATACATGCATACATACATGCATACATACATGCATACATACATATACATATATATTAAGGGTGTAATTATTTTAGATCAAAATCGATTGAAATTCATGCTCAATCTCAATTATCGAATCAAAAAATTGAATCGTCAATGCTGCCCCGAACCCATGTCGTGTTATTTCAGGGATTTTATCTGTTCTTAGCTGTTCTTAGAAGTCCCTGAGGGCCGGGTGAAGCAGGTGGCTCACCTGAGCAAGGCGACGGCAGGGTTCCGGAAGTCCGCGGCGGAGCCAGAGCGACAGAAGACCAAGGCGTAGCTGGAGGGAAGGTGGAGCTCAACGCAGCCGGTAGGATGGTGCGACAAGGTGCAGCCAGAGGAGTGGAGTCCAGAGGTAAAGGAAGGGCGATGACTGACCAAGGTGGAGCCAGAGGGACGAGGGAGCCTGGCGGAGCTGGTGGGCAGACGGGCTACGACGGAGATGAGGGAGGAGTGAGCAAACACGGAGCCCTAGGGTCGAAGGGCCGAGGTGGAGTCCGCAGCTCGGAAGTTGAAGGAGCTGACACTGGGCGACACCCTCCAGAGGGCGACGCTGGCAGGCAGCATCCACAAGCGAGCTCCATTTCTGGAGCTTGAGGGCGAGCTGGGTGGGCTGGCTGACTGCAGCAGTGCTGGAGCTGGCTGACTGGCTGCAGTTCTGGGGGACCGTGGGAAGCTACTCACGATTCTGGAGCTGGGGTTATCAAATGGCACTGGAATTAAAAGACTGTCTAGAAACAGTTGACTAGGAAGGTATTTGCTGTACTGAAACAGCGGAAGGTTAAAATAGGCCCAGAAGTCAGTGAGTAACTTCCCAGTGTCCAGCCGCTGTCCATTTGTAGAGGAGGGGTGGGTGGGACTCTCGCTATCCTGGCGGACGTCCGCCAAGACTCCCCCTTTTGTTAGTGTTGCCGGCTCACACACCTGGTCAGACGGTGGATCAAGCTCCTCCATCTCGGCGCAATCCCGCTCTGTCGCTCTAGGTGGCGATGGCTCGTACGCCAGGGGTGGCTCTCCCTTTGCGGTGGGCTCTAGCAAGCGCTCCCTGCAGATGGGTGGTGATGCTTGGCTTGGCGATATTGCCCGAGGATGAACATGCAGAGCACGTCGCCCGGATAGCTGCTAACAGTCGCTGAAATATGGTCCTCAGGGCTGCTCTCCCCCTGCTCCAGCAGGAGGTGAAGAATCTCGGGATGGTGGATGGGGTCCATAGAAACAGGGCTGAGAAAAGAAAACACTGAGGGGCAAAAAGAAAAAGAAAAAAGAAAATCGGGGGAAAACTCGCCGCAACTTTTTTTGGTCTGGTATTCTATCACGCACTCGCTGGGTAACATGAAGGCACGGGAACACAGGATTGGAATGAACGAGAATTTATTTACAAACACTTACGGAATACAGGCATTGGATGAGACAGGACATGTAGACTGGACATCGAGGTGAGACAATACAATACCGGACAACGAAGGACACAAACAGAGGGCTATAAATACACAGGGATAGTGATTAAACTAATAGGACACAGGGATGAACACAGGTGGGATAAATTAACACTGAACAGGGTGGGAAAAACAGAACAAAGGAATCACATGACGGGAAGCACATGGAACACAACAGAACACTGACATTTAATAAGTATTAATTAGATTAAAATCCTTTACCATTTCATTGGGAGTGCAGTGGCTGGTATTTAAATGTTTCTGTCATGCCGCGTTGCTTTTGGTGCAGACAGCCAAATTGCATGTCGCTGGAATCGTGTTGCTTGTTGTTAGGACACAGTATTAAAGTTTCACATGAGAGCTAATTATTTTGACTTCAACTGTTTATTGCAGAAGGTCCAGATTAAAATCTTCTGATTACTTTTTAATGTTTTTTTTTATTGTGATTTAGATATCAAGTAATGTCCCTGCATGAGTCAACAAGTAACAGTAACAAGGTGTTTCCAAACAGTCTCATATGACATTGTGCTCTATAGCCATTCCTGGCACGAAGAGCTTTCTGCTTTCTGCAGCGCAATCAAGTCCAACTTACCAAAGACATCAAGGGTCAAAGAAAATCTGCAAATGCATCCAGATTCTTAAAACTTGACACCTCAGTCTTTGACCAAATTCTTTAAATGACTTCAGGAGAAAAACTCAAGTGAATTCTTGATATACACATAGAAGAAGAGACACAGATGCAGTACACAAGTGATTCCTCCTCTTCACTCGTAAATAAGAGGTTAATCTACAACACTGATCCCTGAACACCATTAACACTGCACAGGCTCCTGTGGCCTTGACAAACAGGGCATGATGTCTTTCATCTTTCTTCCCTCTGCTGGCCTGGGATGATGATGCAATCAGAAAAATACTGTAGGAAAATATTAATACACAAAATTAGTTATAAAGTTGTTGTTTTTTTTGCTTGTTTTAAGTTAAAGTAAAATGAGAAATATTTAATTAGGCTTTAGCCAAAATAAGTTTAAATTTATATTATTTGTAACACTGGGCCATAAAACCAGTATTATGTTGCATGGGTGTATTTATTGCAACAGCCAAAAATATATTGTATGGGTCAAATTTATAGATTTTTCTATTATGCCAAAATTCATTAATCATGGAGATCATGTTGCATGAAGATATTTTGTAAATTTCCTACAATAAATATATCAAAAGCACTTCATTTAGACAACGTTAAAGATGATTTTCTCAGTATTAGGATTTTTTTGAACCCTCAGATTCCAAAAAAAAAGGTTTTATGTATGTGTGTGTATTTTTTAATGTAAATTTTCATACAAATATTCCAGTTTTTCGATTTACAAATTGATCAAACACTTGATCATTTGATCTAACGGTTCAAACGATTATTGTCAAATAAAATGCTGTTTTAAAAATGCTCTTTTCATCTTTCAACATTTCAAACAATCCAGAAAAAAAACATCACAGACTCCCAAAAACATTAAGCAGCACAATGCTAGTAATAAGAAATGTTTCCTGAGCACCAAATCAGCATATAAGGATAAATCATGTGATAGAAAAAAGAGGTATACTGACTGAAATTTTAAATAAATCATTTGTATATTTTCAATTCTATTTTTTAAATTGAATTCAAATGTATTAATATTTCACATTATAATAATCTCATCGTATGTAATCAAACCCACTGCATTGAAACTAATTAAATAAACTGTATATCAATGTCCAGCCATCAATACACTGCACAGACTCTCTGCTAGCCTAAGATGACCATTTATATGACTATAATCCTGAAAACTGTATTAATGCCACCAAAGAGTCACAGCATTTCAAAACAATATTAGAGCAAGTACACAAACTTGCAGCATGTGTAAATCTGCGTGTTTGTGTGGATGGTCAGATTGATGGGATAAGTGTAAATAATCTTAGCAGTGGACTTTTGACATGAAATGACCAGGAGCAGGACGGGCTAATTAGGTGGTCCAGACAGCTTCGACAGATGGTGAGGGAGATTAGAGATACAGACGTGTATCAAACATGACAGTGCAACGGTCAGAGACCCGCGCTCTGTCTGCCACCCTCTAACCATTCTGACTGAAAGAGCAGATTTGCATATGAACAGTTTGTAAACGAACAATGGCAAGTTATTTTTGTGTTTTTGTCAGATTTTATTTTTTATTTATTTATTTTTAAATGTCAATATAGTTTCAATTATTTTGGTTTATTTTTAAAGTTAAAGGGATAGTTCAACCAAAACTGAAAATTCTGTCTTCATTTACCTACACTTCACTTGCCACAAACATGTCTAAGTTCTTTATACTGAACACAAAAGAAGATATTTTGAAGAAAGCTGGAAACCTGTAACCATTGACTTCCATAGTATTTGTTTTTGCTGTCAATGGTTTTTGGTTTCCAGCTTTCTTTAAAATGTCTTTTTTATGTTCAGCTGAAGAAAACTCATAAAGGTTTGGAACCACCTGAAGGTAAGTTAAACTTGAAAAAAAATCATTTTTAGGTGAACTATTTCTTTAAACTAAATTATGTATTTGATCTGACATCTAGTTGAAAGATCCATCCATTCATCCATTCATCTACATTACTGCCTTATCCAGCAATAAAATCTTAGAAAGATAAGTGTACTGATAGAGCCCTCCAGAACATTGTTATTAAAAAGAGGCACTTTCTGCTGCTATGACTAAACATTATATCACACACCCTCAGGATGCTACTTCAGCTTGGTGACCAACTGCATGTTGTTTTCATCCTGCAGGTCAATGTGGGGAGTACTATGAGTCAGCCTGGCTGAAAGCAGATCTCTGACTCAAAGATCAGAGGGTCATACTTGTCCAGGCCAGACCACAAGGTGCAAAAACTCTAAAGCCGTATGTTCTCATTGCTTCCTGCGGGCAGGTTTTTTAAAGGAGTCATGAGTAAGATGTTAAGGTAGGTCTGAAAGTCATAAAGTGGGACGCATTTAGAGGACAGTGTTGTGCTGCAGGTCTAAACAGAGTGAAATCCTTCGTATAATCAAATGGCTTAAAGAGAACAGACAGAGAAAAAAACTGTTGACTTGGTAAAAGGATCATTAACAACTGGACACTACAGTTTTATATTTAAAACTGTGTTTTTCACCAAAGCAGCAACTTCTTTTGATTTTCTGAATTGAGATGTGTTGATTGCAATGAGAGAATATCTGCAGAACTGTTTACTGATTTCACAGATAACTTGTCTGTGTCTAAAATGTCAGCACAATATAGATTAAAGGCATAAGAAGTATGTTTTGCTTACTTGTGTACTTATAATATCCCAAATCTTTCAAAGAATGTTTAGAAGAATACAGAGAAATAAGCATAGCATCTAGCGCAATAATTGTCTAGCATCACTATGCTAATCATGTCATATACCCTGAATTTATGGTTTGGTTTTATAGAAAACAGGGAATTATTCAGAAGGTCATGATTCACACTCATTAAATAATTACTTTGTATAGTTTATATTTTATTTTACATTCTTCTGTGATACAAAACACAGCCGTTTCGGCACAATGCCTTCCTCAGTGTCACACACACTAATTATTTAATGAGTGCGAATCATGACCTTCTGAATAATATTATTGACAAGATTAACGCACCAAAAAAGTAAAAAAACCGCGAGCGTGCAGTGCAAACGTCATTACTCATAGAAAACAGGGTAAACATAAAAAAATACTTTAATATGTTGTGCATTTTTTGTGCACGCTTACGTCATCGATGATGCGACTGTTCAGTTTAACAGTCAAGAAGCGCTCTCGCTCAGCACAGTGGACATTGCTTTAGTTATATCGTTTTATCGTTTAGTTTTATCGGAGGTTTGCTGAAGGTGCAGCTG
This sequence comes from Danio choprae, assembly GCA_903798125.1. NCBI lineage: Eukaryota > Metazoa > Chordata > Actinopteri > Cypriniformes > Danionidae > Danio > Danio choprae. The sequence continues at coordinate 12,049,641 of CAIGQW010053631.1, forward strand.
ATGTACAGCGAGGGGCTTGCGTTTTTAATAAACTATGACAGTTTGCGTTCATTGAAAAGTTAGAATGATTAATAAATCCATATGAAACATACACTTAAATGTGACGTCGCGTCAGGCGCGATTTGCACTCACACTACAATACCGTGCCAAAGTCCAACCGAACAGCGCTTTGGCACACCCAACTGAACCGCGCCTGGGCCCAATTCAGAGCACTCACATTTGTAAAAAGGAACAGGGGAAACACGGCTCGGATAGCATAGTGTGAGTGCACCCTCTGTCTCAACGACTTTCAGCCTTAATCTGCTTCATACTAGCATTATTATAAGTTTTAAATACATTAGCTCATCCATGGACATGATTTCTGCAGGAGTCTAGTAGGATGCGGTATAGGTGAATTGGTTAAGCTAAATTGTCCGTAGTGTATGTGTGTGACTGAGTGCATTCAGTATGTGTCTGAATATTTTCCAGTGATGGGTTGCGGCTGAAAGGGCATCCACTGCGTAAAACATATGCTGGAGTGAAGTTGGCAGTTCATTCCGCTGTGGCGACCCCAGATTGATAAAGGGACTAAGCCGAAAAGAAAATGAATGAATGAATGTGAGTTTATTTTCATTCCCTGTTATCCCTATGGATGTCGGTTATCTATTTTGCTTTCTTCAGTAGTTTGTTGTTCTTGTTCCGCCACCACTATTTCTATTTCTATGGTGTAACAATGGTCCAGTACAGTGTTGCCACCTTGAGGACAAACTAAGTAGTACAAAAACAGTTCAAAAGCCATATGCCACCTAGAATTGCAAAGAGCAATTTTTGAAGGGGGCAAAAGTAAAACTTGTACTTATGAGTGTAACGGCATTGGATTGAAGCAGGGCTCGAACAGACAATTCCAGCATTATTCTGGAACTTCTTTATTCAACTTTTGAGATCAGGGGAGTGAAGATAACCTACACAGCACTTGCCTCCCCTGACACCCTTGGGATTTACACCTATGACTTTACACAGTACAGTACCGTACACATATCCTGGTGTAACATGAAAACCGAAGTACACTTTGGGCTTAAACCTCCTTAAATGATGCTCCACATGAGGAGGCCTCCGGGCAGCAGAGTAAGAGCCAGAAGGCAGGGATGAGGCAGTCATGAGTCAGTAAACCCAGTATAATCTGTCCCCCACAGTGCCGTAAAGCGTCTGAAAGGAGATTACAATCTCACAGCAGAGTAGAAACATGTGCGTGTCAAAAACAAACAGAGAGAAACAGCTATTTTACACTGACCACACGTCCCTGAGACAATGACAACACAGAGGAGGTGGAGAGCAATCAGTGTCAATCAGTGCAGTGTCTGTGGCAGGATCAGCACTGTCATTCTGAACCCTCAGTGTGTTTACATGCAATTCAAAAGTTGTACTGCAGTTTGACTACAATAAAACAGCATGTGAACACTGCAGTCTGACTGAAATTGTACCTGTCTGGGTTTGTGATATCACACCATCATATGGTCTCAGAAATAAAGCTACATTGTCTCAGTATCTTTCCAAAAGGTACAAGGTACAAGGTGACTAATAAATATGTATATTTTAGGTATAACCATGCACTATTACAAAGGGCCATGACTTTGTCAGCACAAACCTGAACCTGATATAAAAGAACTGCCCAACTGACAACTTTTGAACCTTTATTAAAAAGAGTGTAATGTAATGTAACACTTAATTTTGACAGTACTCCTTAGATTTTCTAGTTGCACATTAAACACTGCATGTACAGTGCGTGTACAAACCCTAAGAAAGTACTGGATTATATAAGGTAAGGTAATTACATGGCTTAAGGTTCAGGGATAGGAAAACGAATAGTATCTGGTTACTACCAAGTTTATGTAATGATTACGTACATAGTTCTCAGAAATTATATTGACTTTCTGCTGATTATAAGTAATTTTGTAATTACATGTAAAGTATCAGTTGTTGGAGTATTAGTTCTGTCGATTGTTCACTTAATGTCTGCTAATACTTTATTTTAGACATTCAACTGTCTATAAATAACTGCAAGATGTCAACGTATTCTACCAACTGCTACCTAACTTAATGCTGTAATGACTGTTGGCTAACAAAGTTACTTATAGTCAACAAAATATCTAAAGGGGTCCTTCAAAATTAAGTGTATTATATTAAGAACATAGCTTCACTTCATCCAGCACTGGACAACAGTTGGTCTTAAAATATTGCGCCATTTTTCATAAAAAAGGTGAAATGACTGAGTTTGACTGAGTGTCAAAAAAGAAAACAAGTGCTGTTGTACTTCTTTGTGACATGGAATGATCTAGAACTACATTGTTTGTTGTGATCTGGTCCTTAACATATTAATTCTTGGAGGGAGTTTTGTGTGCCCTGTTGTTTCATGCTAATGGTTTTGGTTTCTATAATAATCTTGTAATATGCAATAACAATATTCTGTTTTCAGAAGATTGCATTTAAAATCCACTGTACTCCAAACTGACAAATCAAATGCCCCCTCAGTTTGGGGCATGATGGCTCTGAGTGAGTTCATGCATCATTAAGCAATTGGGAAAACAATGGCTTGCAGGAGGCAACAGAGAGACATCTGGGAGGATGCAAAACAACGGTTGCCTCCCACTGTCAACACGCTCAGTTTTACTGTGCGCACAGTAGAAGCAGGAAGCAGCAGAAAGCCAATAACCACAACCTAGCTGGTTGAATGGATTCCTCCATCACGACAATAATGTAATGTAATTCTGATGAAAAACCCACCCCCTTTACCAATGCACGTGACTGCTGTGCTGATGGGGAGAGGTGGGGGTGCTAACATACAGTAAGGCACACCCTTGTGAGTCTTTTGAGGAGACCACAAGTGACAAGATAAAAGGTTTTTGTGCTCAAGACATTGTACCTCAAATGCAAGACATACACCTCAAATACACATAAACTGCCTCTATATGTTTTCTAAATAGAAACTCTTGACTTCATCGCACATTCATTAGTATGGAGTTCAATCACTCAATGCATTCTATATTGAAAAATATCATTTTAGCACCATCACAATATTACATAAAAATAATGCTGGTGTGCATAGGATACAAAATATGAACAAGTCTGAATCCCTGTAGTAAGAAGGTAAAAAGAATAAAAAATCTACTGGTTCTGATTCCAGCAGGTGCTCTGATGGGATTGAGTTTTGAAAATAAAAATAAACAACAACTAAAATGTTGTAACAAAAAATGCAAACGTTAAAAAAAATTTAACAGAAAGTTAAAGATTTTCTATGACACTAACCAGCTTCAACCATTACTTAGACATCGCACAATAATATCATTAATATAATGAACACACGCCACAGTAAAATGAGTGGACATCTATAATGTTGTGCTTTCATTTGGAAGAATGTTACAAATGCACTGAGAGGTAATTGTTAAATGGATTTGAGTGGCTGCACCCATGTGATTAATAAGCTGTCTGAGTGCATTCAGTGTGAAGGCACTGAAGAATGCAAATTAAAAAATAACCAAGCCCAATACAAAGGAATAATAATTACATTACTTTATAGAATGTGCCTGAATATCAAATTTGGGAATAGCAACATTATTTATAATTCAATATAAAAGCGTTTGTTGTAGCAGGGAAAGACCAGTTCGATGAAAATTGATCACCAGTAAGTAAAGAAAAGTATAACAAACCAAAAATGAGTACCAAAAGGTACGAAAACAGCACATCATGTCAAAGAGACAAAAATAAAAGTCACAAACAACCAAGAACAAAAAATAAATATAGTTTGACACGAGAAAAATAGAGCAAAAGCACTGCTCTACCCATGCTGAATAAGCAACAGTTTCTTTTCTCTACATTTCTTGTTTTCCCTTTCTTCTTGCATCCACAAGTCTGACAAAAGCTTGGGTGCACGTCACACTCCACTCTCCTCCCATTCCACACTCGCTTGCTCACTTCCCAAAGTGTTCCGTTTGCACTCACCACAGCTGTCTCTTCGGAGGGATGCAGTTGTCTTTATTGGAGGCTGTCACTCCCATGGCCATCTGCATCACTGTTATGTATTTCTGGTACTTCATATTGTCCACCACTTCAACCACCACGCAACCAACATAGGTGAGCTTGTGCGCATCTAATCCCTGGCATCCGCCTGCTCCGGGTCCACCTCGGTCACTTTCAGAGCTCCATTTCCAGTGCTGAGGGACTGACAAGGAAAACACTCCTCAAGAAGCGCGACAAAAGGTACCATGCCGCTAGGACCCATGTCTGTTGTGACTCTGTAATCTCATTAGTGCTCTGAATAGCGGGCTAATCCATTCAGTGATGGTCAGGAGCGGCACATTGTTTCTGCGCGCTCTTCGCGAAGCACTTTCTGCTCTGAAAACAATCAGAGAGAAACTCTGACAGAAGCCAGCGGCAAGTGACAGCGGCTGAGCGTTTGTGTGTGAGGTAGGGGAGAGGAAAAGTGTGCATGTATATACGCGGAAAAAAGAGGGAGGGAAAGAGAGAGAGAGAGAGAGAGAGAGACGCGCACATGCTCGGGAAGAGCAAGAGTGGGGGTGAGAAGCAAAGAGCGAGAGAGACAGACAGCGCGCATGGAGCTCTCTCAGACGGCACGGAAATAGATTTCAGAGAATCAAAAAACAATGTGAAGTGATTTACAAAACAGCTCGCTTCGTCCAGCTCACAAAAGCATCTCGATGCAAATGAGATCAAAATTGACTGTGATTTGAGCCGTGTGACCGGTGTTTACCTAATGGAAGAGGGGGATGGGGGACAGGAATAGAAGAGAGAGGGAGATGTGAAGAAGAAGAAGAAGACACAATAAATTTTTTAATCCCGAACACAGTAATGAATGTGCCGCACAGACGAAGTCTTCTTCAAGCAAATGCAGCAGTGCTCTTTTAATCTATAAAAAGCATCATTCCGATCCCAAACAAGTGCCATTAGAATGACTACCTGCTGACCTTCTTTTGGTTCTCAATCTGCTTAAGTAACCCTCATCTGATCCCGCAGAGGTCTAAAGGACAGCTGTTGTTAGTCTGACCACTGGCTGCCTTAACCGAGTTAAAGGACTGGCTTAATTAGAAAGGGCACTTTGCCACTAGACAAGAGAATGTTATTAGTCACCTGCTATCTGACTAGAATGTACAAAAGAATCAATTGTAAGTGCCTTTGATTTCTTAATTAAGCCATTTTTGGTCATTCAGCACAGGACCATGATTACAGGGACAGTACCTTTTTAAATATTCTGTTTCGGTGCTTTGTGCGGGATTACAATCTCTGTAACTGTTCACCCTTCCCGAGTTACGCCAGAGATGAGCACAAAAACATCCAAAAGTATTTCATTACAAGCTTATCGCATGTATTTGATTAAAATACTAAATATCGGCAATAAAATACATTTAAACTAAATACGAGTAAATTATCATCATTACATTTGACAACAATTTGAGGTAGTTTGGTGCAGAACCATTACTTTTTTCCTTCTCTTTTTAAATTAAAATTAAAAACATATGCAATGGCTACTGTTGCTTTAAGACAGATACACAGGTCCAATTTTCTGATCCATTTTTTATTTTTCTTATGTTCCCTTTTCCTTTTTGTTCACTTGACACATAACCAACTGTGGTTACCTAAATATTCGCCAAGACAGACATTTAAAACTAATTTTATGTGTTTATAACATCTAAAGGAATTGTTCACCCAAACTTTTTTTTTTATTTTGTCATCATTGATTTGTTCCGATATATAACAACAGGTGCGCTGGATTTAGCAATATATATATATTCACATGATTTATTTACATCTAGCAAAAAAAACTAGAAGTCCTATTGAGAGTTTTCTTGTATTGTTTGAAAATATCTATTTAAATATTTTATGTTTTTTTTTAAATCCAATATAGTCTCTCAGAGTATTTCATTGCAAACTACATCTGATCATGTCTTGGTCCAAGAAAACACAGATCACAAAAAAACTTATTTGAATAAATTAATTATTCAATATTATACTAATATAAAATGTAAAAAAAAAAAAAAAAAAAGATATGTTTACCTAAATATTACTATATCAAATACATTTTTTTGAAATATTACCCTTACAAGTTATGTCTACAAGATTGTGAACTGGAATTTGGACTGAAGGCCACTCAGATATTTAACACTAAATGAGATGGGGGATTGAGAGTGGGGGCTTTACACTTAAAATGGCATACAATTAAGAAATGGAAAGTGAATTGAGTGATTAGCGAGTCCATTGTAATTGTAAAGGGGTGTTTTTTTATTGAAGAGAGATTGAATGAATCTCTATTTTGCTATATGGTGTCAAACAAAAACAGGAGAATTGTGTCTTCTTCTATAATGTGTAATATATCTGGAAACACCTGACCACAAGCTATAAGGAATAAACTGCAATGAAATGCGAGCAGGCAGCGGTTGGAGAGCATACCATCGTCTGTGTCCCACAGGAGAGCCCATTAACCTTTTTAGGTTAAGCATGACTAAGAGAGATGCAGTTCTGTGAGGTCAAACAGCAGGACATACGGAGACATGAAGATTATGCGGAACTAAAGAGAGACCATTTGAGACTATTGTTATTCGCTGAGACATTTCTGAAGTACTTTTATATCCAAGGAATGGAGAAGGGTAATATCTGATGCAACTTCCAATGCATTTATTTTCTAATAGAGCTGAAAGTAATATGAGCACTTCCCCCTAGCAATTACATGCATCTACACTGTTGAATTGAGCCACAGTAATGAATCATATGAAGTCATACTGATAATAGTATCTACAATATTGCATGAGTCATACTGAGAAAGGTGTCAAGTTTATTAGATACATAACTTAAAGAAACAAAATCTGTGCAATGTAACATTTTTGTTACATTAATCATATAAACATGCAATAATGTAAATAATATAATGTAAATAATATAAGTTTGTACAGCACACTTTTCTGTCTATATGCAACTAGTAAAAAAATGATATAAAAATGTAATAAAAAAAATATTAGAAGATATTAGAAGATAAAGACGGTGGCGCAATGGGTAGCACAATCGCCTCACAGCAAGAAGGTCGCTGGTTCGAGCCCCGGCTGGGTCAGTAGGCTTTTCTGTGTGGAGTTTGCATGTTCTCCCCGTGTTTGCGTGGGTTTCCTCCGGGTGCTCCAGTTTCCCCCACAAGTCCAAAGACATGCGGTGTAGGTCAATTGTGTAAGCTAAAATTGTCTGTATTGTATGAGTGTGAATGGGTGTGTATGGATGTTTCCCAGTGATGGGTTGCAGCTGGAAGGGCATCCGCTGCGTAAAACACATGCTGGATAAGTTGGCGATTCATTCCGCTGTGGCGACCCCAGATTAATAAAGGGACTAAGCCGAACAGAAAATGAATAAATGAATGAATAAAAATGAGTCTTGACAACTAACTGGAATTAAATAAGTTTTATTTGGAGTGCTGATGGAAATAAAAATGTATTTCTGTAAAATAAAATTGTACATACTGTTTAATTACAGATATAAAAGGCAATTCAAAATAACAATAATAATAATAATAATAATAATAATAGAAAAACTAAAATATATGCTTTTGTCAACACTTATAATAATAATAATGTTTAGTAAACTATTATTATATATCGAGGGGTTATAAGGGGTTAGAAATAAAGAAAACAGCATGAAGATACTAACCGTATAGACTATGATTTTAATGTCTTTGATGACATTTGACAGCTGAAACTAAACAAAATTAATTGCATTAAACACATGTAGGAATCACATGACCAAAAGGCAAGTTTCTCCTGTTAGAACGTCCATCCGAGAGCATGAAGGTCAGATAGAAAGCGGAGTGTCAGCAACTTCCATGCCCTGCAGCCTCCAATAAAAGAAAGAAAATAGACTTTTCTGTTCCTTTTATTCTGTCAATACTCCGGGCAGGTCCTTGAGACACTTCAGATCGAGGTTTTAAAATGATGAAATGCATAATGACTGTCTGATTCTATTTATATTTCTGCATCTAAATGCATACAGAAAGTTAAAAGAAAAGCATGTTCAAAAGCCATGGCAGGACACATTTCATTTACTAAATTTAGCACAAAGTTTGGAAAATGCATTTATTTGCTTATCTTCACTTCAGTCTGTCTAATCCATTCTAATTACAATGATAAACACTGCATAATTCATGTTGCACTGTCCTTTTTGCAATACATAATTTATATATGTTTAATAAATTCCAGCACAGAGCTGACACTTGTGTCCCAGCCAATTATCATCCTTACTAAAAGTGTGTGAGACTCGCAGAAGAACTACTTATACTTTATAATGTCATTTAAGAAAAGGTCATACAATCTAAGTGGCATTGTCACAACTAGCTTACAACATTTTTAGTATTTCCACTCTCATTTACAAATTTGTTTTAAAGCAGTCCCCCAGTAGTCGCTAATTTAATCACTTCAAATTCAACTAAAACGACATGTAAAAACGTTTTTTCTCCCAGTGAAATAATTTCTTCTTGCTTTAAAACGACTTGAATAAAACTCTACAACCTAACCTTAAATATAAATGGATTTATGAATAGAATGCCCCCCCCCCCCCCCCCCCCACTCCTCAATTCAGTCACCCTAACTCTGATAACCTGCTTCGTACTCTCAGCTTTAAACATCACCCCTACAAACTGTTGGCTAAATGTCTAATGCATAAGGAGCACATAATAGGAAACACTTTGAGTTTTATAGCTGTCTTCTCATTGGATGAATTCTACGGAATTCGTCTGATCTTTTAGATAAATATGCCCTGTGAAAAATATAAATCAGTTAACAGTTTAACCCACAGTTTAGATAGTTTTTTATTTTTAGATTTATTTACATTTTTCCCCCTCATAAAACATTTTATATAAAAGCAGCATCTGAATACAGCGATGCGGATGTTTGCACAAGCTACACAGTCCATACAGTAGACTGCTTGGAAAACAAGCGGTAATAAACATGAACAAAAGTGTTACACTGAAGTTTCTTTTCAGATTCTTTATGTATTACTCTTTACACTGACGGACACATAACAGTAACTAATAATAGTCTTTGGTTTAACTACTTAAATATTCTGGTTTGCCGTCTCATGTGGCTAGAATGTAAAAAGATGTTAGTAGAAAAAAGTGCTTTTAAGGCATTTAGTTGACTTTATATAATTTAAGGTGCATAATTATAAAAATTAAGTAAAGTTAACAATTCAAAGTTCAACAGGTTTACTCACTTTAAGTAAAGTCCTTCAAAAATTCATTCATTTTCCTTCGGCTTAGTCCCTTTATTCATCAGGGTTCGCCACAGAGGAATGAACCGCCAACTTATCCAGCATATGTTTTACAAAGCGGATGCCCTTCCAGCTGCAGCCCATCACTGGGAAACATCCATACACTCTCATTCACACACATACACTATAGACAATTTAGTTTACCCGATTCACCTATACCACATGTCTTTGGACTTTGGAGGAAACCGGAGCACCTGGAGGAAACCCACGAAAACACGGGGACAACGTGCAAACTCCACACAGAAATGCCAACTGACCCAGCCGGGACTCGAACCAGCAACCTTTTTGCTGTGAGGCTAACCACTGAGCCACTGTGTCCCCTTAAGTAAAGTCATAATCACTTTTTGTGTGCTCTCAATATTAGGTGTAAATATAAGTTGACAGAACTGTTTACATGTTTGTGACTACAGGAAATCTTTGAGGGCCTTTTTGGTACACTGCAGTTTTAAAAACAAAATATTCTGTAATGATGTTAACTGATAAAATAGCACATGGTTTGACTTTAAGCATATAAAAACCCCTGCTTGATTAATGCGTGCCATGTTGGTCTCTCACCAGAGAGTAAGTGTTTGGGCAGCAGAAGTAGCCCAAGGTCAGAAGAGGTGCTTGGTAAACTCACACAACAGCAGACATTGCCACAGCAGGTTTTCCTATTAAAACCTCACACCTTTCCGTCACAGGTGACAGTGAGGTGGTTAACTGAGGAGATGGCGACTGGCACACTGAGCCGAGGACACGCATCGATTAAAAGCGCCATTTAAAAACTACTTGTCATAGTTTGTCCCTTCTTTGAGAAGCACCATATGGGTTAAAGAGAGAGAAATCCCTCGGGGGGAATGCGTTGATTATCTCTGGCCACAAGTTAGACCCTCAACTGGCCTGCGGACACAATTAATCACATGACCCACTGCAGCGAGATTAATTCTGAACGGCTTGGACAACAGACCCTTCTATTCAATCACGGATGGAAATCTAACGGAGACGGCCAATGATACGAGTGCGCACAGAGACTAATGAGGAGATGAATGCTGCTGCACGGGGAGAGCAAATCAAACAAACAAACAAACAGATGCCCTTACTAGGCAGATTTGGGTGAAGTCGAGCATTAGAGACAGAACGTGCCGTCCACCAGATGCTTGTTGTCAGACTTGTTACTGGAGTAGAGAACAACTGTAAATCTACACTCACATAACATCCCCCTCATAATCGCCATGACAACATGACGCTTGGTCATCACCATTACAACCATGCGCTCCCTCAGCATTTGAAAACAGTGAACTAAGATTATAACTGATAATTATTAATAGCATGCATGAACAACTCACACATATGCATGGAGACCTCTAATAAATTAAACCTGCATTTATTCTTCGTCCACTCAACATGGTTTAAAGGTTTAGCATACCCAAAAATTTGTTATTAATTACTCGCCCACATGTTGTCCTTCGTTTGTTTTTGGAATACAAATTATGATTTTTTTTTTAGGGTTTTTCACCTTTATTGGACAGGACAGTAGAGAGAATTGACAGGAAAGTGTGGGGAGCAGAGAGAGGGGAAGGATCGGCATAGGACCTCGAGGCGGGAATCGAACTCGGGTCGCCGTGAGCACTGGAGTGCATGTGTCGATGCACTTTCCACTACGCCATTGGCACTGACAAATTATGATATTTTAAGTAAAATCTTGAGAGCTCCCTCATCTTCCATACACAGCAGGGTTCCTGACTCGTTCAAATCCAGAAAGGTAAAAAAAAAAAAAAAACTTTATTTAACAGTTTCTTTTCCTCAGTGTCAGTATAGAGTACGTATTCATAAACACTGTGCAGTGATGCATACCCATATCTACTGTATATATAATAAGATATCTACTGGAATGTATAATTCTGTTACAGCCATGTTTCTCACTGACAACTTCCGCCAACTTGCAAACTTGAAAGTGAAAGAAAATGTTGAGTTTTTGATTGGAATAATGACTTTGTGGTGATTGTCATGTGCATTTAATGCGTAAATGTGATTTATCTGATATGGCTTGAATGCACCAAAAGCACAGGCGTATCTGAGGTAATACATCTGAAGCACGACCAAACGCAATATGTGAATGTGCACACTATACTGACACTGAGGGCAAGAAACTGTTGAATAAAGTTGTTTTGGTTTTATGTGTGCATTTTAGTCGCAGTGTTGAACTGACTTAGCACTGAAATGTTCCTTTATTCTACTCTATTATGTCTTTTATTGTGGATGTCCAGACTTTTGGGGGGACTTGAATGACTTAGTGACATTGTAAAGATGCAATTTTCTAGATAACACAGATTTGGAACAACCAACTTCTGTTGCTATGGCTGAAAGGATCATCCATTTTGCCTTTTCTGACCTTATATTCAATCACTTTACAAAACCCACCATCTTGCAAAATCAATGTTTAAAAAATCAAGTTAGGCTGATATGATGTGATATATACTAATACCGGAAATCTTTCCACTAAGAAGCCTTTCTTTCATGACAGAAATGAGCATGCAACTTTGGCAGCTGACTCACTTGTGATATAAAATATGTACAAAGTAATTTAATATGCAAACATGCTTTCATTGGAGAACACCATTTACTTCCTGTTCTCCTTCCTTTAACCTCATTTCAACTCTGACACTATGGTTTTCCGTGCATGATCCAGTATCTCCAGAGGCATCGGGTTGGATGGGTTTGGGGTAAGATGAGGTCGAAAACACCTAGTCACAGCCCTTCTCATACCTCTAAAAGTAGGCTGAGAAAACTGCTGGCATTTACTATAGAGATAGAAATTCGGAGTATCTATCATGTAAGACTAAATGATAATTGCAAAGAAAAAAAAACATGGCAAAATCTACTCACAGTGCTGTCTACAATAGGTACGCATGCAGCTGGCATCACAAACTGAGAGAATGATTTAGCACAAGGACAAACGCATCCCAGCTCCCTTTGTTATCAATTAATTTCAAAGGGGAAAATGAAGAGAAGAATACACCGGATTTGGTATTTTTAGAAACAAACAAAAGAACAAAGAAATGTTGTTGTTTTTCTCTATTCAAATAAATGAATGAAATAAATTGCAATGACAAATGAAAAAATATTTGTTGCTTCTCAAAGATGTGCATGTTGATAAATAGAAAAATCTCTTATGCAATTGCATTGTTTGTTGTGGTAAATGTGACATTTTTATTACAATAAATATTTTAATTGTAAAACATTTTTTAACACTTTAATTTGTTAATTTCTAAATTTCTACACTGCTAAAATAAAAATAATGACTTTCCATTGGTTAATCCACCATTAATTAACATGAAAAAGCAATGAATAACTGCATTTTTAAAGAATTATTAGTAGCAGTTTATGAAATACATTGATCATGTTAACTAATGCATTAAATGTTAATAAATGATACATTACTGTAAAGTGTTGCCAATCAATTTAAGAAGAAAACGTTTTAGTGTTGTAATTTAGTGTTGCTAAAGAGTACGAATTAAAACGAAAGAATTGTTGCAGAAAGTCAACTGAAGACCCCCCTTTGAAAGTTTGCTTAAGCCCAAATTATACTTTGTTTTTGATCTGTAAGCCATTGTAGGCACAAAGTCGTATTCACAGCCTTTCAAAGTATACTTCCTTTTGAATTGTTTGCACACACAGGCACTCAACACACACCCTGGCCTACAAATGTCCATCCATGCATCATGAGTTACAACCCACATAATCATCTTTGTATTATTTAAGCTAGAGTACAAATGAGGGTACTATCAATTGACATTGTAGCATCCGATGTCAGCTCTGTTTAACTTTTTTTCCCTGACTAAATTGTGAATCGACACCCTCAAGGAACTGTTGCCGTCTTATCCATAAACTAACTGCGGCAAACGAAAATCTAAACTCCCATGTGCGATCTGTGCCTTCAAGTTTGTATGGTTGAAAAAATCCAATGGTGTTTGTACTAATTTGTATTAATTCTGATGACAAATTTCACACCATGTGCTCTGTTCACTGACCCTGTGTATAATATGTGAAGTATACGTCAGGCTTTAGGCCCATAGTGGCCACCAGTTGAGAACTTTTGATCAAAGTGTATTTTTCTTCGGCTTAGTCCATTATTTATCAGGGGTCACCACAGCGGAATGAGAGTGAATGAGAGTGCGTATGGGTGTTTCCCAGTACTGGGTTGCGGCTGGCAGGGTATCCGCTGCATAAAACATATGCCGGAATAGTTGGAGGTTCATTCTGCTGTGAAAATGAATTAATTATATATAATAATTTGTTTACAATCACACATTGCATTCATTTTATTTTGGATTTGTATTGTTTACCTTTTCTGTATCTGTATGGACCAGCTACTAGTGACAATTGAATTGATTGTTTTGGGGGTGTGGGCTAGAGCTCAGCATGATTCAGAAAGTTCAGGAGATCATATGTTTGAGTTTCTTCCAGAGCTGTAAGGCTCCAGGAACCGTCAGCACTTTTCTCAATGTGAGGCTCTAATGACTAAAGAGAAGAGGTGACTGAAAGAGTGAGGAGCAGAGAGGGACTGCTGTGTGCTGCGGCCTCATGCCTCACTGCCCTTCTGTCTCTGCCCGCTCTCAAATGCCACAGCACTCTGCCCTTGCTGTCTGGCACTTCCCCCTCACCTGCTTCATCTGTCCTCTGCCTTTTTCCCTGCCCTCTGGACAACTGTCATAAATCACTTCTCCGGCCCTGCCTCGTGGCTCAACTTGTACTGAGCTCTTAGCCCAAGACCTCGACCCCTGTTTACTTCTTTTAGCCCCTGGGTGACAGCGAGTCCCTTACTGCGTCCATGAGGCTGGTGTTCAAATTCTACCAAAGTGTCCACAGGGGCACATTATTCGGAAAAAATAGGTCCTAGAAAGCACTTCCTGGAATTTTGGAATTATCCGTCTGTCTGCTTGCCTGTCTGTTTTATATTTATAGTTTTACAAAAGGTTTTCCTTAGTTAATTTAAATAATGTTCTTTTGCCATTTGTATCTTCAAATACTTGAAAATGAATGCATCACAGCTTTTACAAACAATTTAAGCAGCACTTGAGTTTCTTGAGCACCAAATCAGTAAATATGAAGGATTTTTTGAATGATCACGATCATATAAATAGATTATAGAATTAAAAAAAGCAGTCCAATTTAAAAAATCAGATTTTTACAAACCTGGAAAAGTCAAATAAATTAATAAAATATAAAAAATTAAATAAAATAAGAAATACTGCAACAATTATTTTTGTAAAAGTGAACAAATGAAAATAAAAAATGGAAAAAATATGCAGTAAATCACAAACAATTGGCAGTCATGGAGCACCATTTTGTCCTCTGACCTAAGATGTGCTTAATATAATAATGTTACTAAGATAATGGGCAAACTTGGAGTCACTGATGTACAATAATTTATTATATTCATTCATTCATTTTCTTTTCGGCTTAGTCCCTTTATTAATTTGGGGTCGCCACAGCGGAATGAACCACCAACTTATCCAGCATATGTTTTACGCAGCGGATGCCCTTCCAGCTGCAACCCATCTCTGGGAAACATCCATACACACCCATTCACACTCATACACTACGGACAATTTAGCTTAACCAATTCACCTGTACCGCATGTCTTTGGACTTGTGGGGGAAACCGGAGCACCCGGAGGAAACCCACGCCAACACGAGGAGAACATGCAAACTCCACACAGAAATGCCAACTGACCCAGCCGAGGCTCGAACCAGCGACCTTCTTGCTGTGAGGCGATTGTGCAACCCACTGCGCCACTGTGAGGCAAATTTATTATATAAAGTATAATAAATAAAAATGTCAATCAGTGTGATATTGTGTTGTGGATAATGTAGTGAATTTGTTTTCCTCCATAATTCTTCCAAATATATCCATACACAATAGAAGCAAAGCAAGAAGTGAGGTGAGCATTACCTCATGTATACAGGCAGGAATAGCGCCTTCGCCTTAACAAGGGGGTCGTCAGAATCTGACAGTGTTTCCATGGTGATGGAGAAAATGGATTTTCAGCTGTTCCAGTGGAAATTCTCTCTGGAGAGCTTAGTTTCTCTTTCCAAAACGCAAAAGAGTGGAGCAGAGACAAAAATAGAGATTGACATATGCTAGAGATTGTACTGCGATTATGTCATTTGCAAATGTCTAGCGTGTGTGTGTGTGTGTGTGTGTGTGTGTGTGTGTTTAGATGTCAGTCCATTAGAATTCTAGCATTTGCACAATTAGTAAATTTTTTAATCAATGGATAAATGAGGGCCTGAGAATTAAACGGAGAGACGGTTTTACTGATGATCTACTGGGGGGGAAAAGACTCCTGGGTGCTGTTTTAAAGGTCTCATTGTTGCCATGGCATCAGGACACTGTAGCTGACGGCAAAAATAAACAAATAAATAAATAGCAACAGTCTAACATGAGAACGAACAAAGAAGAGTAGAGTAAAGCATCATACAAATCTCAATTCATCATTTATACACATTCTATCAGCTCCATATATGTACAAACAATTTTGGGATAAAAGATAAACTTTCTCTTGATGAAAAATTTTACACAATTATTTGTTTAATTTTATCATTATTTTGTAATTTTGGTTACATTTTCACTTAGTAACATAAGGTAAATTTTAACACCACCAGATTAACCAAACAGATGAAACCACCAATGCACATGATCTCTGTCTTCCTGTTGAGACAGATAAAGTTAAAAATCTCAATATAATATGTAAGAATCGATTTTGAGGTGTGTACTGTATATTTATAATTAGATTATTACCACAATTTAATTACCAGTCATGTTTTTTTTCCTTTTTACCATCCACCCTGGTAGTGATGAAGGCTTTACAAATGTGGTTTGTAATAAGTGGGGGGAAATAAGTATTGAACACGTCACCATTTTGCTCAGAAAACATATTTCTAAAGGTGCTGTTGACTTGAAATTTAACAACCAAACTGTCAGTGTTCGTTCGTGTCTTCCTTTGTTTTCGTCATGTGATTTCTTTGTATTGTCTTTCCCGCCACCATCAGTGTCAATCTGTTCCACCTGTGTTCATCCCTTGTGTGTGATTAGTCTAATCATCCCCCATCTATTTATACCCTTTCGTCTGTATCCATTGTTGTCCGGTATTCTGATTCGTCTGCTTCGTATGGTTCTGTTCCTGTGTCGTCCTGTCTTCCCGCATCCAATATCTGTTACCCGTAAGTGTTCAATAAACCCGTTTTGTAATGTATCTCATTCTCCGTCTCGTTATGTCATCTTCAGCCAGCCAGGCGTTACATAATACCGGACCCAAAGTTAGCGGCGTGCATTCCTCCGATTTTCTTTTTCTAGTCTTTTTGCCCCTCAGTGTTTTATTTTTATCCCTTCGTGTTTCCCTGGACCCCACCCACCTTCCCGTTCGTCTTCACCGCCTGCTGGAGCAGGGGGAAAGCAGCCCTGAGGACCATGATCGAGCGACTGCCAACAGCTTTCCGGGCGACGTGCTCTGCACGCCTATCATCTTTAGCAGAGCACGATCGCCCGAAGATGGTCCTCAGGGCAACATCGCCGCAAGAGTGGAGTGGACACTGGCGAGTAAAGGATTTCTACTCACCGCCTTCCTGGAGGATCTTGTCAGTGCCACTCCCGACCCAGTGACCAGCCAATCAACATCGTCCACCTGCTGGGAGCGCTTGCCAGAGCCCACCGCAGACGGAGAGCCACCCCCGGCCAATGAGCCATCGCCCCCTAGAGCGACAGAGCAGAATTGCGCCGAGATGGAGGAGCTTAAAGACCCGTCTGACCAGGTGTGCGAGCCGGCAACACCGCCAAGAGGGGGAGTCCTGGCGGCTACCCGCAGAACCAGCGAGAGTCCCGCCCACCCCCCTATGCAGATGGACAGCGGCTGGACACTGGGAGGCTACTCATTGGCTTCTGGAGCTTTAATTTTAATCATCCGCTGCTTTCAGGCAGCAATATCCGTCCGCTGTTTTCAGGCAGCAACCAACTGTTCCTACACAGTTTTTTTAATCTCCCTTCTGGGAAAAAGCCTCAGCTCCAGGGTCATGAGTAGCTTCCCACGGTCCCCCAGAACTGCAGCCAGTCATCCAGCTCCAGCACTGCTGCAGTCAGCCAGCCCCCCAGCTCACGCTCCAGCTCCGGAAATGGAGCTCGCTTGTGGGCGCTGCCTGTCTGCGTCACCCTCTGGAGGGTGTCGCCCAGCGTCAGCTCCTACGGCCTCCGAGCTGCGGACTCCACCTTGGCCCTTCGACCCTAGGGCTCCGCGTTGGCTCACTCCTCCCTCGTCTTCGTCGTGGGCCGTTCGCCCACCAGCTCCGCCAGGCTCCCTCGTCCCTCCGGCTCCACTTTGGTCAGTCGTCGCCCTTCCTTCGCGTCGGGACTCCACTCTTCCGGCTACACCTCATCGCACCGTCCCACCGGCTGCGTTGAGCTCCTCCTTCCCTCCAGCTTCACCTTGGTCCTCTGTCGCTCTGGTTACGCCGCGGGCTTCCGGAACCCCGCCGTCGCCATGCTCGGGTGAGCTGCCTGCTTCGCCCGGCCCTCAGAAACCTCGCCGTCACCTTCGCCCTTCGGCTCTCCGTCACTTCCTTGGGCTCCACCGCCATCAGCGGTCGCTCGGTCGGTCGGCCCCCGGAGTCAGCAGCCACTCCTCCTCCACGGATCCTCCCTTCCTCGACTCAGCCCGGGGCCGTCCTTCTGGCTGTGTCCTGGGTCCTCCTGCTCCAGTTCCCTTCCTATCTCTCCCTTGGACTCCTCCCTTGTACCCTCCCCTTCTACCATCCTTCCTTTCGTTGTTTGAAAGAAAAAGTGTTGAACACATAAAAAAAGAAAGGTGTAGAAAGGCAGTGAAAGAAATATATATTTCTGGAGATCACCAAATATTTTTTTGCAGTTTTTGGTAGAGGTAGCTGTGTACACTTTTTGAGATCTCAAATTTCTCTCGCGAGTGCCATTCGCGCCTGCTCTCACGTAAATCCACCAGAGGCCACTGTCGACTGACTGACTAAATGACTGACTGACTGATTGACTGACCCACCATCCTCCCCTAAACCCAACCAATAGTCTTTTCAAAAGCACTGATTGACCCGCCCACCCACTTCCCTAAACCCAACCGAGTTTTAAAAAGCAATCCAGAAAAAGAAAAGCCCTTGCCTGATTTTTTAACACGTTTTTTTTTTTTAGGTTTTTTTGCCACATTTTTACCCTGTTATTTACTTGTTTTTTTACATTTTTTGGCTTCTGTTTTTGTCTTACCCGCCTTCTGGAACCGTTCTTCACCATACTTGAACCCCTTCATCATGGTCAAGTCTGCCGAACGTACATGACGAGCTACTGGACAAACTGGTAACAGCGGGAAAGCCGTCCATATGGAGGTAAGCGGTTCCTTTTAAACAACAAAACACAGCCACGTACCTCTGGCTGCATAATTTGTAATCTCCAGAAATGTATATAGGGCTACGTTTTCAGAATGAGCCTATGTTGGTCTTCATTCTCCATATGAGAGGCGTCTTTTTAGCTGCCATTACCAAAAAAGCATTTTATATAAAGAATTAAATACATATCAGTAGTTCAGTACTTTCTCCTTGTGTCATTCTATTGTTATTACACATACCTCTTTTTTTTTGTTTTGTTTAACAAAACAAAACAAACGTTTTGTTTGTTTGGGTTTAATGAAACCTGGTTCAACTCCATGTCAACAGCTGCTTAAGAAATATTATTCCCAGGGAAAAAAATGACGTGTTCTATACTTATTTCCCCCACTGTATATGAAAACAGGGCGACGCAGTGGCACAGTGGGTAGAACAATCGCCTCACAGCAAGAAGGTCGCTGGTTCGAGCCTCGGCTGGGTCAGTTGGCATTTCTGTGCAGAGTTTGCATGTTCTCCCCGTGTTGGCGTGGGTTTCCTCCGGGTGCTCCGGTTTCCCCCACAAGTCCAAAGGTGCACATGTGGTATAGGTGAATTGGGTAAGCTAAATTGTCCGTAGTGTATGTGTGTGAATGAGTGTCTATGGATGTTTCCCAGTGATGGGTTGCAGCTGGAAGGGCATCCGCTGCGTAAAACATATGCTGTATAAGTTGGTGGTTCATTCCGCTGTGGCGACCCCGGATTAATAAAGGGACTAAGCCGAAAAGAGAATGAATGAATGAATGAATGAATATGGGAACTAGTCAAAGTTAGAGAAATATTTAGCAATTAATTTTTTTTTTTTTAATTGAATCACATAGAAACAAAATGTATAGCATTTTCCATTCTCCACAACTTCAAGAGACCCTCAGCAGTGGTGGACGATGTAAACAAACCAAATATTTGAGTAAAAGTACAAATTTACAAATTACAAATTCAAAATAAAAAATACTTCAGTAAAAGTATTAAAGCTTCCTTTTTTCCAAATAAATACAATTAAATTATAACATGTAAAAATTAATTATCTAAAGATGTTTATATACTGAAGTATTGAAAGAAGTTCTGATTACCAAATATTACTACTACTGATGATAAATCAAGTGAAAAATTAAAAATAACAAAGTATATCATATTGCCAAGTGTATAAAAACAAATTATGTACTGAATTATATGAGCATACCATACAAAAACATAGGCCACAGATCTACAGTTAATGAAAAAAAAGTTTGCATGCCCTCAAGCTCCAAAGATGTCCCATTCTTGTCTCATTTTGACAGACTTTTAAATTCAGTGAATCTTTAACTGGAGACTCGCTTTGACCGGATCATTTAACTCAAGTAAAGAAAAGTCCAGTTGACAAATGAACAGTCCAGTGAGAATTTGTGAATTGATTTACCAGGCTAAGAATCAGCTCCTTCAGGAATTGGACACCTTCAGGAACTGGACACAACTCAGTTAAAAATAATGAGGAACATGTTTTTATGTATTTGGTTTTTTTTATGTAGTGGAGTACTTTGGAATGTAGTGACGTAAAAGCTTGCCAAAATACAACAGCTCTGATAAAGTACAGATACTCGAAGCATGTAAAGTAACACAATAAACATACTTTGTTACTGTCCACTGCTGACCATTAGAGACCACATACTCTCAAATGATCTACATTACACAACTTTGAGTTACAATTGAGTCAATACTATCTGGCACAACTTTATGAACTTTACACTAAAGAAACAGAGATAAATCTAAGCGGTTTTCCACTCTAATAAGTTGGCTAACACTTTTGTTTTAAATCTATAGTCTACATTTTAGGAATGTCAGACAGCTTCCTTTTTTCCCATTGTGCAAGGCCAGGCTATTTACAAAAACGTATTTAAATTCATGTTCTTCAGGATCTTCCTTTGCTTGAAACCTAACCCTGAGCAATGTCATTTTGTTTGCTTTTTACAGCGATTAATTTAGCATCCTCCTTTTGTTTATTTTAGCTGTTTACAGCATCATTCCTGGTTCTGAATGAATGCCACTGCCAGGAGCTGGAAGGAGGGGGTATATTTCTGCTGCACCAGCCACTTCTGCATTGGTTTATCAAGGTCAGCCAATAAGCCTAGAGCCAGAGCCTGTGGAGGAAGAAACCTGAACCAGCACAGCGTCACAGCACGGCCCACACAAATCATGGCAATCTGGCTCGCTCCGTAGCTCCAGGAGATAGGAGACGATGCCCTGTTTCAAAACTAAAATTAAACTTTTTTTGACTAGTTTTGAAGGAGGGCTTTTCTGGCTGATGTTACCTTTTTAGCAGTGTTGACTTAAATAGAGGACTTTGAAATGTCCTGTGTGGAATGTCGTCTTAAACTAAACCAAAGTCGCGATGAAACAGAAATAGTGACAGATGTTTTCCTCAGCACTGTGATGTACATCTGAATATCTGGATCTAATGGCAGGTGCCATTAAAGTGAGTTTGCAGGGGTGTTAATGAGTAATTCTTTTCTCACCCTGGTGTTATTCCAAAGCAAGATGCCCTTCCTTCTTTTTAAGACCACAAAATGAGAACTTTAAAACAATAGAAAATGTTCTGCTTGTGCTTGTCCATATAATGTAATAAACTTTTATCTGCATCAAGACCTGTAAGTGGTTGTTCTAACTGGACATTTGCTATCAATTTTTTTAGTAGTAACGGCAAAATCAGAAGGCTGCCCCTTCATGTTGACATATTAATTCTTTAGTAGGCTAGGTCTAGTTTTATTACAGTAATTGTTCAGATGGGCAATGCACAACAACACGGTAGCAACACTTAACATGGCACAGAAAACTATTGAATGTTTTGCTATTACTTTTCAAATCCCTATTAAGCACACTTTTACAGGTATGCACACCCACACTGTAAAAATAGCTTTTGCTACTACACTTTTTAGTTAAATCAAGTGAACGTTTTTAGTCATCTCAACTTGGATTAATCAAACTGACTACAAATATGAAGTCAAACTGTGTATAACTAAAAAATGGTAATAAAATAAGTTGACAACAAACGTTTTTATGGTACTTCATGACTTTTTTTGTTGCATCATTTTTTACAGTGCAGGCTCTTTTCTGTTTATGCTATTGCTGTGTGTCCATAAACTCAGCAGTTCACTTCAATCATAATGATCAGAGAAGTCATGTATTGTATGTCATCCGAGAGACCAGAGAGTCTGTCATTTTCACTGAAAGGTCAAGTTATATTATTTTAATTAAGCATTTTGAGGCTACATTTTTTAAATAAAACAAATGTAAATTAATTGTTTACAAAAAGATCTACTCACTGTAAAAAAAAAAAGCTTACTTTATGTTGTCCTAACACAAAAGTTATCTTAAATTTGTAAAAACGATTAAGTTAACTTAAGTGGATTGAACATAAAAAATTAAGTTGTGCCAAAAAAAAGGGTTGTGTTGCTTCAAGTTTTTTTTGAGTGCTGTACAGCATGGTTTTAGATAATAGGGTGAAAGAAAGCAGTCCTACAGAGGAACTATCAGTGAATACTTCTAAAGTTTTCTTCCAATCCAAAAACTGTTACATAATTCAATAATTTCATAACATTTCTGTGGTCTTTTCTGAAATGCCCTGCTGAAGCATGCACTCTCTAATGTTTGCCTGTGTGGTCGGATCGATAAGGCTGATTAAAGCCTGAGCCACATCAGTGCACACATGAGACCTATCAATAATCGCACTTCAACCAGTCAGGCAGAACTACTATAGAAAGAAAAGCACTCTGAAATTTCAAGCTTAAGGGAGCTGGAATGAAATGATATGGGGCCCTAATCCATCACAGCCCACTCTTGATTTAACCTAGCCAGAATGTTATCAAATGACATTTTCTTGATATACTTAAATCAAAAGACTATATAAAGAGTACTACTGTAGAAGAGCATAAAGTCATTTGAATGATATACTGTGAGTACGGATTCATAATATATAATGGTACACAATCAGTACTCCTTCATAATGTTACATTCATTTATTTTTTCTCACTTGTATTGATAAATCAGTCAATATTAATTGAATAAGTAATTGTTTTACACAGCGGATGCCCTTCCAGCTGCAACCCATCACTGGGAAACATCCATACACACTCATTCACACACATACAGTAAGAACAATTTAGCTTACCCAATTCACCTATAGCGCATGTTTTTTGACTGTGGGGGAAACCGGAGCACCCGGAGGAAACCCACGTGAACACAGGGAGAACATGCAAACTATACACAGAAATGCCAACTGAC
Organism: Danio choprae; assembly: GCA_903798125.1. Classification (NCBI taxonomy): domain Eukaryota; kingdom Metazoa; phylum Chordata; class Actinopteri; order Cypriniformes; family Danionidae; genus Danio; species Danio choprae. The sequence continues at coordinate 12,072,599 of CAIGQW010053631.1, forward strand.
CCAGCCGGGGCTCGAACCAGTGACCTTCTTGCTGTGAGGCGATTGTGCTACCCACTGCGCCACCGTGCCCAAGATGGTTCAACCAACAAAAATTTACTAACCCTTTTTGGTTTTCAGATTTTTTTTCCAATAAAACATTAAAGAAGTTTTTTTTTGTATCCTTTATGACGTCAAAGGGAGCCATCGTTATTTGAAATGTTATACTTAAATTAATACTGAAGAGAGAAAATAAAAGCTTTACATTATTTACAACAGTTTAACCTGTAACATTCTTGAATGTTCTAATAAATTAAAAGGGTCACCTTCATGTTGGGTGGCATGGGGTAAATGAAAAGAAAATGTTCATTTTGGCATGAACTATCCCTGAGTCTGCAATCTGCCATTGCATCCGACAAAAAAAGAAATATAATAACAAATCAGTTTCTTTCAAGAACTCATTACATAAGCTGTTCAGATGACTTCACATGTCAAGTGGAACTTTAAAGATTTAAGAAACTAGCTAGATCCTTAAAGCAAGTACAGTAGTAGTGAGATGAGGGGACGTTTCTATACTTATTTGTCACGCACCTCTCTCCTTTTCTACTTACTCATATTTAAGTTTAATATAGAACCTGGCAGCAGCAAGCCTACACTCAGCAAATATACGGCAACAGACTCGCTAGCGGTCTATTCAAGGACATCCCATTAACAAACGCAAGGATTTGACTGACAAGATGTTGATCCAATCGCAAACGTCCCCAGGAGTTTCTGCCGGTTCCCCCCGCGGTCTCTGAGTCACTTGCACATTTCACAAACATGGCCTCTCAGCCAGCATCAGTCAGGAACTATTTAGTGGGCGCTCTGAAAAATCTCATTGGTTTGTCCCCTAACGGCCAGGAGTGGAAAGGGTAACCTAATGTAGGCTGACAGTTCTCTTCTCACCGTCCATACTTTTGCCTCCTTTTCTTTCCTTCCTTAGTCTAAGGTGCTTTGTGCTATAGCTTTTAGTGTGGTTTGTAGTGAATCTGACATTCGGTTAGCATGAAAGCTTTTGAGAAAAGAATGCAAACTTACTGTGGTTCAGAGCCAAATAATACAATGGCTGCATCTTATTTAGCATTAGCATGCAGAATTGGGATTAGTGTCTCTCAAATCCTAATGCATTGAATACTAGCACGAGAAAGGTGAATACTATATACTTTCTGGTAGATTTGGACTAATATTACCAATATTAGACATTTTTTCTGTTAAATGGGGATGATTGTGAAGTTGTAGCTCTTTTAAAGAGTTAATTCACCAAAAAATGAAACTTTTGTTATCTGGTAACAATTTTATACTTCAGTATTTGTTTTTCCAACTGAGAATGTTAATGGTTATTGCTTTCCATCTTTCTTCAAATGATCTTCTTTTGTGTTAATCACAATAATGAAACTCAAACAGGTTTGGAACCACTTAATGGTGAGTAAATAGTAAGTAAATAGTAATTTTTGGCTGAACTACCCCTTTAACTTTTAACATAAAACTGGGCACAAGATCGTGTGCTATAAATGTGCAAGTTTATGATGCAGTATGACCCGAACAAGGTGAACTAACAACGATAATTTGAAAACAAGCAAAGTGCTTTATTTAGACCATCATTTTTAAGTGCATGAATTGGTAAGCTGCCAATTTATAAAGAGAAAAGAGGGCAGAAGTAAGAGTCATGGAATCAAAGCCAATTGAACGGAGCAGATGTGAAGACTTCCAAATAATGTAAATCACATTTTTAATGGGTTTTCAATGTAGTTCCTACCAAGCTTTCACTGATGTGTACCCGGGTTTATTTGTCATCAAATAATGTGAACACGAGTCTTCCTAAAAGGGTGTTCTGGGGTAAGGATCAAGCAAGTTTCACTTATTGTTATAAAAAAACATACTAAATCATAGTAGTGAGCTATGTATTTATGCTTTTACTCACTTGCTTTCCTTTCTTACATTTCATTTATGCCCACAGAACTGTTTTCTTGTGAACGTTGGCAACACATTTGTGACAAACAAGCACACTGCAAAGACCCCACTGACAGACAAATCTGAACACCCGCCCTGTGAGCTACTTGGATCTTTCTCAAGTGCTCTGCTGTCCTATAGACTCCAGCTTTACCTCTTTTTTTTATGTTTGGCAAGAAGAAAACTGGTGCCCTCACTGAGCCTGATTTCTCCCAAGGTTTGTTCTCCACTTCCCTCTTGGTGGATTTTTTGTTCGTTGCCACTAGCCATGTTTCCATCCACCTATTTTTATGTGCATTTTGGAATATTGCAAAAAAATGTGCTTAATGGAAACACCAAGATGCACATACAACAAGAAAATGTGCATGAAAAAACATATGCGCACAATTGAGTAAGATAAACTTTTTACCCAAAAAGAAAAAAAATGTGCATACAATGGAAGACATTTACCGAATAAATGCCAACATGCACATCAAATAAAGTCACGTGATTTTGTTTAAGCAGATCATGTGATGACGAAAATGGGCAAAATTGGACACATTAATGGACAGACCATCGGACTGACCAAATTGTAAAACATCCGCAATGTTGTTTTGGTCATTCTAAAATCCCTTAGCCTCCACAACTATCTTGAGTAGCTGTACTCCCTAAGAATGGTATTGGGTCTCGTCTTCGTCTTCTGAGGCACTAGCATTTTTTATATAAGAAAAAAGGCTCACAGTGGCTTCTCTTGCAGCAAATTACATTTTTATTTTTTATATTTTTCGCTAGTTTATTAGAAAGTGACAATTTTGTTCTCTTGGACAATAAATGGAAACAGCCCTTTATTTGCTAATTTCTTATGCAATAATCCAGTTCTGTGCATACATTTTATTCATTAAATTAAAACATGCTGCTACTGTCACCTCTGGCTTCTTTGTTGGGTTCAGTGGAGCTTCTCTTCAGTGGATCGTCCTTCAACAGTGACATTTATATTAAACTGAACTGAATCAGCATTCAACCACAACTCTGCCCACTGTCTAATATGCTGGAATGTTCCACTATCTGAAATATTGTTATGGCTTTTTACAGTATGTTAAGCTGCTTTGACACAATCTAAACTGTAAAAGCACTATAAAAATAAAGATTATTTGACATGCTTTTCTGTGGTTGTGCTTTTTAAAAAAAAATCCAGAGTACAAAATAAATTCAAACAGCCTTGGTGAAATATCAGTCCACCGCTACAGACAAATGTTCAGAAATTTGCAAGATGTCCTCGCTGCAGTCTATAGCATGATGACATACGGGACCAGGTCCAATACGTAGTGGACATTGTATCACCCACTAAGGTAATGCTCATGCTACTGTGACAGTTGGATTTAGGGTTGGGGTAGGTGTAAACGTTAATAACAAGTTTTTCTCTAAGCAAGGTTTTGTACTTTAAACTGAGGGCAGGCCAATCAATTATGGAAGTATTTAGCTCATGATAAAACAAAGCCTAAATTACGCACCTTTTTGTACTCCTGGATCTTTTTATCAGTCTTTAAGTATGCTCTAAACCCAAACACTGGGAACAAACAAGTGTCTACATAAACACGGAGACACTGAATAAATAGAAGAACTGGAGCTCAGAAAAGAGTTCAGACTCTGCCAAGTTAGAGCTGGAATCTTAAACTGTAAAACTGCTGAAGGGATGACGGGAGATCAAAGCGCTGGAAAGCAGAGCACCATATACAGTAAGAGCTGGATTAAAGGAACAACGTGAATTGAGCAGAACAGCGTTTGCTGTGTGTTTGGACAAGACTGTAGCTGTTTAGTGAGGCCAAAATGAAACAGACCCTACACTTGAGCACGAACTGAGAGAAAGCAGATAGAGGTAAATCAGACAGAGCACTGGCTGCCTGTTTGCCATGGATAATTCCAAAATATGCTTATATATTATAACATCATACATACCATTTACTGTGTTATGTACAGTGTTTGGTGACTGCAATTTTCTGATTTGTCTAACACACAAATAAAATATTGAGATATGGTATGCAGTGTTTTGCATCTCCAATTACCTCGTCGTTTGCTTAATAGGCAGAGATGGATGTAGTGGCCAAATGTTCCCACTGGTTGACCGGTCCAGCTGGTCAAAGGTCATCACACCTTCATTCGCCAGACCTGACAAGGGCTCCCACATCCCCAGGTGCAATAACTGCTGTAGCAAACATCGGGACATGTTGCTGCAAATAGTACCCGGCAGCTGCCCGTACGCATTTTGCTTTTCTTCCTAAATGGGCAGAACACAGAAAACTGTTCTGTTCAAATAAATATTAAAACTCAGTATCTACAGTAGAAAGGAAAGCTAATGTCATCACATTAGCTTTCCTTTCTACATATATCTTACATGTTTCTACAAAGTGTGATAATAGAATACATGACATCAATGTACTAATAATAATAGTATCGAAAAACAGAATACAAACTAACATGTTTCAGTTGGATGAATTTTCATAGAATACAATCCTTATTGATTTTATTGTAATAATATAATAAATTAAATTAACCCTTGAGTACTGTTTTGTTGTGTTCATGGATGTTTTTGCCCCATTGACTTCCATCATAATGAGATTTTTTGATTGCAATGCCATGAAAGCATATAATCATGCATTCTTGATTGTTGGTGCTTTTCCCTGTAGGTAAAATGTGTCATTTTTACTGTTGAGATATAAAATTTGTGTTTAAACAGCATGTTTGATTGTTTTTGACTTATTCACAAAAAATAAAAGACAAAGGCCGGTGGTTTAAAACACAAAATGCATTGTAAATATCTAAACTAGTAGAAACATTAAATCAGCTGCTTGCTCTCTTTTCACTGGCCCACTGTTCTGAAAATGCTGTAAACTAACTGAGAATGTGTTAGAATTACACTCACCTTCACATTAATTAAGGCTTTTAAAAGAAGGTTTATTTTAGTACTCTTCCACTGAGAGAGTTGGATACAAGCTAAATTAGACTGAAAAGGAAGGGCAGGTGATCACACTTCAAACATGAAGCTGAGAGGGGGGAAAAAGAGAAGGACAATCCTGCAATTGCCTTAATCCAGAGACACCTGCCATGAAAAGGGGCGCTTTGAAGTCATTAGCAGAGCCGGACAAGACATTGCATTTCCATTTGAAACAAAGAAGCTGACTGGCTGTCAGTCTACTCATACAAAGCACAGCTGAAAATGCTATCCACAACAAAATGATAATGTCTACTTTATCACACCAAACAAACAATAAAATCCACACTCTGGGGGTGTATTTTACATTAGCAGACTGATGACAAGCACTGGCCAAGACAAGCTGTCCCATACAAAAAATGCTTTACATTTCAAAATATATAAAAAATGGCCAAAATATATTGAAATAAAAGAAGTATTTTTACACTATGAAAAATTATATGATCAAAAAAGTCATAAAAACATATTTTTTCATGGGACTTTTTTTATGTTAATCAGGTTCACTTTCAAATTTGAACTTAATGTTTTAACTCCATGTAACTGATGTAAGTTGAGGTGATTTGTAAAGTAAATTTGATTCACCTTAAAAATTTAAGACATTGTTTTGTGCATATTTCCATATATTTCCTCAAGCAAATAAGGTTTTCAGTTATTTATATTAAAGATATAACTTGCCTAATTATTCTCTATGAAAATACACATAACATTTGAAGAAAATCCATGTCTTATGCAAGAATGATACTTACATTTTTCTGATTAAATAAATAAAACTTCCACTGTCGCTGTAAAAGACAAAAATACAGCTATATGCATTTCGCTGTGTTTTGCCCATAAAACAGATTTCTGTTACTACACTATATTTTAGAGTGCAATTCTTCTTAATCATTAATAAATAAATAAATAAATAAATAAATAAACTACACTTTAGATCTCCATCCACACTCTGTTGTAAGGTTGGACATGTATTTTCTTTCTTTTTCTTTTTAATTTAAAATATATTTTATTTTATTGAGCCTCACAGTAACAAAATACATTTAATAAATTACACTTACAATACATACAAGTCTTTAAGTTACAAGAATATATATTTTTTACCCTATGGGGTGTGACAAAAGCAACATGGCAAGGTAAAATCTGAAGCTGCTTTTTAAAATGACTTGGAGGTGAACAGTCACCGTGCAGCAGGATCTAAACTGGCCTAATTAGAGCTCACAGGACATCCGCACACTAATCCTCCACACACCCATCATCCTCTCGGCTTTCATCTGTCCATGTGGATGGCTCCGACAATCCAATAAGCATGTGTGGGCTATATTATGGATGCTAATGTAATGTACAGTAGTAATGTAATGCGATCTTAAACAATTTGGCGAGCTTTTAAGGAGACTGAATGAATATGGCCACAAGTTTGCACACAATCTTTACTCAAATGCATCTTTTATTAAATATTATCAGACATTATTCAAAAATTGGATAAATTTTAACTCTAAAAGACTGTAAATAATGCATTTGTTAACAGCAATGTCCCCTAACTATATGCGGGGAGTTTAATAGATTTACTGTACGTTTATGCAACTGTACGGTAACATAACGTTATATTATATTTTAAAGAGAAAGTCTGTAAAATGACATTCGAGAAATTCCATCTGACACACTTGATGCTTTTCTTTTTCATGCTTCTTTGTTTGTTTGCTTGTTTTTATATCAGCTATGCATATTATTACTTTTTGTGGTATGTTTTACATTATGAAAAGATTGTTTCCAGTAGTATTTTTGTTTTGCCATGATGGCATTTTGTATTTGTGTGAATGACACCTTGCATATTATTATTATTTTTTTTTTCTTAATATCGAAGTCCTGGTAACAGTAGCCACTGACCATAGCATAAAATGAATAATCAAATATAACAAAATCCAAAAAAACTTTTTTTTTTTTTTAATTTGCAACTGAAGATGTCATCTGGCCTAACGGGTAAATTATTTGTTTAAGTACTTAAGTGTACAATCTTGGTGCTTTTTAATTTTAAAGAGGACCTATTACGCCCCTTTTTACAACATGTAAAATACGTTTCTGATGTCCCTAGAGTGTGTATGTGAAGTTTCAGCTCAAAATAGCCCACAAATAGTTTTTTTATAACTCTTTGAAACTGTCCCTTTTAGGCTTTGACCCAAATTATGGCATTTTTGCAACTGTTGCTACAAATACCTATGTGTCAGCATAGTGGCAGATTTAAAAATCCTATGCTAATCGTCACTAATGGGCGGGGCTTTCCTCCTCTAATGTCATTTGCAAAGCGAGAATGTCAATTAAAGTGTTTCTGCTGTTATAAAGTGTGGTTATAAAAATTGAATTTAATACATTTTTACCATTAGAAACTGTTATATAAACAGACTGTTTCCACACACAACTGTTTAAACCCCTTATAAAAGTGATTTCTGCACCATAGGTCCCCTTCAAAAGACTATATTTATCAATGTTTGAGTTACAGTCACACCAGATTTCACATTGTCCTGTTTATGCTACACTATCTTCTCAATGCTATAAAAAAGAAAAAAAAGAAGCACAAAAACTGTTTTAATGCTATGTACATAACATGTATATAAATGCATGACAAGAATACATATTCATTCATGACCCTGCTGTGTAAGTGCATGGCTTAGAATGCATCCTTTTCCCAGTCAGCAATACTACAATCTACTGTGGCATCATATAATCACTAGAAACCATGTTATAATGATAAGTTGCTTACTCCAACAAAACAACAACAAAAAGAAGAAAACACTAATAAGTTCCGTAACTGTAAATAACAACATTTGTTATCCTGAGATTTTCGACTGTTCATCTCTCCATGTAAACAGCATGAGAGGAAACATATCCTGCGAGCTCAATTCTGTTTAAATTCAGCACATCTGTAAATCTCTCTGTCTGTCCAGTTGTATATGCCTGTAATGTTTTATGCATAGTCTCTGCAAAATCTTCTCTTGCTGAAGTTTGTTTGCCGTTTAAAACGTACAGGGCTCCAATAAAGACTAAAGTCAAAGTGCATAAGTGTAATGAAGTTATAGTTTAGTAGATGTGATTCTTTTTTTATCGTCCTCTCTCTAAATTTAGATTTTGATGTCATGGTGCTGACAGTGAATTAAAAGAAAAGAAGGCAGTTCTGCTTTTAAGTATGTCATTGTTACTTCAGTTTGCCCTTCTCAGCCAAAAATAGACTGCTTGCAAAGCTACATAATGGCTTTCTAGATTATGCCTTATTAAAGTTTGAAACGCTAAACAATAATGTCCAAATAAATGGTCCAAAAACATCTCTGGGTACAGTACATGCAAACTCTGAAGAAAACCCTATACTGCCTGCTCTAAGAAGATGATGATTTTGATCATTCTATAACATAATGTGAATATTGTGATATAATTGAGCCAGATTTGATGTGATACTTAGATAAAACAATTGGGGAATCCTTGGGGACCAACTTAAAAAGATAGTTCACCCAAAAATAAAAGGAAATACTCACTATTTACTCACCCTCAAATGGTTCTAAACCTTTATGAGTTTCCTTTTTCTGCCTAAAACAAAATAAGTTATTTTGAAAGATGTTAGAAATCTGTATCCATCGACTTCCACAGTAGACAAAAACAAATGCTATAAAAGTCAATGGTTACAGGTTTCCAAGATGTTTCTAAATATATTTCTTTGTGTTCAACAGAAAAATGAAACTCAGATGGTTCTGTGACAAGTGAATGATGAGTAAATGACAGAACTTTCAGTTCTGGGTGAACTATATCCCTTTAACATATCTGAATGATTTCATGTATCATGTGACACAACGAGACATGACATGAACAAACTTTAAAGGTCCCATGAAGTGCTTTGAAATGTGCATTTTTTATTCAATGTTTGACATAATGTCAACTGAAAAATGAATAGAGGGCGGGACGTATAGCAGCTCCTCCCCTTTTAAAAAACAGCCAATGGTGTTTTGCTTTTTATCACAGTCAGAGTAGCTTAGATCATTTATTCATTCATTTTCTTTTCGGCTTAGTCCCTTTATTAATCAGGGGTCACCATATGTTTTACACAGCGGATGCCCTTCCACCTGCAACCCATCACTGGGAAACACCCATACACTCTCATTCACACACATACACTACAGACAATTTAGCTACCCAATTCACCTGAAGCGCATGTGTTTGGACTTGTGGGGGAAACCGGAGCACCTGGAGGAAACCCCCCGCCAACACGGAGAGACCATGCAAACCCCACACAGAAATGCCAACTGACCCAGCGGAGGCTCGAACCAGCGACCTTCTTGCTGTGAGGCAACAGCGCTACCCACTGCGCCACCCCTAGCTGAGATCAAGCACATCAAATTGTCAAAGCATCTTGAAGGGGGCAGGGATACTAGAAAGCATTTGATTGGTTAGAAGATTTGATGAGAAACTGAAGTATGAGGTGGCGTGAAAAAAACTTGTTGCCACTGTTTTGGAGCACACTAGATTATGGATATCTTTAAGTCTAACAGACTGAATCTAACATCTAACAAATGTTTATTTTAATTTCATGGGACCTTTAATAATTTTTGACAAAATAACAATATTAGTACTATATATTCGGAATGCATTGTGTAAGATACTATTTTTAAAAAGACAGTAGCATCAGTCTTAATGACCTCAGACCTTTGATGTTTTGAGTATACACTTACAGTATATATAAATAGACAGAAGGCTGAGAAATACACTGTTAAAGCCTGATGTGTTGTGGTGGTGAACCTATAGTAACCTCTGTGACAGAGGCATCCCTTCTCAATTACCCAGCAGAAAACGCACTATCCTTCTAGTGTGCAGTTGCCTTTTTAATGGCCTCCTGGAGACATAAAACACAAGACTGGATGACAGAACTGTCCACTGAAAACAGGAAGCAATTTAACTCTAGTAGGTGCCAACAGCAGCCAACTGCTCATAAATTACTGACCTGTGGGCAAACCTCATGTTGATATAAAGCATATAAATGACAGACACTTCCACAATATCTTGAACAAAAGCATGAATATGTATTACTAATCCTAGCGTTGTGTTCCTCAAAACAAGTTTAGATTGCCAAAAACCAATATGGTTCCTGGGTCATTCTACAGAAACGTGCGCTTTTTGTTTGGCAAGACGTCTAAAAATCCATTTCATTTTTTTTAAGCATTTAAACTTCCACATTAATCAATTACCTTTTGACTTTATGAAAACACATAAAAGACAGCTTAATGATTTTGTATATATTTATTTAAAGATCACGTGTACCATCTTTTGTCACTGGTGTTACCTACTTTTTTGGCAACAATAAAGGTTCTTATGAAATACTATGTATTGACTTTTTTTTCAGCACGTGTAGTAATAGTTATGGAGAAATAATGATAATGCAACAAATACGGAGATTATTTCTTATTTGTTTTAAATAGGTTTGTCAAACGTGCTATTTCACGATGTTAGTTCATTTCTGCAACCATACACTTGCTATAAAAATGAAAATATTTGAAACGCATCTATAAACAAGCAATGATGCAATCCTTCAAATCGTAATACTTGAGTGTAGCAGAATTCAATGGATGTAAAATGATTATCTTTGAAATTATGACTATATCTCAACACATGTTTTTAAGTGAAGAAGGAAAAAACACTGTAACAACAGTGACACAAATGAATCGCCAGCGAGAAAAACACTGATCTTCAGTGGTGTTACCTACAAGAAATGTAACACCAGTGACAATTTTCATAAAAAATGCATTTTCCAAAATGTTTGCTGAAAGGTATGTGACAGCATGTTGACAATGTGGTTGATGTACTCACTATATTAAGTAGATTAATCCATAAATATTCTAGTTTTTACAATTCCTTAACAAGAGGTGACACCACTGTCACCAACTAAAAACTTCATTAAAATATGACATGAGATAAATAAGACAAATTTCTGATGACTGAAAAATGGTAATGGAGTTACAATATTCTTTTCTTTATAGAGCTTCAGTAAATATGAAGATAAAAGTCAAATAATAATTTTATTCCAAAATAATAAGATTTTTTGTGAAACTGTAACACAAGTGACACTACTTTCATTATATATTTTAGAACATTTATTTAGTATTTTCTTTTCTTTTTTAAATGTCATTTACATTGTATATTTGATTGTTATTAATAAATGTTTTGTATTTTGGCAGAAAAATCTGTTTTTGACCTCAAAATAAAGCACCTATCTTCTGTACATGGCTGTGGGATGAGCGGTTTTGTGGTGTTTGAAATATTATAGTAGTATTTAAAATACACTGATGACTCAAAGGGGTGTGGAAATATAAAGAAATTATACTCTCTTTTTTTAACTGTTACATTGCTGTTAATTCTAGTGACAGAAAAATGCACGTTTCTGTACAATGACCCAACTGAATCAGAACAGTTTACTGTGCATTTGAGTGTAAGTAGTTTTTAAAGCAATGTTGAGATGAAGTAAGTTTTGCTTTGCTTTTGATTTAACGTTATACAATGACAGATGCTGTATTTCATACGGTTCTTTGTATACAAGAGCTATATTATAGAGGGCGCTTTGGCTCTCTATTTTGGCCATGTCTTGCACTCACAACATGAAATAATAACAGGCTGTCAAGATATGACAGATCTTATTAAGCAACCCCCTGAGTGAGCAGAATAAATGTGTTTAGTCGTTGCAAAAATAAATCCATGCGTAAAATCACGTGTGCCCTATCTGCCAGTCAGTTTTACACGTGGGAAGCAAACATCATAATAATCAAAGGACCTCCGCTTACCCAAGTCATAGTTGAGTGGAATTATATACAAACTGCACCGCCAGGGTGACATTTGGTCCGTTTTAACCATCAGATTGAATCAATTCCGGCTGATGAAAACTGAAAAAAATATTCTTGCTATATTCCCTTTCACGAGGCATGAGTACGCGCGGAATCTCTCTTACGCCATACTTTCACCATCTAGTGGACAGGAGAGTGAACTACATGCATACACCTTAATCCCTTCGTATTTTATTTATTTATTTATTTATTTATTTATTTATTTATTTATTTATTTATATACAACAAAACATTTACATGTTCTTTATTTGTTTTACATGTAGAAAAGTATTCAAGAGTTAATGTCATGTCCCTACTCGTCTGCTTTAAAATAAATGTTTTTGATTTAGTTCTATGTTTTCAGTGTTCTATTTGAAAAGTACCTTAAGATACGATCAATATTCATTTAAAATGCTCATACAGCAGCATCTCATACGAGTCGATTTTGTCAAATGAAGTGCTCGGTTCCCGAGTTGAACACCAAACGAATCGTTTAGCCGTTTTGTAAACAGGTTTAAAAGATTCAGTGAAAAGGTCCGACTCAAAAGAACGATTCGTTCACGAACCAGACGTTGCTTGTTGAGGGCTGAGGAGTAGGAGGCGTGTTAAATATCTGAACGTTATATTTGTTCGTGTTAATTTCTCATAGATTTTAAACATTACCATAAACGTTTTTTTGTTCTGAAATACGTTCATTTCTAAATCGATTTATTTATGTTATGTCAGGGAAAACTGGCATGCGAACATAACTGACGTAACGTTAAAAGTAAGTTATCATATTAAACAGCGAAGACAGTGAACGTTTGAAGAAGGATCATTGCAACATTAAAGTCACTTCAAACTGCTTCTGTGAGAATTTAAATGATAAACCTCTCGACATAAACATGTTTAAAAGAAAAACTGCATGGTTCTCCGACAGTGTTGAGAAGGGAGTGATCAGCTTTTGGGGTGAGAAGATGGGTGGAGTGTTTACTTATGCTTATAAAATATGCTACTGCTACTTAAATATCACAGTGAAGTAATGAATGAACTTATAAATGAATATTTTGGAAAGGGGCCGCTTGTCTGATTAACTGTGTTAACGTATGTCTACTTTCTTTTTAGTTTCAGAAGGGGGCGCCCTTTCATCCTGGAAAACAGCTGGTTACCTCTTCAGCGATGATGCCTCATTTGAAGACACTAAAAGGTGTCTCTTGTCTCTTTAGTCATTTGGGATAAAAAATAATAATAATAACAACATAATTTCCATGCATTACCTTTTTTTTCTAATTATATGCGAAATAGATGATAGTTATTTACATCAACAGCAACAAAATAAACTGCAATGTACCTTTTTTTAGGATATATGACAGTGAGGACTATGTAAAGAACAGGGCAACAGTTTTCCACAGCAGTTTTTTGTCAGCGTGTAAACCTCGCCAGAGTGTAACATCTGTGCCCATTGGCCACTATGTTTTGCCCCCAGACTCAGTCCAGAATGGTGAGCTGTCCTAACTATGTGTTAATTGACATGTTATTAGTACGACGTGGGTAGCTGTTACGTTTATTAATGCTTTGTGCCTGATTACTGTACATTTTTAGAAATGAGAGCGATAATTGGAAGGTTCATTTGGGAAAAAGATGAACAGGTAGGAGACCATGCTGTTGGTTAAACCTGTGTCGTTACACCTCATCATCATTTTAGCTCATCTGTTGTTATGTTGTCAGATGATGTGCGAAGAACAAATGAATTCTGAAGTGTCTAATGACATACTGTCTGGTGAGACTGAAGATCATCCAGTAAGAGAGAGGAGCAGGTATGCATTAACTCAATATTATACAGTAAATGGGTTTTGTCTAGATTTTGAGTGGAATGCATATATTTATTGTAACTAATTTTATTTGTAAATAGTTTTTTAAAGGTGCCACATAATGAAAATCCGAATAGAACCAGGCATAGCTGAATAATAAGAGTTCAGTACATGGAAATGACATACCATGAGCCTGAAACACCATTGTTTCCTCGTTCTCATGTAAATCCTGTGAGTGTAAAATCCCGGTGAAAAACAGGCCAATCTGAACAAAACACAGACTGTTACATTACACACAAGATTCTTCCACATCGCATGGATGTGACAGAGAAAGAGCAGGCACTGAGCTGTGAGAGTGTAATTATTCTATTTTAATTGAGTTTTTTCTCCTAGAGGTCATATATGTGTTTACAAATGAGCAGATAGTACCACATGCCTACTATGTAGCTGTCAGAGAACAATTTAACTTATTGAATCAGTCCACTTAATGCACCATTAATATTGTCCCACATACCGTATAGACAGTCGATATTGATGAGGTCTTTCTCATCTAATTACTTACTATTACTTTCACTGAAACAGCACTAAAAAAACACGGTTTAACCTCATGTTATCTATTAGCCAGGGGGATTACCAAACTGTTGCATCACAGAACAAAGTATGTTCATGTTGTGAGATGTGGCAATACCCTGTAAACAACATGATCTCAGGTACTTAATTATGCCACTCAAATAATGCCACTCATAAGTCACGTTCTCACTTTTAATTATGTATTGTTATCTTTTATGCAGGATATGTTCATATCGATCAAATGAAGAAGTATTCAGGGGAACTTAATGATTTTCTTCCCTCCCTCCATGGCCACGATGTTTCAAGATCTAATGATCCGACTCCTCCTTTTCATCACAAAGCAGTGTAATACAACATGCTTCAAATGAGTCCTTTGGATGCTGGATTTCAGTGTCTGCTCATCTCATATATAGTGCATCTGCTTGTTCTGGTTGTCACACTTTCCCAAGTAATATGAAATCCAATCCCTGTATTTGAACAGAGTTGATTTGACAGGTTACGGAGAATAGTAATTGTAATATAAATAAAATTACACACTTGAAACACAATGTTCATTTTTTTATTTATTTTGTTGTTGCTAATGGTTAGTTACCTTCCAGTGCGGTGGTCTGTCCATTAAAGGATTTTCTCTGATGTCAAGTTTTATAAGTCTGCTGAAACCAGGGATTAAGTAATCCTCAAGTGATCTGATGCTGTTAAATTTAACAGACAGGGTCTGAAGGTTTGCCATGTCTGAAAATAAATATCAAACATTACATTAATAAAACAATAAAACCGCACCAAATACTACTTAAAGTGATTTGTATCTAATAATGATCTATTATTAATAATAGTAATCCGTTGCTACCAAGTAAAAAAATAACTATTAGTCTTTTAAACATTGACAATACATAAGGGCAAAGAAAAAGATCAAAGGTGTCCTGTTTTTCAATTTGCATATTGCACATTAAAAACAAACTCTTTTCACAGTGTAACAATGTTTAAAAATGCAAGTACATGAAAAACTTCAAACCTGTTAATACAGCAGGGATGTGTGTAAAACAGTTCTTGTCCAGGTTTATGAAGACCAGAGACTGTAGGTGATTAATATCTTCTGGGAGGTTTTGAAGTTTATTATCAGCCAAGTTTAGCCACTGCAAACTGCTGAGGGACCAAAATTGCGATGGCAGGTTTGTAATTATATTATTATGGACCCCAAGTTTTTGTAACCTACTGAGTTTACCAATAGATGACGGTAAGGATATGAGACCACAGCCTACAGCCCAGAGCTCTCTCAGTTCTGTCAGGTCGCCCAGCGCCTCTGGGAGAACAGAGAGCGGGTTGTGGTTTACACCAAGATAAGTCAGGTGTTTCAGCGAGCCTATGTTGCTGGGAAGCATGGTCAGCTGGTTTCTGTCCAGTATCAGTTCTTCAAGCTTTTCCAGGTGCAGAATCTTACAGGGACAGCAAATAGGGTTTTACACAATAAATCTGCTTGCATGGCACTATAATAATGGATATTATTACATGAAGAGCTGGGTTTACTTACAAAGTAAACTCATTATTACAAATTACATGATGAAACATTTTGTGAGTGACGTGATTTATTACTCATTTGAGGTAATGTATTGTGACTACTTTTAGATGACGTTTGATCTAATATAACATTGATTATCGTGGGATCATCATGATAAAAACACAGAAAAATAAAACATCATGAAAACGTTAGATTGCCTGGATTCCTAAACTGAAGAAATACATTATCATAAATCATTAAGACATTTGATTTATTTTCCCTGCATGTCAGTGTAACCATTCATAAGTTAAACACAGTTGAGATGGGGCCGCACGGTGGCGCAGTGGGTAGCACGATCGCCTCACAGCAAGAAGGTTGCTGGTTCGAGCCTCGGCTAGGTCAGTTGGCATTTCTGTGTGGAGTTTGCATGTCCTCCCCGTGTTGGCGTGGGTTTCCTCCGGGTGATCCGGTTTCCAAAGACATGCGGTATAGGTGAATTGGGTAAGCTAAATTGTCAGTGTATGTGTGTGAATGAGTGTGTGTGGATGTTTCCCAGTGATGGGTTGCAGCTGGAAGGGCATCCGCTGCGTAAAACATATGCTGGATAAGTTGGCGGTTCATTCCGCTGTAGCGATCCCAGATTAATAAAGGATATTAAAGGGTAGACTAAGCCGAAATGAAAATGAATGAGTGAATGAAAGAGTTGAGATGTGCTTTGGCCCCAAATTCAAAAGCATAGATAGCAAGCATTTATGACCATTTTACAATTTGAATATTCAAAGCTAAACGATATGACGTTCATTTGTAAAACTTTGTAAACATCTACGTTACTTTGTAAAACATGTAAACTCGCTGAGTACCTCGTCTGGTGGCAAAATGAGCTGGTTATTGTTCAGAAACAGTTTTTTCAAGGTTACGAGTCTCGAAACGCCAGGTGGCAAAACAACGAGACCCCGGTGACTCATGTTCAGACTCTCCTGTTGTTTGTTAAGACACTCCAGTACCATATCATATCCGTCCATTTTACTTCACTTAAAAATACGCAATACTTCCCAAAAACAGGTAGACTAAATAGAAAAGTGAAACGCGTCATCATCACCATAGTAACAGACAACTTCCGGCAGTGCACTTTGTTCTCCGAGTGGGCCAATGGAAATAAATCGAAGATAAGTAAATAAAAACAAATCGTTGGAATATGTAATGCTTAAAAAGGATGACCCGTCCATATTTTTATTTTATATGTATGCAGAAAGTACTTTCTCCTCATTGTTATTCCCAGACTGCACAGCGCGCAGTTTTGATGTTCTTGAATGAGCCACTGATAAACAGGAAGAAGCGGCATGGCCAAAGTCTAGTGTGTGTAAGTGAAAGCGCGCATGATCCATGCAAGGGCCAAATAAGTGCTATAAGAACTCATTCAATACAGGTTTGCAGGAGTCTATCATTTGTTCTGTACGTATATAGGAAAATACAATGGACAAAGACAACCTTTCCGTGGTCTTGCACGCAAAAGGAGATCTGAGATTGGTATGACACTTAAAGCATTTAGCTGATTTTGCATCTCTAAATGCATTTTTTGTTAATAATTGCAGATTTTCTGTATCTGTACTAAAGGAACAGCGTCCGATTCCGGAGCCAGGGCCAAATGGTAGTTATGTCACAAAGAAATGTTGCCAAATGCATTGCAATAAAAAGTAACACTTCAGTATATTCATTATTGTTATTGCAGACGTGTTGCTTCAGATGCACTCTGTGGGCATTTGTGGATCAGACGTGCACTATTGGCAGAACGGCCGCATTGGAGACTTTGTGCTCAAACAGCCCATGATTCTGGGACATGAAGCCTCTGGTCGAGTGGTGAAGGTGGGCTCTGCTGTCACACACCTTAAACCAGGTTTGTTTTTTAGCTTAGTTTGTGGTATTACAACAGTCAGTCAACCCACATGGAAAAAAAAAATACTACACCTGTAGTAATGCATAGTAAATATTAGTGTTTTTGAACCATACTAAAGTGTGTTATACCGTATATACTATAATATTTATTACAATACTTTGATATTGAATATCAGCATACACACAAAAAATGATTTATTTTGTCGCTTGTTCAAACTAATGAGCTGAAACAACACAATATTCACGTTTTTTAGGGGGACAACTTAATAGTTTTATGTCCAATTCACTTAAATTTGTAAAAACAATCAAGGTAACATGATCAGTTTGTGTTGGGACGACATGCAGGACTTGTGTGGAATCCAGCATTTTTTACAGTATACTGTAGTTTTAACTATAGTGAACTGGAAACGTATAATAATACTGTAGTATACTTTAGCTTTTACTACAGTAAACTGTGGTGTATTGGTGTATAATATATAGTTGTAGAAGACAATATTGGGTTGTACAACTATTGGGTTGTTTATATCACTATAAATGTTGTTTTGCCATTTCAGCTATAGATTTACCACAACAAATTCATTCAAGTACTTTACTATAGTATGGTTTAAAACATTATAGTACTTAGTAAAAATGACTATAGTATTTTTCATGTGGGAAACTTGTATTGAGTGTATTGTTTTATTTATTTTTGCACCCAGGGGATAGAGTTGCTGTTGAGCCTGGAGTTCCTCGTGAAGTAGATGAATTTGTCAAATCTGGACACTACAATCTTTCCCCCAGCATATTCTTCTGTGCCACTCCTCCAGATGACGGAAACCTGTGCAGATACTACAAACACAGCGCCAGCTTCTGCTACAAGTCAGATCACTATTGCTGGATAAATGATACGGCTTGGTTTGAATCGTATGTGTAATAATTCCGATGCTGTGTGCATGCAGGCTTCCCGATAACGTCACTTATGAAGAAGGAGCCCTGATTGAGCCCCTTTCAGTGGGCATTCATGCCTGCAGGAGGGCAGGAGTCACGCTGGGAAGCTCAGTGTTTGTCTGTGGTGCAGGTCAGCCAGCTCTAATCATTGCACATATTTATGCAACTGTTACACATTAACTTGTTAATCGGTGTAATGACCTCTGACTTCTTGTCCACTGACTTATGCTTAATACTAATCTAGTATCACTGAAAGCATGTGCTGTTATTATCAAATATTGTCTTTGGAATATGACACATAAAATGTATGACTGGTTTGAGGAAAGAAAAAAGGTGTTTGTTTTCATCAATACAGGACCCATTGGCCTAGTGTCTTTGTTGGCGGCCAAAGCCATGGGGGCTTCACAAGTAATCATAAGCGGTAATGTTTATATTCAGTACATATAATACGGCACATCTATACAACATATAATGTATATATATATATATATATGTTTCTATTTGTAGACTTGTCCTCTGATCGGCTTGCCAAGGCAAAAGAGATTGGAGCAGACTTCCTGCTTCCTGTGAAGAAAGAGGATTCACCACAGGACTTGGCTAAAAGAGTGGAGGGAATGCTTGGATGCATGCCTCAAATCTGCATAGAGTGCACTGGAGTGCAGAGCAGCATTCAGACAGCCATCTATGTTGGTTTATTTATTTACATATTGGCCTCACAGTACCTTGCTGTCATGGTTGTTTGAGTATTTATATGTGCTGCTGACGATGTTTGTGTGTAGGTTACTCGTTCTGGAGGAGTGGTGGTGTCTGTTGGTCTTGGTGCCGAGATGACCACTGTACCGCTTCTCAATGCTGCAGTCAGAGAAGTTGACATCAGAGGAGTATTTCGCTACTGTAATACGTAAGTAGAATCACTATCTGCATCTGCAAAATCTATTTATTACAATATGTATATTTCAAAATGAGATTTATCTCCCTTACATACTTTTACTCATGATCCCTCATTGTTATTGCAGCTGGCCGGTGGCCATTTCTATGTTGGCATCTAAGAAAGTGAATGTCAAACCCCTGGTCACCCACCGTTTCCCACTGGAACAGGCTGTACAGGCTTTCCAGACCACTCACCAGGGGCTTGGGGTTAAAGTCATGTTAAAATGCGACAAGAACGACCAGAACCCATAAGATCAACTGCTAATCCCACTCCTGATTTCTCCTAGCTACAGTCACTTGAATAAATCCGATTAACCAGATAATTTCGAAAGCAACCTCACTGTGTTGTCTCAGGTACAACAGTCTATTTACAATGAATGTGCTGTAATAATAATTATGTAATTTATGTAACATTGTCAGAGTGCAGTTATTTAATAAAAGATTCATCAGGCTTAAGCTGTGACAGAATGCTTCCTTGTGACACATGGATTGAACACCGCTTGGCCTGAACCCAACTCAAAGTCTTTGAGAAGTGCTGGAGTAGATTTTATAAAATGGTTCTCCTCAGGGTCGGATAGTGGGCTGCTCCCATTATCAATACGAGTTCTCTGACAAAAATGAATGATGGAAATAAACTCTTGATGGAAATAAACTTTAACACTGCATAAGGTTGTCAAAACAATGATATTGGATGCATATATGAATGTAAATGTATTAACTGATGGTCAAGATGATTGAAGGTCTGTGTTATTAGTTTCAGTAGTTGTTATCTGGGAATAACATACCTTGGAAGTCACGACCGACCAATCAGAATTAAGTATTTCAGACAGCGGTGTAATAATGCTATATGATTATTAATCATTTATAATTTCCCTATCTTAATGGTTTAAGAATCATTCATTCATTCATTTTCATTTCGGCTTAGTCCCTTTATTAATCTGGGGTCGCCACAGCGGAATGAACCGCCAACTTATCCAGCATATGTTTTACGCAGCAGATGCCCTTCCAGCTGCAACCCATCTCTGGGAAACATCCATACACACCCATTCACACTCATACACTACGGACAATTTAGCCTACCCAATTCACCTACACCGCATGTCTTTGGACTTGTGGGGGAAACCGGAGCACCCGGAGGAAACCCACTCCAACACAGGGAGAACATGCAAACTCCACACAGAAACGCCAACTGGCGAGGCTCGAACCAGCGACCAGCGACCTTCTTGCTGTGAGGCGAACGTGCTACCCACTGCGCCACTGTGAGGCCCGGTTTAAGAATCCTTCACAAATAATACATTTTTACCAAAGACATTAAACAAGAATAATTGGATTTATTTATTGAATTATCGTAGACACTGTTTGTAATAATTTTTATAATGAATTTTTTTCTGTAAATTGGATCGCAGTAACCTGAACCATGATAGTTATAACGTGTCACTTTTTATAAATGACCATCTCCAATCTCTTAAAGGAAGAGAAATAAAAATAATTCTTAAAGAACATTTTCCTCATGTTTTTGCAAAAACTGTATTTGCCCATCAGGCCTTTTTGCTGTAGCCTACTTGAATGACCTACTAAAGGAACAGGAAGATGCAGGGCTGTTAAAACCGTCGGTACATACAGTAAAAGTCTGCATGATCTTTACAAAGGTTAAATAATTATGTGAAGTGACACTACTTTACAGTTGTTCTAAACGTGTGGAAGTAAATAAAATGGATATAGACAACCTCTGATTGTACACGCTATAGGAGACATCAGACTGGTAAGATTTTTCATAAATGTTCCAAACCAAAAAACAAAACTCTGATTATAAATGCAATTCATAATTACAGAATTTGTAGTCAAACAGCCTTTGGTTCTGGGACATGAAGTCTCAAGCCTAGTAGTGAAAGAAGGCTCTGGTGTCACACACCTTAAACCAGGTTAGTGATCTCTTTTTTTATGTATAATATGCTTGCATAGTAAAAACAAAAGAGCACTGTTCTACTCTTCTACTATTTTGGACAGAGTTGCTGTTGAGCCTGGAGTTCCTCGAGAAATAGATGAATGCTATAATCTTTTTCCCACCAATTTCTTCTGCTCCTACTACAAACACAGCACCAGCTTCTGCTACATGTCGGATCACTATAAATGGATAAATTAGCCTGTATAATTAGTGTAAGAGAAAAAAAATAGGTTGCCCTTAAATGTATGCATTGTGTGCATGCAGACGTCCCGATAATTTGACTTATGAAGAAGGAGTCCTGGTTGAGCCCCCTAATTGTCGTTTATTAATCTAATATTTCTGAAAGTATTCATTTTGTCTACTCATTAGACTTTGGAACATGGCTTTTGAGATATGTGAAAAAAGCAAGAGATTATATATGTTAGTTATGCATAGTTTTTTTTAAATAGCTCTTATGTCCAGTATTGTGTTTGTATTTATGGTTAATTATGTAGTACCATAGTCCTGTGAGACACAACATTTCATTCCTCTGTATGTCCACACATGTAGTGGAATGACAATAAAGCTCAACTTGACTTAATATGAAACTTTTATATGCAAATCATTCTAGCTCACCCACTTTTTCCTTCTTTCTAAGGCTCCCATGTTTAGGTTGAGTAATTTCACTTTAATGTCATTTGTAAAAGTTATTAATGAGTTATTGAAATAAAATGTCATATGTATGGAAGTGAAATTACTGAACATAAGTCTCAAAATAAAGTTTTTGCATCAGGAAAATCGGCCAATCGACGTCTTTGTTTGCTGCCGAAGCCATAGGTGCTTCTCAAGTAATAAGTGGTAAGTCAGATACCAATAAGCCAATGTGTTAATGGATATACTGTATAAAATAACATTTTTAATCACACATTTAGACTTGTCCTCTGATCGGCTTGCCAAGGCCAAAGAGATTGGAGGAGACTTCCTGTAAAGAAAGAGGATTGACCACAGGACTTGGCAAAAAAAAAAGTAGACAATGCTGGGAGAGCAGCATTCAGACAGCCATCTACACACAAAAACAATTTTTTGCTGCTTGTTCAAACTACTTATTTTAAATGAGCTGAATTTAGTGGACTTTCAATTCACTAAAATTGGTAAAAAATAAAAAATAAATAAAAATAAGTTAACTTAATCAATTTCTGTTGAGACAACATAAAGGAATTGTGTGGAACCCAGCTTTTTTACAGTGTATGTAGGTTTAATTACAGTGTATTGCACTAATTTCATAGGACAACACGATTGTTTATTTCTATATAGATTATAGATTGTTTGAATCGGCTTTTACATTCACACTTCACTGACAGACGCTTACAATAAAAACAAACATTTGATTGTGCTGAGTCGGATCAGTGTTACCCAGTTAGCCCTGCTGGAGTCTGCTGGTGTTCGTTGGCACTTGTCTTGGATGACTGAACATGTTCTGTCACTGTTTGTCGGGTTTTGGAACGTCTGAGAAGTGTGCAGCTATAATCTAGTGATTGTTGTTTTTGTGTTTATTTGTTTGTGCTAGTTACTGAGATGCAGTAAATTCTGCTGATGGTGTTTTTGTGTAGGTTACTCGTTCTGGAGGAGTAAAGGTGTCGGTTGGTTTTGGTGCTGAGATGACCACTGTACTGCTTCTCAACGCTGCATTCAGAGTAGTTGACATCAGAGGTGTATTTTGCTACTGTAATACATAGGTTTTACATAAGTTACAACTGATTTGAGTTCATCAAAAAAAATATGTGTGATTAAATGTATGCAAGATACTGTTTACTCATTTACCCATGATCCTGCAATGTTATCACCCATTTTTATGTTGGCATCTAAGGTGAACATCAAGCCCCTGGTCACTCACCGCTTCCCACTGGAACAAGGGATTGTGGTTAAAGTCATGTTAAAATGTGACAAGAATGACCAGAAGTCTTTAGATCTGTAACAGGAATATATTAATTCTGGTTACAGTGAATGCAGTTCTTTTCTGTATAGTTTAATATCACTTTATTTTTGTACGCCATAATTTGCATTAAACATGCATGGAGTCTAATTCCTAATATAAACCTTCGTCATTATAGAATCATGAACAATATTAAAGGGATAGATCACCCACCAATTTATTCCAAAACTGTTTGAGTTTAACGAATGTTGGGGGAAAACAGTCATTGACTTCAGTAGTTTTTGTTATACTATGGATGTCAATGGCTGCTTTCCCCCAACATTTTTCAAAATATATTGTTTTGTGTTCAACAGAATCAAGAAATTCATAAAAGTTTAAAACCACATGAGTGTGAGCAAATGGAGAGGAAATGTATTTTTTTGTGAACTATCCCTTTAAGGAGAATATAGCTAGGATTCAGGTTATTATTTAGAACACTGGTGGTCATTAGGTGAACTTCAACCAGAAATTGCAAAGAAGCTTTGTGCTTGGACTCGTGTACACAATACCGTACAAGAGACTAAACAGCTTAAAGTAATTTTTTAGTTGCTTAGAAGTAAAAAGTTGTCCACAATGCTGAAAGCGACAGGTGAGTTATTTAAAATGACACTGTGTTATGATAGTTCGATTATTAAGTGCACTTGAAGTTATTATAGTTTGAACATTTCCATAACAGTTTTCATAGACAAGATAAGAGATCACGAATATGTGAATGTGCTGGGGGAAGTGCACTCTGTCAATGGCAGTGATGCTAAAAATCATATGCGTCAAAGTTCCAAAAGCTGACAAAATGTTTTTTTTTAGTTTTTTTTTAATTAAAAATATTAGTAATTTGTATAGATCCTAAATTTGTAATAATGACTGCCGAAACATGAATGCATTGAAAGGTTAAAATGACAACTTTTAAAATTGTAATAATATGTTATTTTTTTTAAGTGTACTCTATTCACTCTTTATTTCATTAACATTGGAGAAGCAAAGAAGTGATCAAAAACAAATAATACGCTTATAACAAGCCTATTATTTGTTTTCGTTCACTTATTTGCTTGTCCAATGTTAATGAAACAGCTGCAGTGTAATTTTATAGCCTCTAGAGGGAGCAGTGATCCGCTAAAATAGAAGAGGTTTATAAAAACAAACACCCACACGCATTCATTAATAAACAGCCTGTCTCGCAGTCTTGCTACAGTATAAAGCTTGGCAATGTCCTTCTAATCTGCCTTAAGATCAGATAAAGGAGTTTCATTATTGGATTTTTTTTTTCTTTTTCAATTTTTCTTTCCTCGACACTATCAAAGCCTGAGAAATCTGAGCTGGCTGAACTATTTTCCAGCAGTGAGACTCAAATCTGTGCTCATTAGGTCCATAATGCGAGATGAGGGAGCTATTTTAAAGTTTTGGAAGCTAGCCACTCTTAGAAGTGGCTGGCATGGATTGTGACTCCAGCTTCCAGGTTGCACGACCCACTCAGACTTTAGAGGAACACTACTTTTTTAAGGGGGAATAGGCTCTTTTTAAAACTCTTCTAGAGTTAAACAGTTGAGTATCGTTTTTAAATCCATTCAGTCGATCTCTGGGTCTGGTGGGAGCACTTTTAGATAATAGATAGTAGATAGTACTATTTAGATAGTAATATCAAAGAACTTTGCGGCTGTACCATGACATTACCTAGTTGGGAGTATTATGGTGCTCCATAATATCATTGCTCCTGCTGCACCAAAGTTCCTTGGTTATTACACCAGAATGAGACTTTTCCATATAGACTTTTCATTTTCTGTCAGTCTTAGTAGACAATGTACCTACAAAAAGGTCAAGCTTTAAATAGGAAAAATATTGAAAATCTTTTTGGTCATTTTTGAGCAAGATGCTAATGGTCTAATCTGATTCAATATTGTATGCTAAGCTAAGCTAAAAGCCCTCCCACCAGACTGAATGGAAATCAGCTGAATGGTAAAAAAATGGTAAAACTCAGCTGTTTAACTCAAGGGTATTTGTAAAATGAGCCTATTAATAATAAAAAAATATATATAATAATGTATTGTTCCTTTAAGTAATTCTGGTTATTGCAAATAAGAATCAAAAGTGAAACAACATGAAGGGCTTATGTTACACTTTATTGTTATTTTGCCATAGTGTCATTTAAGATGCATGCAGACAGGTATTCATGTTCATGTATTATTAGTTGTTCCATGTCTTTTTTTTTTTATTATTTGAATTCATTTTCAAAAGCTCTCTTACGCGGCAGTAAGGCTTTTGGTCACAGTGTCTTCTTGTTTTCCCAAAGGCCAAAGCCTGACAGAGATAAAATGTGACTAACAATGATTCCTACATGGACACAGTACTAAACAAGGTTCAACGCTTATGTACAGACATTCTAATACTGCTTTAAGGAAGTGGACGCACTATTAACAACACTATTACATTCACCACTGACTCCAATGAGTTGCAGCTGGGCATACACAAAAAAAGCACACGTAAAAAATAAACTCTTACATTTCATACAATGTTTTTGTGTGTGTGTGTGTGAGTGTGTTTGTTCGAAACAAAATTAATTTACAGCATGGCAAGAGAATGTTGGATTATTACAGCATGGGAGAAGTCCAGAAATTGTTTACATATGGAATATTACAAAAGAGTCGCTCGCTTGTATGTAAAAAAAAACTACTCTCAAAATTTGCTGTCTTTAATGCCCGCTGAATGACATTTATCCACTGATGAAGGCTGGCGATGTGGAACAATTGATAAAGTCCCTGCTGATACTAGTCAGTCTTGCAGTGGGTCTGGATTATGCTTATATCTATTGAGAATATGTTAACAAAAAAAGTGTCATACCACAATTATTTGCTGCAGTAAGTTCAGTTATTTATATGTAGCGAATGGTTAGTGGTACAGTGTGCATTAGAATTCATTTTAGGTTGTAAAACTGAAATGGATCAAGCATAATGTCCAGTATCATATGTTATAAGACATTCTGGAATGGTCACGTTTTGGGCTTCTACTGTCTGATCTACTCTTCTGTCTGGCTTTTCCATTCCTTTCTGATTTTTGATAGAACAATTACATATTTACAAAACGAAATCGCGTTTCTCCAACAATGCCCACACATACATAATTGTGAATAAATAAAACAAGAGTAGCATCAAAATCGAATGTACAAAGCCTCACCCACCCCATACATTATGAAGAAAGGATTTGAAATGCGTTGACTCCGTCATCTCCGTCTTCATCCGACTAGCCCATAACAAATCAAAGGAATCCACACTATGCAGAAATGACACACCATACCTCTTAATTAACGTTAGCAGACAGCAGGAGTGATGGGAGTTATTTTTGGTGACGGTAAAGAGGAAAATGGTAACTGCTGTGCTCAGACATCATCCAGCTCAAGTCCACCTCACATCATATATACATAGGAGTCTCCTGACCAGTTAAGAGTCTAAACATGGCGGCTGGCATGGTCTTCATGTGGATCTGTTACAGGATAAAGAAAGAACTGTTTTTACTACAAGAAACATTTTTCCTACAACAGTATTATGCTACACATTATTTAGACCGACTTTACAGTACTTGTTTTCAGAGACAACAGTGTGGCTTTTTGCAGTGATCACACAAAAGAATGACTATTGTTTGCTTCATAGGACTGGGTTTCATTGCATGTGTACCACTTTGGAATCAATGAATGTAAATTAAATACAAGGGTTTATGATATTTCTAAAATTAAACAGTTCATGAATAAATGAATAGAAATGAAAAGCAATCACTTTTTTTATTTCAGGCACACATGAGTGCATTCAAAAACAGAACTCACCTCTCTATTTAACTATTTCATGCATGCAAAAAGATTTATTTAATTCAATTAATTTATTTTCTTTAATTTTGAGAATTAATGCAGAATCTACCATATAAAAAAACATATACATATATATATATATATAGGGCCTAGCCCTATTGGTTGCCAAAAGAACCTTTTGGTGACCAGTTCTACAAATAATGTTGAATTTAACCCTCGTTCTCTGAAGGAGGGAACAGTGAAGTTATGTTGGTGATGACATTAGGGGATTCACTTAGCAGACCCCTAATGTCATCGTAGACATAAATCAGAGTAAACAACTGAAAGGGATTTTTACCATTTTTTTGAAAATGTAAGGATTCTGAGGAATCCTTTCCCACTATTAAGAACCATTCGTTGAATGTAAAGATTCTTTAGACATTCAGTTTTCTTCATGGAATGTTTTAATGTCATTTTTAAGAGTGTGTAATTATATTTAATTATATGTAATTCATTTTTGCATTTGCATCTATAACTAACCTGTTGACCTAATCTACCATTAAACCTACAGTACTCATATCACTAATGTACTTGTATTAAAATATATTAGTGTACTAACGTTTGAGGTCAAAAGTGACTCTTCTAATTGAATTTTTTACTTTTAAACTTTTTAAAGTTCATATTCATAAATTTATTCAGAATGACAGTTTTCTTAAACATACTGTACTCAGGCATTCAATAAATCAGTTAATTAGTTGACGTTGAGACTGATGATTTTTTGACATAATTCATATGCATTTTCAAATTTAAGAGAATAAACCCTCAATAAAATCACACTATCATGCAGGTCATCTTCTACTTTATTCAGTTTGATTTCTGTGGACCTTATTTTGTTGCAATCACAGGAATATATTACATTTTAAAATATTTTTAAATAGAAAACATCTACATTTAAAAAAAAGTTTCTTTATCATATAATTGCAGCCTTGCTGAGAATAAAGTCATTTTTTGAAAACCTTTATAATCTTAAACAACCCTTGAAAAGTAGGGCTCACCTCTCCGACAGAATTGGACAGAGCTTGGACAATCTTCTCATGTGCCGTGGCCACAACACTTTGGCCATTTATCTCAATAATACGATGACCAACCCGCACACCTCCTCTCTCCGCGATCCCTCCTCGCATCAAACTGCAGATCTGAGGAGCACCAGACAAACCGTACACTCAGAACGATACAATTCATCAACTCATCTCAAACATTTCAGAGTTCTTCCATACTCACAATGCCATTCTGCACACTGAAGCCCAGCTGGTACTTGAGGTCTGGCCTCTTAATGAGAACTGTGGTTACAGGAGGGCAGCTCACGATGTTCAGCTTCACCTGCACCTGATTTTTCAGACCCTGATAGAAATAAACCAAACATAGCTCAGTAAAATCACAACTGCACTGCACTATTACACTGGGATGATATTAACAGAAATTCAATTTTGCATTGCCTTTGCAGACCCTTTATTAATTGTTAAGTGTCCTGTTACACTTTAAACTGAATTCTTTTTTGTTCTTCGCTAAAATCTGCTTTGAAGATACCCGAAAAGTCTCCTGGTCTATGTCTTCTTCAATTCACAAATAGGGCAAAAGGACGTTTGAAATGGCTAAGTGATGGTATTCTGTTTTTGAACACAATGTGTCACACTGCGATGGCGGCTGTGAGAGGGTTTTGTAGCCTTCTCCAGTCTGTCACACACCGGACAAAATGTGCCACTGTGGTGTGCCACATCTTTACAATGTTTTTATTTACTGTGGACAGACACTGAATGGTGCCACCAGTGTGCATATACTGATAGAAAACAATCTTTAGACCTTTAAAAGACGTTGCGATGGTGCTTCAAATTCTCTCTAAGATACAAATGAGATATGACATACGAAGCAATCACACTTAAAGAGGGCAAAGTTTCAGAACATCCCTATCAATTGCGCAATCCCCATGAAACAGTGGTAGGTTAAAAAATGCTAAAGGCAAAACAAACTCCCCCCCAAAAGTTTACTTTGGTGAGTTGTTTGCAACTGCTGAAACATACTCAATTTTAGAAGAATTTAGTTTGAAATGACGCTATTTCAGTTCATTCTAAAATATCATTTGAAGTTTATCGGGCACTTTAAAGTGTCTTGAAACCCCTCTGTTTTTTTCACACCTCTCATTTAAAGTATTCTGAAAGCTGTGATAAAAGAGACAGAAGATATACTTTCTCATGCATAGTAATGAAATTATATCTTATTTATAATGGTACGCCGTGACTTGATCAAAAAAGCCTTCTCATTAATAAATGCGGGGAAACGCTCAAAATCAGATGACTTATATGTGTACTATCTAGTCCAGGTGACTAATCACCATTCCAAATTAACATCCATACATCATATTTTAAGACAAAGCTTTAACTTCTCAATTTTCTGAAAAATGAATCTGCTCAGAAAAACACAAAAAAATCCACTTGATAATAAAATGTATCTGTTTTCAGCAATGTGCCACCTATAAATTACATATCTGTTAACATCTCCAAAGAAAACTGTGTTTTAGGGTTTATTAAGCAGCTACTCAGAATAATACTGATGGATTCCTGGCCGGTGTTCAGACAGACAGGCCAAACCCTAGTAGCACACCTTGATGATTCCCTGACAGGTGGCGAGAGGAAGCCCCACCAGGCTGGTGTTGTTGATTGACATGATCTGGTCACCGATGCTGAGCTTCCCAGAACGGGCGGCAGGGCCTCCATTCATCATGTTGGCCAGGATGACTGTGGGCAGGATGGAGCCCCAGCCAGACTCCACAATCACTATGCCCAGAATCTCCCCCTTCTGCTTCTCCAGCTGCAGCTGTGGGAGGAGAGAGAGAGAAAGAGAGAGGCATGAGGGATTGCAGCAGATTGCCAATAAAAGGCCATAAAAGAACAAAGCAATTAAGAGAAGAATTTTACTCAGTTGATAACATTAGACTGACAGCTCGAGGGTTCAAAATAGCATCAACTTGGCCCTGTGTGTCCTGTATGTGTTCCAAGGAAGTTAGAAATTAGTTTAGTTTTTTTTAGAAATACAACATTTTGGTTATTTTACGCACTGGTTCAGTGGTCAAAAACAAGTTTGTTTATCTCTAACATTTGATAAATTGTGGCAGTAAAACGTGTTTATGTACAAATTACAGACCTACATTTTCTTAAAGTAAAAAAAAAGTAATATTTTAGAGACTAATGATGATGCTTGTTAAGCAGTTTAATTTTCTACTTTTATCATGCTACTCATAAAAATCTTTACTGGTTAGTTCATGAGCACTATTTACATAGGAAAACCATCTGCTCATTTATGGTACATTGGGATTTCAATCACGGTAATTCTATGCCATCTGAAAGACTTCTGAGTTGATGTGCTTAGAAACATACTTTCAATAAAGTTGGCTTGTTTCAAGTATGCTAAACCATGTTTGCAACATGCAAATTTATTCTTGCAAAGTGTTAAACATGCTAGAAACATGTTAACAACCCATCAATTTATGTTAGCACTAAATTAGCCATCTCAGCAACATATCTATTCATGCCAGCAAACTATTGAACATGCATCTTATTATTGTTATGTTATTATTAAACATACATGATATATCAATTAACTTACAATTGGCTAGTATATGATAGCGGCATATTAATTAATGACAGGAAGATTTTAAAACAAGCTTGAAACATGCTACAGGCTAAATGTGAAAAAAAATGTCAAATGTAAATGCCATAGAAACATGCAGATTTCATGTTTACAAAATGTTAATCAAGATAATGCAACATATTACAACATAAGTCATGTGCTAAATCAATAAAAACATGCTGCTAGCAATGTGCTAATAATACTAGAAAAATGCTAATGACATGTTAACCCATGCAAGCAAGAAGATTTTCTCTGACCGCTCTGAGCAAAACCTTAAAAACTTCCATTCATTCATTTTCCTTCGGCTTAGTCCCTTTATTCATAAGGGGTCGCCACAGCGGAATGAAGTGCCAACTAATCCAGCATACGCAGCAGATGCCCTTCCAGCTGCAACCCAGTACTGGGAAACATCCATACACACTCATTCACACACATACACTACTGACAATTTAGTTTATTCAATTCACCTATACTGCATGTCTTTGGACTGTGGGGCAAACCGGAGCACCCGGAGGAAACCCATGCCAACACGGGGAGAACATGCAAACTCCACATAGAAATGCCAACTGGCCCAGCGGGGACTCGAACCAGCGACCTTCTTGCTGTGAGGTGACAGTGCTAACCCCTAAGCCACCATGTCGTCTTTAAGAATTTTCATAGTTATTTTAAACTTTTAGACCTGGCTATGACAAGGCAAAATCAAAGTTTACTCATCTAGTTGATTTATGCAACTCATTTTACAGTTATCTTAACTCATCCATGGGGCATTTGATTTAGCATTCATAATAGTTACTTAATGCCATTTATAAGTGCTTTTTAATTTCACTGTTCAGTGAAAGTTTGAGAAGCAGCTTTCATGATCAACAATCCAGACAACAAAATTGATGTGAGCACACATTTTTATGTTCATCATTACTGTTTTTTTTCCGCTAATAATACCACTTTTTTGTATTCAGCAGAAAAGCAACAGTGCAGAGGTTCAGCTGTAATCTAGCAGACAGAAAAAAAACACATTCGGTAGAGAAGAAAGTGTCTGGCCCGACTGACCTCTTTGCAGTTGTCAGAGTTTGAGAAGTGGATGAGGTCATCATTGTACATCTCCTGTGTGTTGATGATGTCGCTGTACTCTTTCTGGCTCAGGTCCTCTGGGTTGATCCCATTGGCTCGCAGGAATTCCTGGTAGGCCACGCTGAATGCCTGACCAATGGACTGTGCTATGAGCTGGGCCTGCAAACGAGGAAAACCAGGTAAAACAACAGCAAAAAATATATAATCATGTACACAGTAAATTGGTTGTTAGAAATACAAAATACTCTCTGCACATAGTGTTTGACCTTTTTTTCAGCCTTTTTCAGCCAAAAATTCTGGTAGAAAATAAATACTAGGTAGGACTGCATGTGCATGTGACATAAATAGTGTAATTGTTTTAACACTTAGTTTTAATGAATTATACAGGGACTCATTCCTGAGGACTTCATTTGTTTCATTACTGGATGAATCAGCATATTTGAAAAGATCTCTTAAACATTTGATTCAGAGTTAAATCCATTTCTACATTATTGAATTCAAGTAAACACTATATTTGGAAAAATCAGTCTGAATGATTTCATTCCAGCTAAAACAAAAGATGTCCTTGTACACAAACGTAAGCAGCTCCATTGCTGCAAAACTCATCAGTAATAAACCTCATTTCTTCAATTCAAATCACTTATGAAACAAATTCGATTCAAGCCATAAAGCAGCTCTACAGAAGACAATAGCGTCATTATTCAGCTCAACAATAACAGCATCAGTGCTGTGAAGTTCATCAAAAATAAAACTCCAGTCTGCCAGTTCAATTCAATTGTGAAATAAGTCAGTTTCAGCATAAAAGCAGTTCTTTAAATGGCAGTAGTGTGATTATTTGGCTTTGTTACATTTTGACTAAGATAACATCAATAACAGCATCAATGCTGCAGAGTAAAAAAACAATACCATTCAATTCTTCATGTCACTTATTGAAACACATTCAGTTTTACCCGTGAAGCTGATCTACAATAGAATCCATTATTCAGCCCAGTTTAGTTCAATAGCAGTGTCAATCCTGTTTTGTTCATCAGTAATACACTTCAATTCATCAGATAATTCACTTATCAAACAAAATCAAATTTAACCATAAAGCAGTTAAAGAGAAGACAATAATGTAATTTTCCAGCTCAATTCAATTCTAAGTTTTGTTCTCCTTCAAAACTGTCAGCGCAGTCAGATCAATAATCTTACTGTACATGAACTGCCTTTTCATTCATTCAGAGTCCCTTATTTATCAGGGGTCGCCACAGCGGAATGAACCGCCAACTATTCCAGCATATGTTTTATGAGCGACAACCCAGTACTGGGAAACACACTCTCACAGAAATTTCCACACAGAAATGCCAACTGGTCCAGCCGGGACTTGAACCAGCGGCCTTCTTGCTGTGAGGCGACAGTGCTAATCACTGAGC
>CAIGQW010053631.1:12120630-12136118 GCA_903798125.1 Danio choprae
CACACACACACACACACACACACACACACACACACATGCACACACACGCACGCACACGCACGCACACACATCTAGATTATTACAAATGAATCATTGTAAATATACTGATTATTATTGTTTTTATTACTGTTTTATCCTAGAATGTTGATTGTTGAATGTACAGTTTATTCTGATTTTTTTAATTATTAATATATATGTGTAATGTGATATATTGAATAATAATATCATATATTGAATAATATGATATATTATTTATACTTTTTATTTAATTATTATATATATCTTTTTTTTTTTTACTACTACTACTACTGTTTACTGTGTTTACTATGTTTTTTATTATATATGTATGTTCTTTTTTAATGTAAACTTTATAAATGCTTTTGGCAATACATTTGTAACATTTGTCATGCCAATAAAGCGATTATTGAATTGAATCATCTGAGAGAGAGAGAGAGAGAGAGAGAGAGAGAGAGAGAGAGAGAGAGAGAGAGAGAGAGAGAGAGAGAGAGAGAGAGAGAGAGAGGGCTGCCATGGTTTCATTCTGAATGACTTTTAATGGTGGCAGGCACAAGAAATGACAGACTGGCTTTCTATAGAGGGAACAGAAGGTGGTCTGGGAACACAGAATTGGATGCTGAAGCTGCAATCTAACTCACAAGACCCCTACCAAGTGTTCTACAATACTAAAAAGTCAGTTATTGTCTTGGTGGAATGCTCTATGTAGCCTATATACATACAACACTTGGTATAGCTAATTATAATAATGATAATCTATTAAGTTCAGATATTGAATTCTCATACATGTACACTATTATAATGCTTTCTTTATTATATTTTTATTTATTAACACGTAGCAAGAGAGAACAGGAGAAAAGTATACTTTTTTTCTTCAAGGATGCATTCAATTGATCAAAATTTTACATTAGCATGTGAAAGAGAAAGAAGTTATTTTTTTTATCGTAATCATACTTTATAATATTAGTGTTAACTGTATTTTGGGATCAATTTATATTTTCTATTTAGACAACTGTATAATTTGTCATCCTTGAGACTGACTTTAAATGCATTTGTTTTATTTGCAATATGTATGACTTTTTCATGAAACATTAGAAAACCTTTATTTTTCTCAAACAAATGCCTACTATGATGGCCTAAATGGGAAATAAGATGCATAAAACAGCACCTTTAGCAAACTTTACAAAGTACTAAGGTGATGCACAATGTCTTTTTGACAAATTTGTGAGCTTGTCCTTGCCACAGGTACACTGCGTGTGTTTCTAAATGTGGAGCAGCTTAGTGGGCCACTGTGAACATCTCATGTAAAATTAACTGCCAGCTGTTGACCAGGAGGACTGCAGTGAAGCAAGGGCCTGTTCCTAGAATAGGGAGCAATGCAAGCTGGGGATAAAAGACACTGCTTTGTGCAGATAGAAATACAAAACTGTTCATCACCAATGTAAAAAAAATATGCATCATGGTACTACTTTGGTGAACATGTGCATGGTAATGGAATTCTCTATAGTAGTAAGTGCCATAAAAGTACCATGCCACATGAATATGAGACTCATTTTGATCCAAGTATTACTATCTGATCAAAGCACCATCCATCATCCACATGACCAGACAGCAGTAATTTTATACTTCAGAGACTGCTGTAAATAAAGAATCATACTTATAAAAAAAGTTGCATATTCCTGATGCATTCAAAATTTACGGCTCTATAGCATGTTTCCATTGCTTATATTGAGATGCACTCTAGAATTGCTTCGGTCCCGAAAAAGCTAAATTGAAGTTTATCAAGCATGAGTGGAGCCAGGCAGTCTGAAACTGATTGAGACACGTCGTGCACAGCATATTTTGGTTGGGACAGCAGCTTCTCACAATGCATGTGTGCATTCCCCTTGCTTTAGTAATGCTGAAAGGCATGAAACATCTAATCGAGGATTGACAGCACATCTTTTAATTCCTGTACAAGTGCAAGAGAGTGCCAATCATGACCAATAATTAACAGCAAAATGAATAGGTGTGGTTGACATATAGATTCATCATAAGAATGAGATTTTCTATTCTGTAATTAAACATGCAATTTAGAGTAACCCAACACACCACTCGCACTCTTCACACACACATACATTGTGCTCATTAATCCAATCTTCATAAATTTAAACATAATCTCACAATATTTGCACAATGCACTGCCTTGTTTTATGTACAATTTCATATTGTTTGTAATATCTATACTGGTATGCAAACAAGCACTTTATGTAGCCTTTGTGTACAAATGTTCAAGTCTTATTAGTTATTTTTATTAGGTTTCCAAGCTCATATTCTGTAGTCTATTTAATATATTTGAAGTATGTACAGTTTCATTTTGTAGCCTCATGTTCATTGTTGTCTTATGTGGCACTGGTCCTGCAGGAATGCAGTTTTTGCACTTAAATAAGTGAATCAAAAACAAAAGATTAAATCAGTAATAGAAAATGCTTAATTTGTTTATAGATATGCAAAACTTCTTCTTACTTGGAACTTTTTTCATTGTCATTCTAATTGCATTTCTATACCATACATCTTCTATTTCCCAGACAAGTCCGCTTTTTGGAAATGGGACTAAAATTGGGCCAGCATTTCTAAATCTCCTTAAAAATAGGATTCAGCTTTTGCTTTCTACAGTCGTCAATAATGCTGTTTCAATTCTATGTGTTACTTTTACATTTCTTTTTAGACCACGCATTGTTGCACGCCACCATTGGTCGGTCATGTACATACGCAAATACTGGCCAGGCCGTCTTAATCTCTCAGCACTAAGGCAACAGCCAAGAGAAAGAGAGAGGGCATCCGCTTTTACCTGTCAGTGGGTGGTACATGGCTCCTGAATAGGGTTAAATGATTTTCATTTGGTAATTTCAAATGATTTTTTTTTATTTTACAATAACTTATTGAAAATAAACAGTTTCATGTAAAATGTGTTAAATGCTAAACATCTTTTTTTTAATTCGTTTTTTTTTTATATTCCGTTGTTGAGGGTGAAACATTCAATGGAAAGGATGTTATTACTTTATGTATTAAAGTTCAGTAACATAGTTTCAGGGCGGTGAATGCATTAGTCAAGTATTTACAATCCATAACCCCTATCTAATAAGCTACATCACTGTGGTGTGTTTTTGTTTTGTTGTTGCAAAGCAAGAGATTTCATTTGCAATGATGTCACCTTGCGCAATGTTAAAATAATGTCTGCAATATTATTGTGGATAGTGTACATTACACCGCCCTACCGCTAATGCAAGAAAAGGCCATAAACATATTAGAATGTTTACGTAGCTGATTTTGTTTTTGTCTACCCATAAACTGCTGCTGGAGAAGGTCGGCATCCAAAGCGATTTGGGAAAGAAAGTACTTTGATTGCACCACATGCTCTCTTAAAAGACAATAGTTCCCTTTAAATTTTCCATGTAACATGGCAACAGGAGTGCTTTCTACATTAACCAATTGGGAGGAAGAGGGATTACACTCCTACACCGGGGAAAATAATCCTATAACTACTGATTAGTCAACAAGTCCTGGGGTGTAAACAAACAAATCTCCTCTCATCTAATTTTCCACCGAGAAATCTGCATCCGCTTCATCCAAACGTGTCGCTTGAACTCCACACGGAAATCAAATGGAAATATTGAGGTCCTAGGGTTTCGTACCTTGACCCGGCTCACTGCCTCCTGGGCCTGCATCATCCGGATGTTTTTGGATGGATTTCTCTCCGACAGGAGCTGAGTGGAGCCGAGGTAGTTGGCAGCAAAGATAATCCCGTCAATGAGGTCCTCGGGCTCACAGGGGCCCGGCACTGTTAGACGGAAAGCATCAAGAATTCATTATTAAAGCTATTTGTTGTGTTGCCACCTCCTCTGTGGACCACCTCACAGTGACTGATAAGGTATATGAGTGTGAGCTTATCAGGCAGAAAAGTTGCATGCAGATGTTGAGTGTATAAATGTGTGTTCTCAGTCCAATGCTGATAAAATTATACTGCAGACACTGAAAAGCAGGAGTATGAGAAAAAGCAGGGTGTGTTTGGATTATTCTGCTTGTGTGAAATAGAAATGTGGACGTCA
The DNA here is from genome assembly GCA_903798125.1 of Danio choprae. NCBI lineage: Eukaryota > Metazoa > Chordata > Actinopteri > Cypriniformes > Danionidae > Danio > Danio choprae. Next base: position 12,124,734 of record CAIGQW010053631.1, read on the forward strand.
TGAAACCCTCCAAGGGATCCATTATGCCATCATTCTGGTTTAAGTGTGACAGAGATCTATCCTTTTTGCTTAAATCAGAATTTGTTCCCAAAAAGGCATGGCAGCAACAATACATCTCAGGCTACCATAAACCAAAAATAAGCTGGTGGTCCATCGATTGTCCTGCTTTTCCAGAACTCTCTTCTGCTTTCTGCTTCAGTCTGTGAGTATTTCTTCACTAATGTGCCCTTATATTAGCAAACAAGACTCCACTAATTATCGTCTCACCACTGCAACCCATTAAAACAGACTTACAAATTCTGCACACATTTCAGCATGTAAATCCACTGAGACATAATGCTTTCTTCAGCGCTTCTCTAATCTCCCGCTCTGAGATGGTTTGGCGATTTTGATTTGTTTTTGATTTCATTTGGATAGAATAAAACTTCTGAGGGCAGATTATCAAATGCAGAAAAAACAGTACAAGACAGGAGGTTCTCGCTTACCATCCACAAAGCTGGGAAACGAGGCTGTCTTCTTTGCTGGCTGAGAAAGAGAGAAACAGAGTGTTTGATGTATGAAAGATGATGCAACATGTTCACAACATACAGAATTCTTTTAAAATATTCACCTTTTACAATTTAGAATAAAACAATCGTTAGAGTTTAGAATAATACAATAAAGCAAACAAATGAATATAGATAAATGTGTATTAAATAAAAATGTAAGACTTTAGAACTTAAAGTATTGATATACAATCAAATAGCCTGGGGTATTTCTAACATAATAAACGGATTTAATTAAGCGAATGCTTGAATTTGAAGTGGCATATTACATACTTTTTTCATATGACATAAATAGTAAGAACTGTGTTCTAGACCAAATTCAACTGTTCTTATGAGTGAGTCACTGAATCGCTCACTCCATTCATTCAAAATGACTGACTGATTGATTTGACTGTTCAAAAACCTTTTTTTCAGAATGTTTTGTTTGCTTTTGTTTTAACTGGCTAAGCAAAAAATCTATGCCTGTAAAAAAATCTTGTGTGTAAAATGAAGTCTGCTCAATATTAACTTCTTGTTTTTGTTACTATGTATCCCACTGTTATGTGAATTTGGCTGGTATTTTGAGAATGCTTGTGTGTTTTTGTGTAATTACAGTTAATAATGTTATTGCAAACTCGTTGCCAAACAGACTCAGGAAATGAGCCATTGGAATATAACTTTAGTAAATTAAAAAAGAACATAATGTTTTCCCCCTTTTCAAATAAATAAATAGCCCAACACTCAGAATCAAATGGAAACCATCCAAATGACTCTGGATCTGACTCATTGTATCACAATACACAATCCTGTCAGTCATTATGAAGTGGCTCTCTGCAGGACTGTGCCCAGAACTGTAGGACACACACACACCATCAGACAGAATAATAGCCATCATTTTACAACAGAGCCATCTAAATGGAGGTTATGCTTCAAGAGGTCTTCATTAAATGCAATCTAAGGACCCAAAAGTTCCCTCAGCCAGTGTAATTAAATGTGTTCAGAGGAAGTAAAGCAAAACTGAATGCTGCTTTACATGACATCAGGCAAGACTTGCATCCCAATGCAAGATATTTGTACAAACACAAGTGGATTATTATTAGCAGTATGTTTTGACCTTTTGAGCAAAATGACATTTGCAAGAACTAAAAAACAACTTCACAATCATTACAGTGAACTGCTCAGACATTTAAGTAGGGTTTAACAATGAATATTCATAACAATCATGATCCTAATTCAAAACTTAATTTAGCCGTCTTGCTTCTTCCTACATGTGACACATTCATGAGGCGGTTTTAATACAAAAAGGGCTTGTGTTGAGAATGATCTAAAAATGACCTTGGCAAAATGCTTGATAGCACTATAAAACATCCATTTGGTGGGTTTGAGTAACTGCCCAGATGATGTCTCATGTTTTATAGCTCTTGCATTCAGGGTGCAAGGCTCTTATGGAGGTTACATTCATGCATAAAAAATGTAGAAAAGCAGTAGAATAGGCAGCTCAAGGTTGAACTTCCCTCTATGTAAATACAGTAGAACCAGGGCAAGACAGGGCAAAGCCAATTATTTTACTATATCAAAACATGGGGGAGGACGGTGACGAGCTATGCTAAACAAAAAGCCAGAGGAAGAAAAAAAAAAAAAAACAAGTAAGACTACAGACTGACATCGGTTAGAATAGCTCTGATGGAAATATGTGGTGATTATGTGGGGTGCGTACTGTCATATATTGATTGGTTAATGTGTTAGATGATTACAGGCTCACCTCAGTGACATTGTTGTTCTCCAGTGGTCCATTGAGATCAGAGCGCTGCTGCTTCCTTGGCTGTTCTGCACCATTAGACATCTAGAAAGAATTTAAATCGAGAGAAATAAGTGAAAATGAGTGTGATTTTTACCAAAAAGACTGATGGTAGGTTGTTGGCTACTCGCGGATTAGTATCAAAGGGTTATTTCGGCCAAAAATGAAAATTCTGTGATTAGTTACCCTCATATCGTTCAGTCTCCTGAGACCTTCGTTCATCTTTGATATTAAGATAAACAAATTAACACAAATATTAGGAAACACAAATTAAGATATTTCAGATGAAATCCGAGAGCTCTCTAATCCACCACACACAGCAAGGTTTCTAAGATGTTCAAAGTCCATAAAAGGAATTTTAAAAAATCATTTTTTGCCCCATGGACACTTTTTTTGTGGAAAAATTAAATTGTAAAAAACACTTTGTTTGCCTTTATCTTTTGTTCTGTGACAGGTCATGGTGCACATTTACTACGGGCAGTACAACGTATTGCCATTAGAGTCAGCAGCGCAAAATGCAAGCATTGCATAGCCTGTAGTAAATGTGCACCCTAACCTGACAAAGAAGACATAGGTGAGCAAAGTTGTTTTTAGAGGTCTTTTTGGCACACACAAGCATTCAAAAGTGTCCTCTAAGCTCTGTCGAACTTTTTTAAAAACACTAAAGACACATATTTTAGAAAATGCTTTTTATTAAAAAATATGGTTGGCTGGTAATCCATTTTTGGTATTTGTACAGTACTTGGATTTTAACCTGTTTTGATCTATGTTTACTTTTACTCTAAAGCACTTTGTGACTTCTTGACTATGAAAAGTGCTATACATTACTTACTTCTTATGATTATAGTTAAACAACTGAAGACACATGGAATGTTTTGACAATGAGGATAAAAAAGCTCTCAGATTTCAACTAAAACATCTTAATTTGTGATCAGAAGACGAACAAACATTTCAGGGGACTTGAATGGCATGAGGGAAAGTAATTAATAAAATAATTATTTAACAATATGATGAATATCCCAAAAGGCTAAAGTGAATGATTTGTACAGGCAATGACCACAGTGCAAACACTGTATGGATGTTGTACTTAACTGAAAACGCACATTGCTATAAAAGACACTTTTACTCTTTGTCTATCTTCAGGGGAGTCAAAGAGCCCCTATTATGGGTTTTTGAAAATGACCTTCCATGCAGTGTGTAACACACCTCTAAGTAAAGTGAAATATTCAGCTAAAGCTTAAATTTGAAAGTGCACCATGTTTAAAACTATTGATTCATTTATAAAAGAGTCGACTCATGGTTTGAATGAATCGCCGCTGTAACGAATCTTTAGCTGTGCCGGCATGACGTCGATACAGAAATCAAGCCCTGCCCATTTGCTGCGCACAGACCCGGAAAAATTAAAACCCCCGGCCCCACCCAGAAACACTGTAGCAGATCCCGGTTGAATCATGTAGCAAAGACCCTGTGCTCTGAAGTGTGAGGGAAAGTTAGTGTTATTTTCCCTACCCAAACATGAAGCTGTGAAGAGTCAGTGGTTGAAGTTTATTTTTGCAAAACTACCTCAGCATTATAGCCCCAGCCTTGTGCTGTGTTCCTGTCATTTTTCTGACAAGTGCTTCAGCAATCTACACGCTTACAACGGGAGATTCGCCGGCCGTCTGTTAAAGGAAGGATCAGAAAAGACTATTGATGTATGGGACTTTGTCAGAGCTTGACAGAAACTTTACAGTACACAGTTCATGGACCAGTTTCTTCCTCCATTTCACAAGTGTAAGTAAGTGCAATTAAAATGGTTGCTTCCTTGTTTTCTCTAGCTTGCAAATTATGTATTTAATTGTGTTTTGTTACTTGTAACCGCTTGTACTGTGTCTGGTTAACTCATTATATTCTCATATTGCGTCTAAAACCACGTTGAAAATGCGACAAGTGCCACCTTGTTTACGTATTTAAATACGTTTGTGAGCTTGCGATCCTCTGCCGTTTGTCATTGCTATGGCCACCGTCATCTGTTCCTACACACTTGCGGTGGTCAAGTTTCAAAATAGTTCAGCTTTTGCCACTGTGTGGATTAATACTGAATGTGTGTCACTGTTTTTACTCATGGTTACGAATAGAGCAATATGCTGGTGTTAAACTGCATTGCTTTAATGCACTCCTGCATTGGGCTCATACATACACTCTGCACTCTGACTACTTGTTGATAAGCTGTGCTGGGCATTTCTCTCTGTCTCATGCTGAACGCAGTTGACCAATCACTATAGACTGGGTCATCAGACCAATCAGCGCAGATTAGCATCACGTTCAGGAGGGGTTTGGGAACAAATGAATTGCTGAACGAATCATATGGGCGCTGTTGGGATAATTAGGTAAAAATAAATGCATATTATAAAACAATGAAAGTGTTTTTTGACCTTGCATGCACATCAGACTGTTGTTGGAGACCCCCAAAACCAAAATATGACCTTTTTAATTCATAATAGGGGCTCTTTAACGTTTCAAATGAACATTCCGTCCATTGCACATAAGGACATTATTACTTGACGAAATTCATTTGTTGCCTGACAGGATAAAATGTAATCTCCTCATTGCCCATAGGCAATAAAGAAGCAGGAGGGTAATAGAACTTCACAAGACATTCACTGGACCACTGAGGCAATCAGACTAAATCTCGCTCCTTCACCTAATTCCCCCTTGGACTGATTTAATTTCCTATTCTGCTTCTGAAAAACGCAAAGTAAGGTATTTTCAAAGGAAAACATAATTTTTCAGCTTCTGATTCAGACTTCCATTAGAAAGTCAGCACCTCCTCTCATTTTTCAGGAAATCTATTATTTTGCATAATGGATGGATATCAGTTTGTTTGTCTTCTGATTACTTGCTTAGTGACTTTAGACTTTAGAGGTTTCTAGCAATGAGCCAGGTTTCATTTTTCAGTTGTTGGTTATACAGAAGAAAAAGAGAAAAGAAAAAAAAACACCCACACAATGTACCTGAGCGAGCATAATGGTTTGGAATCTAAAAAGCTTCTCAAGGTAATGTATTCTTGCTGGGTGGAAATTTGTTTATTCCTGAGCATTAACGGCTGCACAAATCATGAGTAATGAAATTCATATTTGGGGATTTCAAAAAATTGCTTTTGATCAGGGTCCCCTTCATGTCTAGGTTACAATGCGACAGCTCCCATTTCCCCCAGATTATTTTCTTTCATCCTTTTCAACTTGCCGCTCAAACCGAGTGCCATCCCCTTTAAATGAGCGAGTACTGGTAATAACAGCCTATTCTCTAAAACTATCTTTGGAACCATCCCCAAAATTACATATATAAATGTAAAAGATACATCTCTACCACATTAAAGAAGAAAATTCTAAAATATCTCCAAATATCACATTTTAAGCAGCACGGGCTCTTAATAGCATGAAATAGTACATCATTACGCTCTGCTCAGCTGTCAGGATTTTTAGGCTCAGTCTTGGGTATAAATAAGCACTAGTCTCGCTTACTCAAATGCCACTTGCATATAAATGAGGGCTGTTGACATTCACATTAATATTTAACTGCAATAATGAATATGCATATTTTGGAGAGCCCTTTGGGAATATGTATTATTGCATTAAAATAAACAACATCCAATATTAAATTAATATTTCTGACTGCTTAACTATTTAAAAGAAAGTTTCTCTTCCAGATTTTGTTGGGACTAAGTTTACTATTTCAAATAAATATTGCTATTTTCTTATCTTTCTAACCATAGCTTTCACAAAAATATTAAGGATAACTGTTTTTATGATAATTAAACGTGTCTTGATGTTAAACATGAACAAACCTTTTATTAACAGTTGGAACAGGTTTTGCAATGCAGATGGGTTATTTTTTACACCAGCTGTCGCTAAAGTGTCATAAGCAGAAAGCACAGTTTGTGACAAGAATGTACAGCTAAACTAGCTGCTGTAGGAAAATACCCTCAGTAGTCAAAAACACTATAATGCTTTTGTAACATCTGGTTGACGGGAGACGATGACATGAGGAGACGGTACACGGGATTAAATAACAAAACGGATTTATTGAACAAACTTACAGGAACAAATACTAGATGCGGGGAGACAGGACGACACAACCACAGGAAACAAACGAACCAAAATTCCGGACAACGAAGGACACAGACGAAAGGGTATAAATAGATGAAGGGATGATTAAGCTAATGAGACACAAGGGATGAACACAGGTGAAACAGATTGACACTGATGGTGGCAGGAAAGACAATACAAAGAAATCACATGACGAAAACAAAGGAAGACACGGATGACCACTGACAGCTTTAACTACCTTTTTGATCAAATGAAAAAAAGGTTTACTCAAAAACATTAATATTTGCGTTAACATTAACAGGTGTTTGCCTGATGAAGATCATGGGATGAAAACCTTACTGTGCACAAGTGTGCAGGATTTTATTTTAAATAAATAAAAAAGTATTATGGGGCTGTTGAATGATTGATTCTAATTGGCTTATGTACATAGGGTGTGCAATTACTTTCGTGTAGTAGTTCCAGGCAGATCTAAACCACATCACAGATCCAAATAACTACACGGAATGATTTCTGCTGTTTCAAATTAGTTTACAGCCCACAGTACAACAACCAAACATCAAATCACACACAGGCACACATAAAAAACACAAAAATTCTCTCTCTCTTATAACTGTATTAGTCTGCTGTCAATGGCTTTTTTTAAACTTTAACTTAGCTTTACTATTAAAGGTGGTACTTCCAAAAGACCCACAGAAACACCATTCTGTGTCATTCACACATGCTTAATCTCTCTCTCTCTCTCTCTCTCATAATTACTGCATTAATACCTGCATAGTGGCTGAGGCTCCTGTAACTAGCTCTTAAATGGTGCTTTGGAATTAGTCATGAAAGCTTTGGATAAGATTAAAAATGAAACAGCTGAAAAAAAAAGAAACATCTGAATCTTTACTGAATCTGTGTATTATTCTCTAATCATTCAATGTCCACTCTTTAGTTATTTACATACCAAACTTTAAACCTTTGCAAAGTAAGGTACTGTATTAAAATCGCAGTAAATGTCTTTAGCATTCAGGTTATCTTATTGATTTTATTTCATATTTACTTGGCAGCTTTTACTGCACAATATCCCTTTATTCTACAATCCAGGATGGCATATAAATACTATGTAAGGTATACTAAAGTATGCAACTAACCCTAAACCTAACCTGCATTTCAACCCTAACCACATAGTAAGTACATGTAATTAACTGTTATTACTCAGTAGTAAAACTTAGTTACAATGTAAATTAAAATAAAGTGTAATATTCACAGTCATTACAAAAACTGGGAACTATCTACACTGTAAAAGATTTCAGTTTATTAATTCATTCATTCATTTTCATTTCGGATTAGTCCCTTTATTAATCTGGGGTCGCCACAGTGGAATGAACCGCCAACTTATCCAGCATATGTTTTACGCAGCGGATGCCCTTCCCATCTCTGGGAAACATCCATACACACCCATTCACACTTATACACTACGGACAATTTTTTTTTAGCTTACCCAATTCACCTATACCGCATGTCTTTGGACTTGTGGGGGAAACCGGAGCACCCGGAGGAAACCCACGCCAACACAGGGAGAACATGCAAACTCCACACAGAAACGCCAACTGACCCAGCCGAGGCTCGAACCAGCGACCAGCGACCTTCTTGCTATGAGGCGAACGTGCTACCCACTGCGCCACTGTGAGGCCTCAGTTTATTAACATGTTCCATATTTTGAGATTCACAGGTTTTGTTCGGTTTACAGAACAAAATATGGGACATTGAAGCTTTGTCGACTTTTGATATTAAAAATCATACTATAAAATAATAAAATAATATTGTAAAATTTAACAAAGTGACTTTTTAAAAACCATTTTAGTTAAATGATTAAACAATATATTGTATAAGAAATAATTTATAAGGAATTAATTTAATATATCATTTAAAAAAATAAAAATGTCAATAAATGCAATTGGGGGGAAAGATCAAGGTCCCATAATGCAATTCAAAAGCATAAATACATAGAAAAATCCTTGAATCACAAAATACAGAAAATACAAAATACCACAAACTACTTTACGGATATTTTTTATAGTGTAGGTACTATCCCTAAACTTACTCCCCTTAACCTAACTTTAACCCATGTAGTAAACTTATATAACCACTATATTCTTAGATAACTACACATAAATGACAAGTACTGTAAAACAAAGTGATTTTTTTTTCCATAAATTCCTCCATCCACATTCCAAAACTTTTCCATTGTTCATATAGAGCAAGGGTGTCCAAACTCTTCCTCGAGGGCTGTTGTCCTGGAGAGTTTAGCTCCAACCCTAAACAAACACACCTGAACCAGCTCAAATACTAGAAACGTCCTGGCAGGTGTGTTGAAGCAAGTTGGAGCTAAACTCAGCAGGACACCGGCCCTCCAGGACCGAGTTTGGACACCCCTGATATAGAGCATATAACTCCAGATTCTACAGATGAACCCACTCACCTGCTCTCTCACTTGGTCTTGCGTCCATCTCTGCCTGTCCTCTGGCGTATGAGGTCGTACCTTAAAGTTCCTCTGTAGCTCAGGATTGTGTCTGGCAGGGGGGATATTCAGGGATTTGGGTCTGCCATCATGACGGTGAGGCTGAGGGTATGAAGCAGAAGGGGGTTCAGGTTTGGAGCGTGCCTCAGCCTGGTACGCGCTTGGTGCTGGATCAGGTGCCAGTTCCTCTGGACTCTGATCAGTGCCACTGCTCAGACTGCCCATACTCATACTCATCTTAATCTCGGCCACTATCTGATCAATATCCTCCTCTGCCTCCTCCCCCGTCTCCCCCTCCGTGCCTTTATGTCCTCGGTATGGCGAAGCTCGCACAGAGTTCCCATTGTCCTCCGTGGAATAATAGTCACCTGCGTAACCTTCTCTATCTCGTCCAACCTGTGGTTCTTCCTCCTGATCAGGACAGTACCCTTCACTGCCCTCAATATTCTTCACCTCCTGATCTTCACCGGAAGGGGGAAGCTGCTCCTCATGGGGATCCGAATAGTGTTGGTGGTGGTGATCAAGGACAGGTTCAGGTCTGCCATCATAAAGCTGCTGGTCAGAGTCCTGCTCGAGTACTTCACAACGTACCTCTCCGTCGTCATCATCATCCTCATCATCATCATCATCCTCATCATCATCACCCTGTGCATCATCCTCTCCCTCCACCCATTCCTCTACCGCTTCCTGGCACTCATCTGTGTCCGGAGGCGGCTCCATGCGACCCTCTGGGTGTACATATTCAGGATCGTTACAGTCCATTCCCTCCAGGTAGCTGTCATCCTCGGGGCAATAGCGAATATAATACGTCACACCTTCATCCTCCTCTGGAAGCCCCTCGTCGAAGTCGTCTTCTTCCTCATCCGATGTGTTGTTGACATAGTCCGAGCTGGAGTCTCCGTCCAGACTGTCCGGGTGGCTGTGGTAGTCTCTGTGTGCGTGGTCGGGGGTGGTGGGCGTGGTCGGTCGACTGTCTGTCAAATCTGCCTCTTCTTGGTTGTGGTAGGAGTGCTGGGTCACTTCGGGCTCATGGTGCTCTTCGTACTCCTCCTCAGGGTGCTCAGGGTCAGGGTACGGGGCTGGACAGGAGCGTGGAGCTGGAGCATGAGGCTCTGTGGCCATGCTGCTGTTGATCCCTGGCCTCTTCCTCTGAGCCATTGAGAAGCACTCACAAGACGATCATCACTGGAAACCTCGGTCCTATCAAACAAAGATAAATGGATAGTAAGTATGACAGGATTATTCACCACTTATAGTGCATAAAAACAGTCAGTTTAGTAAGAAAAGGTCTACAAGAAAACACTGACAGTTAAGAAAAAGCACATACAGGTAGAAATGTACATGGTAGAGCATGAGGTTAAGGGCAAGTTCTAAAAAATGTGGTAAAAGTGGGTAAAAATGTACTTTAAGCCATTGTAGGTGACCAGTGAAAAAGCTACAATGTATTGCTATACAATGTTGATTGAGAACATTAAGAATTGCAAACATTTTGCATTTTACACTGTAGAATTGCATGTTCTAATGTGCAATTAAGGTATTAACTAATTATGCACGAATTTGTATAAACTTAGGTAGTCTGGTACAAAATTGTAATTTTTTGACATATCAGAGTCAAAGGTTTTTTCAGAAAATAATGATTTAGAAAATACTGTGAAAAGATTGTATATAATAAGACATTACACCATATGTATGAAGATATCACTCTGCAAAAATCTTCAGAATGTAGATATGAATAAAGCTCTGGTGTGTGTACAGTAAATGCCGCTTAAGTGTAGATTCTGGAAATGTATTACTCTTTCACAGCAATCCCACAGTTCTGCTGTATTTTTAACTAAGTAAATGCAGCCTTGGTGAGCATAAGAGACTTTTATACTACTTTTAACAGTAGAGTATATGTATGATTAATCACAGTTTAGCAACGAACAGCTTAGCCATAAGAGCTGTGCAATACCATCTGTGTCCTTATAATCCAAGTAGAGAGAGTGTTATGTTTCCACTGAAGGCTTCAGATTTGTAAAGCAGGCAAACAGAACACACGCAGGTCTTCACGTGTAACACTCAACAGTTGAGCTGTAACACATCCACAAATTCAGGCACTGTTGGGGTGTATTGATCTCTGAGTAGAGGCGCAATCTCTTCTCAGCTTCTCTCAGCACCTGATCAATTTCAGTCATTCAGTTTGACTGATGTTCATTCCACGTGTACACCAGTGCCATCATTGAACCACTTCAGCTGAGAACATGTGAACACCTTTTTTAAGCACTGACTTTTAAAGAATCAAAAGCAGGCTAATTAAGTCATTAGCGTACTGACAAATTGAATATTTGGACCTTTACATTGCATTTGTTTTCAGATTCTGTTAACTGATTCTGAACTGAATTACAAATGAAGATAAATTTGACTTAAATCTAGAAGAATATATTGGAATTGTGTTTTAGTTTTTTTTAAACATTATACATTATTTTGACATTA
>CAIGQW010053631.1:12136518-12149594 GCA_903798125.1 Danio choprae
TGTTGGTACTTTTGCTAATCAAGAAAATTGCTTTATATATATATATATATGTATAAATTTATACATAATAGGATAATATGGTTTACCTGTTGTGACAATGTCAACAAATTAAAAAGTTTAGATTTGCTATTTAGCATAATTGCTTCAAATGAGTATATATGCAAGCAAATTTGAATATGTTTATATGTCCACATTTTGTTCACATTTTGTAACCATAATGCAGGTATTAAGAAAAATTCATTCATGCAATTAAAGTCAGAAAGCTCCGGTTTTGATTTGGAAAAGTAAATAAAAGTGAAATCATTCTCTATATAATATCTCTGTAGTATATCACAAAAACCTGTGTGCATTGTTGGCCAGTGATGTGCAGCACACATTAAGCATGCTGAAGCTGTGCCATAACACACACACGCGCACACACACGCACACACACACGCACACACACATGGCAGATTATATTTAGCATAGGGAGAAAAAACCCTCCAAGTTACCCAGAACCACTTTGTTAATTGGTCACAGACGTTTTTAATTGAAAATTGGCATTACATGGCTGTGGACTCCTGTAGAGAACTTCACAACCCCCGACTACATCAGACACAACAAATGACTGTAAAATGCCTTTTTAGTTCCATGAACAAATGACCAGTGCTGTGCGAACACATGGAGTCAATTTAATAAGGCTTGAATGTCCCCTAAAACAGGACAATTTCTCAAATAACCTATAGCTGCAGTGACCACATTTTACATAAATTTGCATTAAAACAATTACTGGCATTCCGAATGCAGCTTTGGGAGGTCATGTGGGTGTAACATCAATATTTCATTTTGACAGTATACTGCAATAAACTAGTATGTAATAAAATGTTCTATGTTTGTTCCAATAATTCCTACTGTCTATGGCAAACAGCAGCGGTTCTTCAAATGATTTTCACATGAGGTCACTATTAGGTCATAAAGGGCTCTTTGAATGAATCTCTCACAGTAGCATAGTTCATCTCTTCAGTTAAAATCTACCTTTAATAAATAACTTAACATTGTTATTAGACATTCTGCTGTACCTGAAAGCTATTACAAGAAATATGATGACACTGGAATTTTATTTTGGGGTCAAGAGGCCAGAATTCACAGAAATTACTCTATTATAAGAACCAATGCTCAAAGCAAACATGGCAGAAATACAAAAACACTGCTAAAGACAACACTGTAAAAACTTTTTTTCATTCATTCATTTTCATTTCGGCTTAATCCCTTCATTAATCTGGGGTCGCCACAGCGGAATGAACCGCCAACTTATCCAGCATTTGTTTTACGCAGCGGATGCCCTTCCAGCTGCAACCCATCACTGGGAAACATCCATGCACACTCTCATTCACACACATACACTACGGTCAATATTAGCTTACCTAATTCACCTATACAACATGTCTTTGGACTTGTGGGGGAAACCGGAGCACCCGGAGGAAACCCACACCAACACGGGGAGAACATGCAAACTCCACACAGAAACGCCAACTGACCCAGCCGAGTCTTGAACCAGCGACCTTCTTGCTGTGAGGCGAACGTGCTACCCACTGCGCCACCGTGAGGCCCAAACTTTTTTTTTTTATTGTAAAAACAATTTGTTCCAACACAAATTGATTGAGTTAACTTCATTCATTTTCCTTCGGCTTAGTCCCTTTACTCATCAGGGGTCGCCACAGCAGAATGAACCGCCAACTTATGCAGCATATGTTTTACACAACGGATGCCCTTCCAGCTGCAACCCAGTACTGGGAAACATCCATACACACTCATTCACACACATACACTATGGACAATTTAGTTTATTCAATTCACCTATACCATATGTCTTTGGACTGTAGGGGAAACCGAAGCACATTGAGGAAACCCACGCCAACACGGGGAGAACATGCAAACTCCACACAGAAATGCCAACTGACCCAGCCAGGACTCGAACCAGCAACCTTCTTGCTGTGAGGCGACAGTGCTAACCACTGAGCCACCGTGTCGCCTTAAGTTTACTTAATAGTTTTTTCAAATTTAAGTGGATTGAACATAAAATAATTAAGTTGTCTCAGAAAACTTTGTGTTGTGAACTTTGTATTGTTGTTTTAACTCATTTTAAATAAGTACTAACCCCTTTGTCTCTTACATTAAAGTACATCACATGTCATAAACAAGCATTCATTAAGTATAAAAGGAGTGCTTGTTTGATTTGTTTTGTCAAAGACACATTCATTTATTGGTTTCCCGGAAGCTAGTCACATCAGTATGATGCATGGTTTGAATTTAACAGTCACTGAAGCCATATATTTTCTGTAGGGAGAAAACGCATGCAGCACAAGCCCCCTTTCATGCTTGAAACTCCAGCTAAGTCTGCTGTTCTCAATAGCAAAATTTTGAATCGCAATGACTATGAATGGTTTAAATTTAACAATCCATATTATGAATACTTGTGTTGTTTTCTTTCCTGTAGTGATTATAAGGATTAGGGTTATATAATTCAAGTGCAACATTTAAGACATGCTTTTTTAGGTGTTAAATGATGAGACAAATACCTGGAATATAAGAAGTGCAAACGTTAGTAAATAACTTTGTATGATTCATGTAAGGGCGACGCAGAGGCGCAGTGGGTAGCACAATCGCCTCACAGCAAGAAGGTCACTGGTTCGAGCCTCGGCTGGGTCAGTTGGAATTTCTGTGTGGAGTATGCATGTTCTCCCTGTGTTCGCGTGGGTTACCTCCGGGTGCTCCGGTTTCCCCCACAAGTCCAAAGACATGCACTATAGGTGAATTGGGTAAGCTAAATTGTCCATAGTGTATGTGTGTGAATGAGTGTGTTTAGATGTTTCCGCTGCATAAATATATGCTGGATAAGTTGGCGGTTCATTCCGCTGTGTCGACCCCAGATTAATAAAGGGACTAAGCCTAAAAGAAAATGAATGAATGAATGAATGAATGATTCATGTATTCATGTAATTCAATAAGTTGAGAAGATCCTTACAAACCTTACAAGCACAAAAATAGCTGTGTTGTTTTATGTTTAATCCACTTAAATTTGTTAACTTAATAGATTTTAGTTGGGACAACATGAATGAAGTGTGTGGAACCCTGCATTTTTTGCAGTGTATGACATGCCATGACACTAAAAAACACTGTGGAAGACATTTTTTATGACCATTTATTTTCATATTGTTTAGTAAATACCAACAGTACTCAAGTTTGCACTAAAGTGATGTCTCAGATATTTGCAAAAATTACATTCAAATATTGGAGCAATTACATCTAGAGCAAGTTAACCTAAATCTATAGTGTTTGAAGCAAAAAAGGTGATTTTTTTTAAACAACAATGTTTTTATAACTTAAAAAAAAAATCTTTTGTCAATTTTGTATCACAATTTACAGAATAAACTGAACAAAATACACATGGAGATAGACATGTGCTGCAGATGTATAAGTTTGTCTAAATATATAAGTTTAGAAAGCATGCATTATGATATGCTTTACGTCTAGAGCATAGTATTGAGCAATGAACTGCTCAGAAGAGTCTTTTTTTGTTGATAATTTGCCCCATAACCACAATTCATGAAAAGGATTTGTGAACATCTGTTGATGTATTTACGGCTGAAACTAGCATCAAATTGTCTCATGTTGTAGGTGCGTTTGTAGAGTTTTTCCAAAAAAAGATGGTAAAAGCAGGTTTTTCCAATAAGCCCGGGTAGCAGATGCATGCAAAATAGAGTCAATTAAATTTTGTGCCAAGCAAAAAAAGCCCAAAAGCAGATTTGCAGACTAGCAAAATGCTGTTTCATTTCCATAAGCAGCACTAAAGACCAGATACATTTGGTTGCAAAACAGGAGGGGGTTAAACAAGCCTACACACTGTGCTAATTATTTCCTGGAGATTTCCCAAACATCCCCAGCTTTGACTGAGCTAATGCGACTGTTCGTCTGGTTTGTGCTTTGACCTGCACAGACTGGAGGATAATTGTGTGGATTCAGCAGACACGCTGACAATGTGAAAATCGGGTCTCGCAGTTGGACACGTATGATTGTATAACAAGACAGACATCCCATAAGACTTCCGATAAATACATATTACCCCATTTTGGATGGAACAAACTCAGTTGGTGACACATTAACAATGAACGTTAAGCTTGTTATCTGAAGCATTTATAATAAACCTAAAGATGTGGCACAGTGGTCAAATATATGATTTGGCAGCTTTCTTTGCTAATGACAGTATGGATGAGAAGGTTGCTGTTGACAGGGGTCATTACTGCAATCATAGAAGCAGAGGGATAGAAGTCCTACTCTGAGTAGAAGTCCAAAAGGTCTAGAACAGACAAACATTAATCTGTTCTTGTCCTTGGTGGTGTGATCCACAGAATTGAATTCCATGTACTAAGGAGTTTAAGCAACCAGAGAGCTACAGTGATACTGTGGTATCGAGAAGAGTGTCCAGTGTGTGTTTCTATTGCATAAAATAGACGTTTTTTTATAGATGATTCTGAAAGACAATGTTGTAGCATACAATACTACTGTCTGAAATGTTGCATACTAGTTTATACTGCTTCACACATACTAATTGGTACAGTAGTAGTACTATAGTACCAAATAAAAATAGGGCCGAATACAGTATGTACACACCTTAAAAAATACTGGGTTCCACAATTCCTTCATGTTGTCTGAACACCAAATTTAGTTACAGTAACTTAATGGATTGATTCATTCATTTTCTTTTCAGCTTAGTCCCTCTATTAATCTGGGGTCACCACAGCGGAATGAACCGCCAATTTATCCAGCATGTGTTTTATGCAGCAGATGCCCTTCCAGCTGCAACCCATCACTGGAAAACATACATACACTCATTCACACACATACACCACGGACAATTTAGCTTACCCAATTCACCTATACCTATATAGTTTTTGGACTGTGGAGGAAACCGGAGCACCTGGAGGAAACCAACGCAAACACAGGGAGAACATGCAAACTCCACACAGAAATGCCAACTGACCCAGCTCGAACCAGCGACCTTCTTGCTGTGAGGCGATTGTGCTACCCACTGCGCCACCGTGCTGCCCTAGTTGGATTGAACATAAAACAATTAAGTTGTCCCCTAAGAATTGTGTTGTTTCAACTCATCTTAAAGTAGTTTGAACAAGCAGCAAATGTCAAAAATCAGTAACGCAGTCTGATAAATTCTGATTACATGTTCTATGACATTTGTTGTGGCCATTTATTGTGCTGAGTTTTTACATTTTTTGCTGAGTAAGTTAATCAACGCATTAATACTCATTTGACATATTGACCACTACAAAAGAAGATTGCAATAATAGCAAAACGTGCTGTAGGCCTGGAGACTGTAACAGTTCTTTTATCATCTGTCTCATTGATTTATATTCATTTATTCATTTTTTTTTAGAATGGAAAACAATTTCTTAGTTCAAGAGATGTCTTTTTCTATTGCTTGACTTTTCATAACTGCTTGCATCAAGTAGCACTCAGAAATACTCTAGTTTGGACATGCCCAGATGTAAAAGATTATACTACAGCACTGAATAATTGATTCTGACCGATTGATGTCCATAGGTGTGCAATTATTTTCCATTAAGTGCACAGCTAAAACAATTCAATAAATGTTAGCCAAAGGGACATTTTTCATCTGCAATCCCATGCAGGGCATAATATTACAAGTCTTTCAACTACAAACAGATGTGAAATTAAAATACACATAATTTAAACCTGATTAATAAAAACCCACAAGAATATGTGACATGCACGATTATAAACATAAGTCCATCTAACACACTAAAAGCACAGTAGGACTTGAAATTCAAAATGCACAATAGACATACTGTAAATGACAGACCCCATTAAACTTTGCAATATTATATCAGTTATGTTAAATGTCCTCACAGGCATACAACAGCAAAAGAACCAAAACTCACATAAGAAATTGAGCAAGCGAAAAAATATAACAGAAATAAGGATAAAATTGGCTAATTATTTTCATGTTTTTCCTTTTACATTTGACTGTTTTTTAGTTTTTTACACGCGCATATACATACTCGCACACACATAGTACAGACACGTACTCACTGATATTTTATTACCAGTAAAAAAATTTTCAATGTCTGAGAGCTGGTGTGCTCGAAAAATTACAGGCTGTGAGCTGTTTTTAAGTAAAAAAGTACAGACATTTTTGGAGCTTTTTCCTATATATGCAGTTTTGTTTGGCTGAGCACCCAGATGAGATCGATGTGCATGCTTCATTTAAGTAAAATAGTTTTGCAATAGAAAATTCCATTCCATTTCTATGTGGTAACTTTGCTATTTTTTAAATTCTGCTATTAGTAGAGAGAGACACATTGAGGAAATTTACTTTATCTCTCTCTAATAACTGTATTAGTCTCCATATCAATGGCTCGTGCCTCCATTCATAGCTCTAAAATGATGTTTTGAATCATCAAAGTGTGCTTTGGAAGAATCCTACATTCACAAGCATTTTAATAACAGAAATCTGACAAACGTTTTTGAAATAAAACATATGAACACTGTCTTGATACGTGGTAACCCTGGTATGAGTGGAATTATTGACTCTGGGTGGTTGAATCATTTTTCTAATAATTCATCCAGTCATTAATTATTCCTTACATGATTCATTTCATCCATATTAATCTGAATAAAGGAATGCCAGTAGGCCAGTATCCCGCTGTCTGCTATACTTTGACTTTCTTTGTACCTTCAGAAAAAAAGGAATTAGGGCATGAGCTACACATCTGTGAGTGGAGGACAGACTGCGAATGAGTCCATTTGAAACTCAGAGGCGATGAGAACTGAGATGAGTTCAATTTCCTCAGTGCAATTCTTCATCCCCGGGTTCCTCTTGCGTGTCTGGGCATTTTGCAGGAGCTTTCACTTCCAGAGGTGTATTTCAGCGTAGGAATGGAGGTGCGATGCCTGCCACAAGCATAGTGGTGTGCCGCCTCCTGTAAACAGGCTTATTTTTTTTCTGCAATGAGCTACAGCTTTAACTCACAATGGGGCACTTTTCTTGTTTCCTTGACAAATGTTTCTACTCTTTCACTTAACGGAGATGAGCGAGGAGATGAGAGAATTGGATTCTTCCTTGGCATCCTTTAAAAAGGAGAAATGTGCAGCTAAGCAACACTCCCTGCTTCCCTTCCCTACAGTCTTTAAGGCAAAACAATGGCTGTTTCTTATCTATAAGAGACGGGCTTTGTTTATCTGGTGCTGAGGCACGGTTATACACATCTTACTAGCTATCAGCTGTATACAAAGCACACACATTAAGAGCTTATCATTTGGACAAGACAAAGAAATGTGTTGGTGTGCATCTCCTAAAAACATTTCCACAGGAAAGCAGAGTTTAAACAGCATCCATGAGGTCTGATCCTCTTTTTATCCTTTTGGACTCTGGTTGGCCAATGGGATGCTTTCGCCTTTTAATGAATTGCTTTATCAAGCGTAGCGTAGTCATTAAAGATGTGAAAGAAAGTCAGCCAGAAAAATTAGACTTGCGTCGAATAAATTCATGCTACACTTCTCTTCTGAAGAGTCTGTTCACTTCTGAGCTGAAGACACACTATTTGGCATATGAAATGCCATCACACTTAAAAGCACTATAAAATCACACTATGTATGTAAAACCCCATATTTGGCATTTATAATTTATCTCTTGTCTCCCTGGTCCCTGTTTTAATTATATGAATATGGTAGTCATGCAGTGCCATATTGTAGCATGGTAATCTGGAGCCAGATTCAGGAAACATTCTCAAATAAAATCTTCTTAACTTTGATATTTCCTTATTTAGAGTATTAAATTAAAGATTTTGTTTAAACACATGTTGGAAATAATTCTCAAATCTCTTGCCCTAGGTATATATAGCTGTCATTGCCAGCAGGTTTCACGGTCATCCATGTATTAGATATCATTAGATACTATCTTCAGTCATGTACCTTTGCATTATCAGGTGTTTCAGTCTTTTAAACATTATACACTCTCAGCTAAAATAAAATAAGTTTAAGATAAATTTTTACAACCAAAAACAAACAAAGATGATCTTTTCCTTTTTCATTCATTCATTCATTCATTCATTCATTCATTCATTCATTCATTTTCTTTTCGGCTTAGTCCCTTTACTAATCTAGGGTTGCCACAGCGGAATGAACCGCCAACTTATCCAGCATATGTTTTACGCAGCGGATGCCCTTCCAGCTGTAACCCATCACTGGGAAACATTAATACACACTCATACACAACAAACAATTTAACTTACCCAATTTACCTATACCGCATGTCTTTGGACTTGTGGGGGAAACCGAAGCACCTGGAGGAAACCCACACGAACATGGGGAGAACATGCAAACTCCACACAGAAATGCCAACTGACTCAGCCGAGGCTCGAACCAGCGACCTTCTTGCTGTGAGGCGTTTGTGCTACCCACTGCGCCACCTTGACGCCCCTTTTCCTTTTTCTAAAGATAAAGGATTTAATGCAGAACAGTCATAGGCACTGCACCCTTCAACTTCTATTTGCTTTTACAGGTGTACATCCACTCCAGAATACAGAGATTAGTAAATCAGTACTGTTTCGGAGGGAGAGATGTGAAGACAAGGGTAGGATCTAAACGCAGGTTTATTAAGAGAATAGTAGGACAGGCATGGGTCGAAAGCTGGCATACAGAGCAATAGAGGCAAATAAAGTGTAATCCAAATAATAAGCAAAAGGGTCTAGATAGGCGGCAAAGAATCAAAATTATATAAACAATCCAACAGGATCAAAAACACAGAAACGCAAAAAACAATGGAAACACTTTGCAGCAACAGACTACAAGACTCAGCAACGTATGTGTGAATAAAAGGTGTATTTAGAGTCCAAGAAATTAATGATAATGTCCTTTAGCTGTGTGTGTAATCAGAGTGAATTTGAAACCGGTGTATGAACACAGGGTATGATGGGGTTTAAAGTTTGAAAGGATAAAGGGAGTGCTCTCTAGCAATCCGTGAGGGCAACACAACTGGTAGATACAACAGGTACTGCCTTGTGGTGCCATGACACAGATTGGCACAAAATAGCCTTCACAGAATGGCACAAAATATAGATCTGGAACTTTCTCTTTTACTGTACCTTGCCTGTGGAATGATCTTCCTGACCCAACCCCATCAGGAATGCAAAATCCCTGAATATATTCATGACCAAAAACATCTTAAATGAGCACTTAAATCCATTCTGCTGCTGCTGCAAAAAATGGTGCTTGAAGTTTTCTAAACAGTGACTGAATCTTTGTATTACTAGCACTTCTGGTTTGAATGGCTTGTTTCATTCTTCATTTGTTGCTATGGATTAAAACAGCAGATAAATAAATAAACGTGCAGTGTAATTTGTTGTAAAGGAAAGAGATTTCTCTAAAGAGCGTAAAATAACATCACATTTTATTTCAAAAACTTTTTTACAGGCAAAAGTGAAAGCTAATGCAATAAAGGTAAGAGAAAATCCACTGTGAACACTGTGAACATATAGATAGAAGAACTTGCTCTTTTCAAAAGAATAGGCTGAAAGCCTGCTGTGCAGTCGTTCTTGCCAGCTGTATTGTGAATTTAAGTCTTCCATATAGGAAACAGAGGCACAGCATGTGTGGACGAATGAATCAGAAAAGTCTGAATCACCTTCATTGCAACTCACCTTGTCCCCTTACTCCCAACTGCTTTCATTTTTCATTTTCAACCACAGGTTTGGTCAGTCAAGACTTTTGTCTCACCTCTAATTCTCAGATGTTGAGTGAAAGTGAGACACAAGTCTGAATATGGAGAACAAAATCCTGTACTCATAATCCATATTCTTCCTGTTCATACATAAGCAGTTACTGAGCCCTAATGCAGCATTGTGTTCTTTTAATTAGGTTGTGAAATCAGAAACTTTTAAACTCAACACTCTAAAAAAATCTTAAATTGAGGACAGTCTGCCAAAGCAACAAGTTGTGGAATGTTCCACGTTATTACATAATAATGTGGCTAAACTACGCCCACCCCCAAAGAAAAAAACCAACACCCACTTCTACCTCACTGCAAGTTTAGCCCCGCCCACTGGTTAGAGGTGTTGTGGGTAAATAACAGAACTCAACAGAAATCAAATGTTAAAGATAAGAAAAGAGTGAATGAACTTTATTTTGAATGAAGTTCCAGACCACATCAGTAAAAACTCAGTTTAGTTCAGTTTATTTCACCACTGATTTGTTTACGCACAATTTGTTGCTGGATTTTCCAAAAAACTGAAAATAAAATGATGCAGTGCCGAATATATTACATCACAGTGTAAGTGATTTTATTTTACTTTTGCTTTGTCTGTAATTAAATATCGTTGGATATGTACTGTACAGAATATTTCAGCATTTTTAACTTGAATCACAGCAGAACATAAGGTTCAACAATGAATATAGGTGTCACGCGCACTGTAGGACATAACAAGGCAGGAACACGGGATTAACAAAAGGACGGATTTATTGATATAAACACTTACTGACGACAGACACGGGAAACGGGCAGACAGGACATCACGTAAGACAATACAATACCAGAACAACGAATGATACACAGGGTAGGATATAAATAGACGGAGGGATGATTAAACTAACAGGGCACAAAGGATGGACACAGGTGAGATTAATGAACACTGAACATGGCGGGAAAAGACAGAACAAAGGGATCACATGACGAAAACAATAGCACATGACATGATGACACAGATGAACACTGACAATAGGATTAGTCATCCTTGGTAATATTGTCAGGTAATTTCTCTGATACTGCTATTCTTGGTCTCCTGCACAAGGTTAAAGGCATTCAATACTACACCACAGAAATTGACAACTTTGTGACATGGTGTATAGTACATAGTCTTGTAGACATCAATAATGAGTCTATCAAACAGGTAGCTTCATACAAATATTTAGGTTTGCTCATTGGCAATAAACTGTCCTTTCATGTGCGTGTGCATAATCTCTCTAAAAAAAAGGTGCAACAAATAATGTACTATTCACTCAGACCCTTCAGAGCTGCTCTGAATTCATCTTTTTGTACAGCATGGCAGCCTGGTTCAGCAATCTGAAAGTTGCTTTTTTTGAAACAGTATGGTGCATATTGCAATAAAACTAACCTCCAATCTATTTTTGACACAAATATTCTTAAAAAGGCAAGGAAGGTTTCTCTGGACCCTTCTCATTTGCTCCATCCAGAATTTGAACTACTCCCATGTGGCCAACGTTTTTGTCCCTAAAGCCAGGGACACACCATGCCGATATCAAAGAACTAGCTGTTACCTCGTGCTGCTACGTCTGGTCCTGCCCAGACCAAAAAGCTAGGCATCAACACACCAATCAAACAACAGCCCACTGAAATGATAAATGCACCTGCTGCATCTTTCCATACCCGCAGAATTGTCTAATGATCTGATAATCCATATCGATTATAAAAAGTATAATATATTGCAAATATTTAAGAAATGCAATGAAATGACAGCCAGTCTTTGTGTTCCCTCTTGACTTCATTTTGGTTGATGTCATTTGGTTGAATTTGTCACTTCATATTTTATTCTTGTGTTTTGATCCATAGCTAAACAGCCAATCAAAGCACTCTCCTTTACTGATGCCAATGCCAGTTCTACATGCTGAATTGGGCAAACTCTGTTGTGCCAAACAAACTACTACCAAACAAACTAGCCTGACAGACGTTCACAGCAGGCCCGATGCTACACAACAACTGACCATTGGCTTGGTGTGTCCTGGTCTTAAGGTTAAGACACAATCAATATAAAAACTAATTTGTACCACAGGCAATAAGGCTGTTAAATTCTAGTCCAATGACAGTGTAATTGTTTATTGCATATGGTTGTGGGTGCTTTGTGTTATGCAGTTATTTCTACCAGCATGACCTAAACAGCTTTCCTTCAAAAAAGACAAATTATGGTGATCAAAACAGGGCAGAAAATAGTCTATTACTTTCAGACTAATTAGTAATTATTATGAAAGTTTTTATGTACAAAAAAAGACTTCAGAAAACAGCACAGTTTGTTTTTAAGAAATAGAATAGCTGTTGCTACTTTATTATACACGAGCAGTTTAGTCATATGCACTAACACACATTCATATGATAAAAAAAGGTTATAATTAAAACTGAGTTCCTTCCTTTACATCTCTAGAATAATTTTGTACTTTATACTTAATTTTTTTCCAGAAGTAAGACTTGAACCTGTGATGAATTTTGAAGACAAGCATTAGAGATGATATCAGAAGCTCTTCAATACGTAGCAGTACTCTTGGGCTTCGCTTTGTGCTTCAGTCTTCTGATTCTCATTGAGATTCGAGGTGCGTGCTCTTGAGTCTCTTACTCGCTGAAGGGAGGGAGAGCTTATTTCCTGGACTAACATTACCTCAAACCTCCTCCAAGGCCAGACCACCAGACCAGCTCCACTTCAGATCACCACGGCAACACTCTTTTGTTTGAGACCACCGCCAGCATTCATAGCACTGAATAACGGTGAACTGGTGGGCATTGTGGCGGTGGGTCAAAACAAGGTCCAAATGCATTTCAACAGCAAGATGCTGAGAAAAATAATGGTGGATATTTTTACATTTTAAATGAATAGATTGGCAAGCATTGAGAAGTAACAAAATTTTTCACTTTCGTGTTGTTTCAGAACTTTCCACATGCCTATTGATCATAAGGTAAAATACAGATCATGTTTTTCTTTTATTTTCATTTAATTATAATAAATCATTTATAAGAATATAATCACCAGCACGTCATCTATCTATTATTATAATTTTCTATTAATAAATAAATAACTATTATTTTAGATAGCTGGTAAAATATACTTAGTAGTGTCACGATCACCAGCGATCTAATACTTGCAGATCGCTGGAGAACTACAGATCTGTCACTGAACCAGACTACAAATAACATCATGCACCTCTTGCACACCTGTTCCCTCTGTATTTCCTCTGGACACACACACACACACACACACACACACACACACACACACACACAC
>CAIGQW010053631.1:12181608-12198503 GCA_903798125.1 Danio choprae
GTTCAGACCGAACAATATGATAGGCTTTCCGATCTGCCTGTCAAAATATTTATGTTTGTGCAGAAAGGATTGCATCATCCGTGCATTCACGGAAGTGGTTTAGACAGATAATTACAGGCAAAACATCAACAACCTACCTTCTTTTTAAGTTTGGTATTGTAATTAACTGTACTAGTCTAGTGCACGTTCATGCATGGCATGTATGGCTTTGGATGGCACCTTCCAGGGAAGAATGTAGGCTTTCAGTGCTATCAGGCATTATTTAACTATCTAACGTCAGCATTTTCCAAGATCTCCTATTGTATTTTTTAGAAAAATCTGACATATATCAATCAAAATATTATGTTATTCATTATATAATTAACAAATTACAAAATATACAACTATCTTCGGTTCAATGGTTAGCACTGTCACAGAAAGAAGGTCGCTGGTTTGAGTCCCGACTGGGCCAGGTGGCATTTCTGTGTGGAATTTGCATGTTTATGCGTGTTCGTGTGGGTTTGCTTCAGGTGCTCCGGTTTCCCCCACAGTCCAAAGACATGCACTATAAGTGAATTGAATAAACTAAATTGGCTGTAGTGTGTGTGTGTGTGTGTGTGTGTGTGTGTGTGTGTGTGTGAATGAGTGTATGGGTGCTTCCCAGTACTGGGTTGCAGCTGGAAGGGCATCCGCTGCATAAAAAATATGCTGAAATAGTTGGCGGTTCATTCCAGTGTGCCGACCCCTGATAAATAAGTAACTAAGTCGAAGGAAAATGAATGAATGAATTAACTATCTCTATTTAAAACAAAACATGATTTTTTTTCCTTAAAATTAAACCCTAATTTGTTTGGATGGTATGTTGGTCACATCCCATAGAGAGGTTAGAAACAGTCTAATAAAGTCTGAATTTGATTAGCGCTAAACCAAGGGTGACTAATAAGCCATGAAGTCTTTTGCAAGTGCTGACACAAGAAGTTTGGTAATGATTTAAAAGTCATTATCTCTCAACTTTTAAGTGGCTTCTTTTAATGCCTTATGCTCCAACTGGCAAAGTTGCCAAAGCCAAGACGAGACCAAGACTTGGCCTAAACCCTCTGTAGTTCATCTGTTAACATGCGCTTCATTCCGAAGCTTTCAAGTCAGAGCTGAAAAGAAGGGACGGAGGCCCGAAGCATTTCTGCAAAGCATCGCATGCCGTTGTTAAAGCAATTACATCTTCACAGTAGACACAGACCTGTCAACAAGGATTGCAATTGCTATTCATTTAATCCCAAAGGCTTCAGAGCATCAAATATATGTCACATATTAATGATGCATGTTGTCTGTTCAAGGACAGGCCGCAGTGTAAAGCTGCCATGTGTTTGTAAGGCTTATTGATGAGATAGAATCATGAACACCTGCTGTCCTCCTATGGATATGTGCACCGTTTATCCTGCTAAGGATGTGTTAGGTTCCTTCACCTTGGATAATTTTGTGCAACTACAATAAATCCATTTTTAGGTTCCATTAGTAAGAGCAACCCCTCAGATCCACATACTTTCCCCGAATAAATGGCATCTCCGTCTCCACAGTAAAGATCTTCCCTGATCTGTCAAGCTGAGAGTGTGTGTGTCTGTGTGTCTCGTTTTGAGCTAATGTCAGAATATAAAAAGGATTTAGCTTTCCACAGATGACTAACTCTCAGAAATCTCCTGAATCTGGGTGTTAGCATCTCCACTTCGTCTCTCCGTAATGATGTGAGCCCCAAACAGCTCACAGTTATCCTCCGGCACTGAGAGTCAGAACGACCAAATCTATCAAAAAAGTTTGCAAGAGACACACAGAATGCCTGCTGTCATACAAAGCTAAGTATCTTCAGCACCTAGACTGGTGTACTGGGTAACAACAAAGTGCCTTCTAAATGTCATGAGATGACAAAAACACCAAAAAGCCTCAGACTTATTTGAAATATCACATGTATTTCTACAGGTTTATCTTAATATTATTTCCCCCTGTGTTAGTTGAAAATGGCATAGCAGACTCTAAAATAAATGGCAAAATCAATGGCTGTCAGTGTTTATGGATGGACAGCATAATTTCATAGCAGATTTGTTCAGAAAGTATGTCTCAGGCTCTGTGACAGGAGCTAAAACAGGCTATCTGACACTGAACAGTGCAGATTTGTGGCACCAGAAAATGTAATAATAAGATTCTGTCAACCTGGCTACACTCAATTACACCACTAAATGCATTTTTTTGTTTGTTTGTTTGTTTGTTTATGAAACCATTTTTAGGAACTGTTGACTGATCCCCAAAATGCATCTGATGAACACACACTCTTCCTAAAACCAAATCAATAACCCTTTAACTCACACAAACCAGATGCTACACGTGAGCTATAACAGGCAACATTTTAAAACAAGCACTATTTTCACCCATTTTCTTTTCTCTAATTCTTTTTCAAAATATTTCTCTTTCTGCCCTGTGTAATTGGAATTCTCAGTTTGAAACTGGGCATAAACTGTATTAGTGTGTGGAGGTTTACACCATGTACGAATGGGATAATAAACCTGCTATTTACATTCATTCATTTATTTTATTTTCGGCTTAGTCCCTTTAATCAGGGGTCACCACAGTGGAATGAATCGCCAACTTTCTCAGCATATGTTTTACGCAGCGGATGGCCTTCCAGCTGCAACCCATCACTAGGAAACATCCATACACACTCATTCACACACATGCCCAATTCACCTATAGCGCATGTTTTTAGACTTGTGGGGGAAACCAGAGCACTCGGAGGAAACCCACGCAAACAAGGGGAGACCATGCAAGCTCCACACAGAAATGCCAATTGACCCAGCTGGGGCGCAAACCTTCTTGCTGTGAGGCGACAGCGCTACCCACTGCGCCACCTATTTACAAATACATAAAAACATGCACATTCAATAATGATTGGAAATTATTTATATATAAATGAGGCTGAGTATTATTGACAAAAAGATGACTCATTAGACAAGCAACAAGACAAACAAAGCAACACTATTTCAGTAATACTAATGGCAAAGTGTTGGTTTCGAAAAACAGAACATATTAGAGGACCTGTTGTCTAGTTTGCTAAGGACTGGATGTTAGCAAAGAGTATAATTGGAAGGGTTAGCATAAAAACATGCAAACAGTCTATGTGCATTATCATCAACCCTTATCAACAACCTTTCTGCATTATGCATTCTTTCAAACAACATGTGTAATAATATTTTATATTATTTAAGTAGTCCATGTAATTGTCACTATCAACTTCATACATGAAGGCACAGGAACACAGGATTTATCAAAACACAAATTTATTTACAAACACTCACTCATTACAAGGGCACTGGAAACACAGTAGACTCTGGAAGGACATGGGGTGAAGACAGCACTGAAAGACGATCAGACAATACAATACCGGACAAGGACTGAACCAAACAGAGGAGTATAAATACACGGGGGACATGACTGAACTGATAGGATACAGGGGATGAACACAGGTGAAACTAATGAGCATGGGAAACAGCGTGAAACAGAACAAAAGAATCACATGACATGGGAACAGACACCTGACAGTAATATTACATAATTTACTACGTCTTTACAATGTTAGTTATTATTACTTACATATTTTATTACCTTTTTTCATTTTCTACAAAACAGAAAATATAGCTTTACTGTAATATACCTGTGGAAATATCAGTAGTAAACTCTAGCTTAAGATAATCTAGAAATATTAGACATTTTAATAGTGCAACTGACCAATCAGAAATGAGTGTACACACAAAAAACTGTTTGCTGTTTGTTCAAACTACTTATTTAAAAGGAGCTGAAACAACACAATTCTTGAGATTTTAGGGGGACAACTTAATTGTTTTATGTTCAATCCAATTAATTTTTTATTAACTTGTGTTGGGACATAATTGAGGATAGTTCAACCAAAACAAATCTAACTTTTGCCATTTACTCACACTTTTGTAGTTCCAAATATGCATGACTCTTTCTTTTTATGAACACAAAAGAATATGTTTTGAAGAATCTTGGCAAAGAAACCATTTTGGTGGCCATTGACTTGACTATGTGAACCAATGTTTGAAAAAAACAGACAAAGTAATACAGGTTTGGACTGACAAAAAAGTAAATGGTGACAGGACTTTCAGTTTTGAGTGAACTGTAATAGAAAATAGAGGTAATGTACACACAGTGGCAAACTATATGCAACACGAGACGTGTGTAATATTAACATCAATCATGAATGTCTCAAGTTTTGTTTTTTTTGACCCATGACTTCTTTGAAAGTATTTCACAATGATTAATGCATGAATGACATGAATAGAAAATGTGATAAGGATTCAATGCTATTTATAGTAGTATGACCTAAAAATCTACTACCGTAATGAAAATATATGAAGTCTAAATTTCCCATCACAGTTGTACAGCCACTATGCCAGCTCCTAAAAGTCTAAAAGCTCTGGCAGCAGCCACATAGGCTCAATAGTATGCTCATGTTCAGGCAGAAATCACTGGCTCATCTAAATGCTAATAGAATGCGATCTCTCAGAAAAACAGGCTAGCTAATGATTGGGCCTATTGAATACACTGAAAGCTTAAGTGCTAATAATGATATAACTGAAGCATAGTGAGGGAAAAACAGCAGATAGAAAACACAACACCTGCAGACCAGCAGAGACCTTGGCTTTCAAGCCCACACGCATACACAATCATCTGACAAAGCATCTGCCTGACAGTAGCTGTCGATTTTGGTTTACCCTTATTCCTTACTGGGGGATTTTGTTGTTTGTATTTACAATCCAGCAATCAACACAAAGCTAAATAACTGAACACGAACGATCAAAACCTGCCACCCGCTGCTCTCCCAGTGATCAATAGTGTGTCCATAGCTTTCCTGGAGTGTTCCTGATAACAAGCCAAAAAAAAAAAAAAATCACAAAATGCTCCAATATTTATTTTCACAACCTGACAATGAGAAGAGCAGCTTTAGTGCCAATGTATGAAAAAAATGAAAAGCAATTGATGTGCATTTAGTTGGTAATTTATGCTTTTTATAATTTATCTGATTTGTTTAATTCATTCATTCATTTATTTTCTTTTCAGTCCCTTTATTAATCTGGGGTCGCCACAGCGGAATGAACCGCCAACTTATCCAGCATATGTTTTACGCAGCGGATGCCCTTCCAGCTGCAACCCATCACTGGGAAACATCCATACACACTCATTCACACACATACACTACAGACAATTTAGCTTACCCAATTCACCTGTACCGCATGTCTTTGGACTGTGGGGAAAACTGGAGCACCCGAAGGAAACCCACACGGACACGGGGAGAACATGCAAACTCCACACAGAAATGCCAACTAACCCAGGCGAGGCTCGAACCAGCGACCTTTGTTTAATTAACAATGTTTATTAGAGTACTTTATTTTTTAAACTGATTTAGCGCAATTCTGACAAGAAATCTGTACATTTTCAAAACTCTTCGTACTTATATCACAACAGAACATCAAAAGTGTACTTCTTTCAAACCCTTGAGCATATTTTCAATTTTGTTAGTGCAATACACACAATCACAAAATATCATTTTTTACTACACAAAATAAGTGTTTCATTCATATTAACTGCCATTTATAAAGCTATTACTATCAAACTTTTGATTTGCATCTCTTATCATTCAGTTTAATACAATTGTCTGTCATTTAATTCAACTGGTCCTAAAGGGCACCTATTTTACCCCTTTTTCAAGATTTAAGATAAGACTTTTGTGTCTCCAGAATGCGTCTGTAAAGTTTCAGCTCAAAACACCCATCAGGTTATTTATTATACCTTTGTGTATATTGGAAATTTGAGCTGCTTTGACTTTGTAGCTGTTTTGGTGCCTGTGCCTTTAATGCAAATGAGCTGCTTCTCCCCGCCCACCGTTCCCATGTGCATGTCAGAGCCAAAGAGATCGCTCACTATTACTATGATGGGTGTATTTTCTCCTGCTGCGACTCACGCCTAAGCAGCACAGTATCAGAATGAATACAAGAATACAAGAATGAAGCAGATCTCCCTTACTAGAGTAAGAACTTTACCAACGTTTTTTTGATGTATTTGTTGTGGAGTTAATTCAAGCCTTTCTACAACAATGAGTCACACACAATGTCGTTATAAAGTTTGTGCACGTGCACGCGCTCGCTCACACACACACACACACATGCACGTTTAGCTTTGCACTGTTTTTGCAAGGGAAATGTGACTGGATACGCGTTACACTGGTACACGTTAATATCCACTGTATGGTTATCCGTTATGTTAATGTACAAAATAAACCTGATTTAAGTCCATGAACCGGGATTGAAGTGTCATCTTTTATAATTGTACTGACACTATGAGGCTGTGGTGAAGAATTACTAAGCGATTTACTGTCTTTATTACAAACCTGCACTGTTTTAGGAAAGTTTTAAACTTGTAAAACTCATTCTTGAGGTGCTGCTGAACACAGAGAGCTGAAGAGATTGTTTAATCCCGTTTGCTTTACGCACGTCTTTTTGATATGATTATACATGTTACTACGGAGACATGTTAATACGTGGCTGTCAATCAATTCGGTGGGCGGGGAAACCGCACTCCTACATCAAGTTGCGGTCGGCCTCAAAATGGGAGGGATTTGGATCCTATATTTAACGTCAGAAAAATTTTAAAAAGAGACTTATTGTGTTTCTATCAATCCAATATGACTGTGGACACACTATTCCTACACACAGTTCTGTCCAAACAGCTTACAAAAGAGGATTTTCATCATAGCTGGCCCTTTAATGTTTAATCAATGATTTATCATGTCCAAAGATTTGCAACTTGTCTGTTTGTTGAGCTTTCAGTCAAGAATTACCAAATATTCATTCACTCTGCATAGTCCCTCTTTTATCAGGGGTCACCACAGCGGAATGAACCTTCCAGCCACAACCCACTTCTGGGAAACACCCATACACTCACATTCACACACACTCTCATACACTATGGCCAATTTAGTTCATGCAATTCACTTATAGTGAATGTCATTGGACTGTGGGGGAAACCAGAGCACCCAGAGGGAACCCACGCGAGCATAAGGAAAAAAACATACAAACTTCAAACAGAAATGCCAACTGGCCCAGCCGGGACTCGAACCAGCGACCTACTTGTTGTGAGGCGACAGTGCTAACCACTGAGCCACCGTTCCGCCCCAAAATACCAATTACTATAGTAAATACTATTTTGCTTCTATATGTAAATGACTTGATGTGCTCTTTGATCAGATTTTCATGTTGATCACAAAGCGTTTTCTTGCTTTTTATTAAATACACCCTTTTCTCAGTTTGTCTCAACATAAGTCTAACATTTGCTATGATGGGTGCGTATACAGTTTTACAGTACAGTAACATTCAATCAGCATCAAGGGCGATTTGAAACCGATTCTTGTTTACTGAATGAACTGATTAATAACAGCACTTGAAGTAAAAAAACAAGCATCATACTGTTGTGTTTTGGTGATTAAACCAAATGTTCTCAATACATATTACAATGATCTTGCGTTCTGAAACAATAATATTGTGAAATTATGTGGGACTACGATGACGTCAGGTGTTAAAAGAATAACTAGTGGTATTACAAGTGTGATCAGTTTAAAGCTGACTACTAAGAGATTTGAAAATGTACACCTTGCTTAAGCAAATAGTACCAACCAATTTTTTAAAAATGTAGAATGATTAATTGACTAACCATTGACTTACTTTCACTGGTTTTCAATAGGCTTTGATTGACCATTCAGCTTCTGCAATTAGTTCAAATATTGTGGTACATACATTCTAGCTAAATACATTTTTAATTATTTCACTGTTACAGTTTCTATTATACAGTTATAATTAATATACAACTGTCTATTAATGATAAATAATTCTAATTTAAAGCTGTACTTTATATTATATACCTAATGTGCCACAGGTAAATACAAACAGTGATCTACAACACCAACAGTGATCTCAGTTTCTTTCAGAAACAATAATATAAATTTATGGAATTGACAATGGCACATGATTGCAGTCTTTCCAGATGTAAACTGAATGAAAACAGACATTAGGACAGGGAGATTTGTCCGCTCTTCACCTGTGGTCCCATTAGTTAGTGAATCCTCCATGTTATTAAAGACTGAGAGCAGGAGTAAATGGATCGTCTGATCTCATTCCATTCAGTCCGCTGAGTGTGGACTCATTCAAACGGAGACAATGGAGCCTGAACTGGGTAAAATCAAGTTAGCTCATTTAAATGCTAATGTACATGGATCTGAAATGGCGTGAGGCTAAGGAAAAAAAAGATGTATCGCCCTTTCACAGAGTTGGACCTGGTTTGGATGCATTACTTCTCCTGTTGTGTTTTACAGGCAGTCCTCAAACTGAAAAGGACCCCAAGGATGATCCAGTAGTGCTACTCTAAATGCAAGAGGGAAGTTAGGCTTACATAAAGATAAATCTTCCACAGCTACACGCATTTATTCTGTCAATGAGTCAGCTCTCTGTATATGAATAGCTGAAAACAGACACTGCGGAGATTTAAGGTGCCGTTGTCCCAGCAGGGACGAGCCTGGTGACCTTCAGACTGCAGTAAACACCAGCAGCTAAAGCACAAGCCCAAATGACCCATCACAAATATCAACAGAGCATCATCTCTCAACAGAGAACAGGTCAGCGCAGCCTTTCCACATCAGCAGAGAAAAACACAGCGCTGCAAAAATACACGCTCCCCTACCACCTCAAAAAGAATGATTTGTGTATTCGTGTTTTTCAAGTGTAGACGTTTATTGACAGATACACAAAAGGCAGCAGGAAGGCAGATAGAGCTTTTCTGATGGTGCTACATGAGTCATTCGGAGACTAAATTCAGTGGGCTGCATTTTCAACACGGCCGCTGCATGAAACACAAAAGACATTTTCCCTCGCATCTCTTTTCCCCCGGAGAGATACAGGTGACTGAATGTGGTTGTAGCAAATTACATGCAAGAGGGGGTCAATCAATACTACCGGAAAGCATGTGTGCGTGTCCTGTGAACAGATTTTTCTGAATTATTCGTATTAAATAAGTTTGACATTATTAAATATATCAAACAGCTATGGACATTTACATTAAAATATGTTGGCAAGAGGAGTACTGCTATCGTAGATAATTTCTGTAAAGTTTTCTATAAAGCAGTTTTGAGAGCTATTTGGCATCCTGAATTCACCATGCAGGGGGTCTTGAAGAGGTCCACCAATATTTGTTTAATCTGAATATGATTGGGGACCATAAAAGTACAATATTTATACAATACAAACATCTACCTACCAGGTGACCAAATGTCCCATTTTTCCCTGGACAGTTCCTTAATTTAGTTTGTTTTTAGGGGCAAAGGAAGTGCTGCTGTTATCGTGTCCCTGTAAACACCCGAAAAACAGAGTCTTTGAAAATGATGACAATGACGATGGTAAATGTTTAGGGAGGTGTCGATTAAAGCCAAGTGCAAACAAAAACAACAATGGCATAGTACGTGGTAGTGTTGTAATTGCTCATGTCATGTGTTTGCTAATGCTTCATTAGCAAAGTGTGTATTTACTTCACATTACAACCAACAGAGGAGACATATCACACACACACAACAAATTCTACATACACATTAGCGCTGAATCACAATATTGTCACTTCCCTACTGTTTACTATGAAGGTGACAGCACCAAATACTGGCCAAGAATAAGAAATGTTGTAATAAGTCCAACGTGTTTGGTCATTTTTGAAAATGTGTAAATCTTTTTAAACATGTTGTCGTCCCTTTCACATAAATGTACCTAAAACGCAAACACTATTAAAAAATTATTTTGGATACACCTTGACATGTAAACGTAGCCTTCGGATCCAGACATTATGCTTTGTTCAGTGTCAGTGTCACTGAATAAACAAGAGTAGATCAGTTCATAGGTGAAAGTGATTTACTATAGCTGTAGCAAGATTAAATCACTAATGAACATAATGAGGTATGGTGAAAAAACAACACACTGTATTGAAATGTATTGTGTGTAATGCTGAATTGTGTTTTACTACTATTTTAATACATCAGTCTTACATTTGTGTTTTTGTATTAATTTTTTTAGTAATCATATCTCATATTTTGTGATAACCACTGTTAAAAATGTATATTTCAATATATATATATACTATATATATTGAAATATATATTGAAATATATATTGAAAAATATACAAAAAGCTCAAAGTGTTCTGATTGGCCAGCTGACTCAGTGGGTTCTGGTTAGCCAAATACCTCAGTCATGTGTCTGAAGTGTCATGCCCCTGACCATAATCCGAAGTTTAAGATTCCAAGGCTTCTAATGTAATAGTAAATAACAAGAGTTAATAATGATTTTTCATATCAGTTCCAGTCAAATTCTGACTCTGTGGATGATCATGCAGATTGAATAATATTTCAGAAAGTGACAGATGTTATAGACAGAGGTAAAATCTGGACTTCATTCTTGTTTTAGGCAGGTCTAGAGCAGTGTTCACTAGGTAGAATGAATCTCCTCAGACTGTAACAGACTACTTTGTGCTCCAAGGGTCATGTAAACATATATAAAGTGTTCAGAATAAAATAATTAAAATCAATTCATTTTCACTCAATGATTAGTTAAAGGCAAAAAATTCAAACAAAATTTGTTGCACAACAACTCAAAGTTTGTCTCTCCACTAATAGGCCAATGGCCTGAAAAGACTGAAAAACCTAGCCAGCACTATTCAAATGAAAGTGACTTGACAGAATCTTAATTCACAAGGAACGACCTTGCTACCAAATATAGAAACACAGGGAAAGCTAAGAATGTATGAGAAAACAGCCAGTATATACAGCAAGTGATTCACTAGTGAGTCACTATTAGGAAAAAAAACTTCAAACAGCCTAGAAAACGTATAGTTGTCAGTGCTAGACTTAGAGCAGTAGGGCAGATATTACATCAGATATTGGAGGCAAGATGTTCATACCCAGAGGCAAAAAATAATTAGCTTTTCAAAGAACGCATAGACTCCTTAATGAATGAAAAAGATGAAGAGCAACATTGTTTCATAATCTTGAGTCAGATGAACTACATCCAGCGAGTGAGAAAAAAAATGACAAGGACCTTTCTCACATCGCACATGGGTGCACACTACTCTGTTTTTATACAATAAAATAGAGGTTGAAAGCAGCAAATTGATAAAAGAGCCTTCAGTGAGTATTGCAATCTCAAGGTGGACTAATCCTCCCAAAAAGAATGCAAATGTTCATTTATGTATGAGGAGGAAAGATGATAAAGAAAGGTAAAATACACAAACACAAAAGCCCTCTCTCTTGATGCTGGGCTGATAGCATGCTAAACAAGCCACTTTCACGTGGCTTCAACGTGCTTTTTAAATGCTCAGCTACTGGATTATTTCACATATTTCACAAGTAAACAACATCAAAAGAGCAGACCATTCATTCATATAGTCAGAGCCGCTGAGCTTTTTATAAACATCAATATTAATCCTCCCCCGGTTTGACCAAAAGACACATAATGCATTACAGGGCTTGTGTCCAATAAGGCTCCTCTGTTTCATTTCATTGCACTGTGCAGTTGAAAAGCTGATAGGAGATGCCATTTCTGAAGCCAAAAACCCCAAACCTTACTTTAGTGTGAATTTATTCATGCTCGAGTATATGAAAAGTAAACATGAAGCATTTATTACCACAAATCGTGAAAGACACTTCACAGAAAGAGATTCTTTGAAAACATGGCTTATTTCTGAATGTCACGTATCTCAGTTTACTTTCATATTTATTCAGAGTACTGCACAATATTGCGAAAATGAGCACTATGCGATATTAAGTATTCCGATAATAATAATATTTCTTGTGATGTAAAATGTCCCTAGAGAAATGCTATTTTTGATTATAATATTAAAAATCATAATAATATCATAATACACTGTAAAAACTAAAGGGTTCCACACAATTCTTTCATTTTGTCCCAACACAAATTGATTCAGTTAACTTAAGAAACTTAAGTTGAACATAAGATTTAACATAAAACAATTAAATTGTCCCAAAATCTCAAGAATTGTGTTGTTTCAATAAGTAGTTTGAACAAGCACGATCCATTCATTTTCTTTTCGACTTAGACCCTTTATTAATCTGGGGTCGCCACAGCGGAATGAACCACCAACTTATCCAGCATATGTTTTACGCAGCAGATGCCCATCCAGCCGCAACCCATCACTGGGAAACATCCATACACACTCATTCACACACATACACTACGGACAATTTAGCTTACCCATTTCACCTATACCGCATGTCTTTGGACTTGTGGGGGAAACCAGAGCACCCGGAGGAAACCAACGCCAACACGGAGAGAACATGCAAACTCCACAGAGAAATGCCAACTGACCCAGCCGTGGCTCGAACCAGCGACCTTCTTGCTGTAATGCGATTGTACTACCCACAGCGCCACCGCGTCGCCCGTTTGAACAAGCAGTAAAAAATATTTTAAGTAAATTAAGCAAGTAATACATAGTTTTCAGATCTAATTAAATCTAATTCAGTCTAATAAAAATGGTCAAGGTGCAAACATTTAGACAACAGAAATGCCAAAAGCATAACAGCAAGTAAATATAGTAAGGCCGTATTTGTTTGATCAAATTTGGATAAACAATCTTTGTATGCAATACAAATCCTTGGCACATACGATAATTTAATTTAATGCACCTCTCTGTGATATGAAAATGCTATTATCGTGATAACGATCATTTTTTGATATATTGCATAGCTCTAATAAACAGAGCCCAAACAGCTTAAAATCTGCCAAAACCTTAAGACATAATTCAGCTTCTGATAAAAAATAAATAAATCAATACTAACAAACACAAATAGTCTGCTAGTGATACAACATATCCTGGCCAGTCTAAGATCATTAGCACCAGTGTAACTGTGTGGGTGAAGCTTCAGATGAAATCATGTCCTTCTACATGGTATTTACATCATTCTGAAGTCAGAGCCAGAGGCACACCCCCATTACGCATCCTTAATGTATGCTTCTCTAGGGATATCATCAGTGTGCTCCAGATTTGTGCACTAGGCTAAGGGCACTAGCATTTGGGAAGGATTTTTATATTAATCTGTAAGTCCTAGAAAGCAAGTTTTAAAGCTCAATAAAAGACACATTTTCAACAGTGGCCATTAATAATTCGGCATTATTTGAGCTTCTGATGAACACAAAAGAAGTTATTTTGAAGAATGCTGGTTGATGGGACCCATTGACCTGCAGAGTAATTTTTTCCTACTATGGAAGTCAATGGGTACCCTTAACGAGCATTTCTTTAAATACCCTATTTTGTGTTCAACAGAAGAAAGAAACTCGTAAGGTTTAAAGTCCAAATGAACCGGAAGCTGTGATCGTTTTTTTTTTCCTATTGTGACGCAGTTTCTAGAGAAATGGAATATTAAATGAGCAAACAGTGGGCGTGGCTTGTTTTTTCTACTGCGAGCTGAATGGATGTAGTAAATAGGCATTTCATTCAGAAAGATCAGGAAAGAGGTTTTAGAAGAGTTATTACAACCTAACAGACACCACCTCCGCACCAGTTCAGTTTGTTAAAACTGACAGTTGGAGAGGCGTGGTTAAGTGTGTTAACCACGCCCCAATAAAAAAAATCAGGAATTGCATTTTCAGATTTCAATTAAAGATTACAAGGGCAAACTATTTTTTCTTGATGACATGCACAGATGAATTGTTCACCACAAAACTAGCAATGCAAGCTAACAAAATCATGTGGTTAGTTTTGATTTCATTTGTACTCTTTAAAAGCATATGAGGGAGAGTAAATTGTGAGGTCATTTTCATTTTTGGGTGAAATATCCATTTAAGCTGCAATATGAAAGAATTTTTGTTTTTTATTCAAATATAGACAACTCAAATAGTTAAATAAATTAATTTGACAATAAACAGTTTCACTGTAACAACAAAATGCTATATGAAATAAATGCTGTTCCTTCGAAATTTCTTCATCAAATAATACGGTTAGTTTTTTTGTCATGTTTTCACTGTTTTCAACAATGATAATAAATATTTCATATTATTATCATTGTTGAAAATCATTCTTAATTCAACTTTACATCACAGGAATAAATTACAGTTTTATATGTATATTTAAGGCGACACAGTGACCCGGTGGTTAGCACTGTCACCTCACAGCAAGAAGGTCGCTGGTTCGAGTCATGGCTAGGGAAGTTGGCATATCTGTGTGGAGTTTGCATGTTCTCCCTGTGTTGGCGTGGGTTTTCTCCAGGTGCTCCGGTTTCCCCCACAAGTCCAAAGACATGCAGTATAGGTGAATTAAATAAACTAAATTGGCCGTAGTGTATGTGTGTGAATGAGTGTTTATGGATGTTTCTATGTAAAACATATGCTGGATAAGTTGTCGGTTCATTCCGCTGTGGCGACCCCAGATTAATAAAGGGACTAAGCTGAAGGAAAATGAATGAAATAAATGAATGAATAAAAAGAAAACAGTTCTTATAAACTATAACAGTATTTCACATCATTTCTGTTTTTGTATTTACTTTTATCAAATGAACACAGCCTTGGATATAAAGAGACTTCTTAAAAAAATCTACTTTTAAAAAAATGTTCGACCCCAAAATGTTTGAATGCTAGTGTATGTAGTATATAAACTCAAAGAAATGTTTCATTTATGCATCTTTTCAGTGGATATGCCTGTGTGACTGCACATAATCCCATGTATAAATGTATAAGCAATAGATTTTAAATTGAGCTGAGCGAAAACATGTCTCTCTGACCCCTGTCCTGCTCTTTCCAGGCACATTGCCAGAGGTTATCACATAAACACACACACACTCTCTCAAAAAAGGCAACTGGATCACATATATCAGAGCAAGTGTTAAAGCTGACAGCAGCTTTGGGCCAAAACCGCTTACGCCCACATTAGTAACACCCTAAAAAAAAACCTGCCCACACCCTCACCAACAACCGACAACTCATTCATTCATTCATTTTCATTTCGGTTTAGTCCCTTTATTAATCTGGGGTCGCCACAGCGGAATGAACCACCAACTTATCCAGCATATGTTTTACGCAGCGGACGCCCTTCCAGCTGCAACCCATTTCTGGGAAACATCCATACACACCCATTCACACTCATACACTACGGACAATTTAGCTTACCCAATTCACCTATACCGCATGTCTTTGGACTTGTGGGGGAAACCGGAGCACAAGGAGGAAACCCACGCCAACACAGGGAGAACATGTAAACTCCACACAGAAACGCCAACTGACCCAGCCGAGGCTCGAACCAGCGACCTTCTTGCTGTGAGGCGAACGTGCTACCCACTGCGCCACTGTGAGGCCCAACCGACAACTAGATTTTACAAAAAGACTTATGCAAAATGACCTGAAAAAAATGTATATGCATTTCATGATATACTTTATCATGTGATTATCAGCATAACTGTTTGTCTAGTCAGAGTCAAATTTATTGGCAGGAATTGTTGTGGGTACACATGTTGTGACACATTGGTGCTATAAAAAATGATAAAAATATCAAATAAACATCAACTGTACATTTGTGAACAACAAACTAAATATTGCTTTGCTAAAATTGTCTAATGATTTTTCTTTCCATCTATGTCTCTATCCAGTTCCTGCAAGTGATCAATTTATAAATGTCCTGCTGATGCATAAATAAATCTCAGCATCCTCCCGCAAACACTGTTTGTCCTTCAACACGGATCTGTGACTATAAGGGATCTGAGAATGAGGGGTGGGGCAGAGTGTCTGTGTGTGTGTGTGTATGTGTGTGTGCGTGTGTGAAAGAGAGAGCAGGTTGCCTGGACAAGAGAGCGGCAGGAGACTGTTGTGGAGACGGAACCACCAGCTGAGATCACACACTCAGGAATTATGCACCTTCATAAGCACTCTCGCTCATTCTGACTCCCTCTCTCCAAAACTGTTTTTCTCATGCGTGTGTTTTCAGAGTCCCAAAAGTCCCAAATCTTTTGAATTAAGTGTGTATTGCATAACAATTTGTTTCTATTATAAGCTGTATACCATTTTATACTTGATCATGCAAAAGTGTCATTTTTACAATATACACATTATTTTTAGTTCTAATGGTTTTATTGATCTGTTCAGGGGAGTGGACTGGCTATTGTTCTCTGGACAAAAAAGGGGAGTTCATATTTTTACGGCAGTGTGAGCAGCAGCATGATGCTTCATTTTTTGGATTTGATGCTTGATTCACTATGATCAAGTTAAGCTCTGCAAATCAGCCAGCAAAACCGGAGGACGGAACATTGTTTATTTTCTACAATTAAAATCGTACCCTCTAATCATGATTTCATGCGTCACTTGCTAAAGTATTTATACCTGGATGAAAAACCTAAATCCCCTGTACAAACAGATTTATTAATCAGACTTCACTGGCTACTGGCCAAGCACATCTGTTTGTAATTGTAAACAAACAAAGTCTGAATGACAATGATATCCCTCAGCTACCCATTTAAGCTGACGCAAACTACAGAACTTCAAGATTTTAGGTTCCGATTTACATATTGTAACTCTTAAGGTGATACATTTCTTTCAAGTAAATAAACAAATAAAAACATAATTAACTATTCAATACTACACTATTATGCATTTAAAATATAATGTTACAAATAATGAAATACAATAATTAAATCAATAATTACAAATATTTTAAATGCATTTAGGCTATTTCTTTGAAAAATAGCTAATGTAATCAAGATAGGTAGATAGATAGATAGATAGATAGATAGATAGATAGATAGATAGATAGATAGATAGATAGATAGAT
>CAIGQW010053631.1:12237726-12264486 GCA_903798125.1 Danio choprae
AAAAAAAAAAAAGAAAAAAAAAAAAGAATATTTAAGGCGTAAAACAAAAACAACTTTCCATTTGTCAGAGGGTTGACTATGGTGGAGAAATGGGTGAGCCAGCTTGCCTCCCAAATATGTGGATGTCAGCCAAAAAGATAATCTTCAATCTGTCTACTCCATTGAGAGTCAGATGAGAAGCTTGCTAGGATTTCAGTTCACATTCATAAGCTTAGCTAAGTTTATATGCCATTTTCAATTTCTTCTGACAGTAAATAGTGTTTTTTTATTATTAAAACAAACCAACTAAAATATCTAGGTGTACCCCACGAACATAAATACAAAAGACACAATGATTCAAAAGGTTTATACACTTTAAATTATTCCTTTAAATTATGAAATAACAATTTATTAAAGTCATTAAAGAAAATCATCAGTTAGGAAAAAAATACACCACTATTATAAATCTCAAACACACCATAACAGGTTACAAAAAAAGGTTCTGTCTGCAAATCTTTGCACATATCACTTAAAACATTCAAGTGGCAGAACTGAACAGCCAAATCAAAGTCACTGATTTGCAAGATAGAAGTGTCTGTGTATATTATCTAGGCTTGTTCTATCTCAACAAGAACCCCATCGCAGTCTTTAGGGTGGAGGAACATCACAGGTTTGCCATGAGCTCCTATCCGTGGCTCTGGAGAGAGTAGACGGATTTTCTTTTCCTTCAAATCAACTATTGCTGCATTGATATCATCCACCTGCAATCAAACAGGCAACAATACTTTTTAGAGAAGTTTAAGTTTCATGACAGTTCCTGAATGTATTTTGTTAACAAGTAAGCTGATTAGTTTCTAAATAGCTTGAAATAATTGACACAAAACATAAAAAAAGACTGTATTATTATTTTTTATTTATTTTTATGATTACTACCATAATATTAGTTTTATGTGGGAAAGTAGTAAATGCATGAATTAACCCATCAATTATTTAATACTGGATTCTGTTATTTCACATTCATTCTAAAAAAAACTATTTTAAATTGTATATGCAAGGTGTTTTTAACTCGAGTATCTTAGAAGGTCGCTGGTTCGAGCCCTGGCTGGGTCAGTTGGCATTTTTGTGTGGAGTTT
This sequence comes from Danio choprae, assembly GCA_903798125.1. NCBI lineage: Eukaryota > Metazoa > Chordata > Actinopteri > Cypriniformes > Danionidae > Danio > Danio choprae. The sequence goes on from CAIGQW010053631.1 coordinate 12,238,839, forward strand.
GCATATTCTCCCTTTGTTTGCGTGGGTTTCCTCCGGATGCTCCGGTTTCCCCCACAAGTCCAAAGACATCCGGTATAGGTGAATTGGGTAAGCTAAATTGTCCGTAGTGTATGTGTGTGAATGAGTGTGTATGGATGTTTCCCAGTGATGGGTTGCAGCTGGAAGGGCATCTGCTGCGTAAAACATATGCTGGATAAGTTGGCGGTTCATTCCGGTGTGGCGACCTCAGATTAATAAAGGGACTAAACCGAAAAGAAAATGAATGAATGAATGTCTAATGCACATTGTAAATTAGTATGATACATGACTCCAACACAATTTTACAGACATGTCTCTTTGTAAATTTTGAGAGAAGCCAAAAACAAGTTTGACTACTAAAAACAATTCTCCAAAAGTTCTCCAAAATGCAAAAAGCATACAAATTTAGTAAACTAAAATAAAAGAAATTCTCTTTAATAATTCTCTTTGTTCTTAGGGCTGCACAATATATTGTTTCAGCATTGATCCTGCAATGTGATTATTCTGAATAGTTTTATCGCAAGTTAGTATTATAATTCATCATTTGCATGTATTTTTGAGGCATTCAGGCATAAGAAATTGTACAGTTTGTAACTTTAATGATGAATTTATTTAATCATTTTTATTTCTACTATTCAATTACTGTACCTGAATGCTGTTAGACACAGAGAATGATAAAAAGTTTAATTCTATTGTATTTTACTTTTTCCTTCACTGTATTTATTTATAATGAAATCTATTTATAAATTATATAAATTGATCTGTTTATCTATTCTTGTAGATTGTTTATGGAGATGCATCCTACAGAATCATCTATCCCAATCAATATAAAATTATACATTCTCTCCAAATAAAGATATTCAAGTCGTCAGGTGAAATTTTATTCACATTTCAATATACACATTGCAGAATAGAAAAATATTGCAATGCTAGATTTTTGCAATTTCGTGCAGCCCTAATTGTTCTATAGAAAAACATACAGAAGCAGAATCAGAATCAACATAAATTTGACGCATCTATTAAAATGTTATGAAAACAAGCAGGATTGTCATAGCGGGAAACATATTAGCCAATTAGAGGATTCTTTAAACATATATTAAAAAATGGGGGCCTCCAAATAATAAAAAGTAGAGTACTACCGATCTCCCCGAATTTGATGTACCTCAATGCAGATATGATGCATCCCACCAGCTTTGTTCTTCTGCAGGAATCCTGTAATTGGACTTTTCTCTCCCAGAGGGTGCAGAAGCTCTAGTTTGGTGTTCCCCAGTTCCACAAACACAGTGTACACCCCATGCTCAGGAAGAGGCACAGTGTCGCTCACTTGAGCTCCCAGCACATCACGGTACAGGGCTGTCGCTTTCTCCAGATCTGGCACTGCGATAGCCACGTGATTCAGCCTGCCCAACTTCCACAATGACTGAGGGACACCTTGACTGACGGGACGAGTCAGAGACAGAGCCCTCACTGGGGGTAAAGTGTGCCAGACACACCTCGACAGCCCTGTAACTGTAAGAGAGATCAGCCTTAATGTGGATGCAATAAATATAGTACGATAATAATTATAGTCTAACTTAGCATGTTATGGATTACATACATGAAAGCTGTGAAAGAGTCAGACACAGATTACCGTGACATATACAAACTTGAATAAACTAATTCAAAATGCTGTAGACATCCATCGGAAAGATGTAGGATAAAATAAAACATATCAGCTTACTACAATTTACCTGCAACCTTCAGTAAAGAGGAAGCCATCTTTGCGGTGGCAGAGAGAAAACTTTATTTAAATAGAACGAAGCACGTGTTCAAATTCCCGTTCTGGTTATAAACGCATAATTTACACACTACATATTATCATATTTACATATAAGATGCGGACTCATTTTACATAGTTGTGTCATACAGTAAGTCATTAAAGCGCAAAAGGAACAAGATTATATTTTTGCGCGGAACTCAATAAAATGCATTATGTTTCCGGGGGTTGTGTTTACCAAGCGCACGCTCAGCGTCACCCATGTGAGTGAAGAGATGGCGACCAGGGATGGCAGCACGCTGGAAAGCTGTTTACAGTTGTTAAACAGCAACACATCTCACCCGGAGCTATTTCTCAGGTTCGGTGCACATTAAATGATTTAAATATTTTTTTCCTGAACGCGTTACAACATTTTCTCACGTTAAAAGTTATGAAACGTATCGGGCCACGCATGTGCAAAACGCTCACGTTGTGGTTGCCAGTTCAAATATGCTTTAAAATTGTAAATAACACAGTTCTGTATGTGTTACAAATGTAAATGACACAGTTGATCATTTTTCCGTAGACCAAGTTTATTTTTAAACTTAAAACTGAAATCGTCAGTGTAATCATTAGTAAATCGGTACATTACAGATGTGTCCGGGAAGAACTTATTGTCATCTTTCTCTTCTGTTTTCTATGTTGCAGTGTCCAGGATGTTTTGGCAACAGACTTCAGATCACTTACAAAGACTCTGTATGACCTGCATAAAGACCACGAGCCTGCAGGCTGTAAAGGAAGCCCACTGGAGCAGCTGGTGGTTGAAAACTTCGACGAGGAGCAAATCTGGCAGGAGCTGGAGCTTCAGAACACCGCATTACTGACACACTTTGAGCAAGCAGTTGAGCAAGCGGTCACTGATGACACTATAACATTTCTGAATGATGAAGAAGAAGAAGAGGAGGAGGAGGAGGATGTTGATGATGGGGAAAATGCTGAAAATCTGGAGGAAGGGAGTGCAGAGGAGGAGGAGGAGGAGGAGGAGGATGAAGAGGACGAAACTACACAGAGGCTGAAACCTACAAGCAATGGGGAAGATGACTTCTCTGGTGAGGACTCAGATTTGGACTTTGATGTAGATAAATTTGAGAAACAAACCAAACAGAGACGGTCTGCTGCTGGCAAGTTAACAAAATCTAAAGCGAACTGGACTCAGTCTGAAGTGGATGACAGGTTTTTTAAACTGTCAGAAATGGAGGCTTTTCTGGATGACATGGATAAAAGAGAGGAAAAAGAGAACGAAGGGGAGGAAATTGATTACTTTCAGGATCTGCCGTCTGATGAAGACGAGGATCTGATCTTTGATAAACCAGTCGTGAAGAAAAAACTCAAGGTATCTTAAGCAACAGCGTGTTTTTAGTATTATTGTAATACTTTTTTATGATTTACTTTTTAATTGTAGTGCTTTGTATACATCAGTCCACAGGGCTCTGGTTGTTTAATATTTAGTTGCATACATATATTGTGTAATACATTTCAGTATTTAAAAAAAGTATTGTGAGTGTTGATTTAGAGTACTTTGTGCTGTGACGATGCATTTTGTAAAACTCACAATGGCATTTCGTTTTCAGAATAAAAGCTCCAGAAATATGAAATACAAAGATTTCTTTGCACCAGTGGACGGAGAGCCTGACCCCATTCCAGATGAAGAAAATGAGCTGGAATCTAATGATGATTATGAGGGAGAAGAACAAGATGATGATGATGATGATGATGATGAACTAGAGGAGGAAGATGAAGAGGATATGAATGAGGAGGAGTTTGATATGGAGGAGTAAGTCACGAGGATACTTGCTGTCTGTGTGTTATATTTGTGTTAATGTGTTAAAGCAAGCTTACCTCATAATACTCATCTAATGTTTCCCTCTTCACTTAGGGATGATGATGGTATGGGTGATAAAGCGAGAGATGGTTCACGCAGGGTGACCTTTGACCTTCCTGATGACAGTGAGGGTGAAGATGTAGAGGAGATTCTGGGTGGAAAAGCAAAAGATGTGCCTAAACCTGAGTCTAAGTCATCATTTGAAAAGCGACAGGAAAAGGTTTGTGTTATACTAGGCCTGCCAAGATTTACATCACTCCTGTTTTATGTCATTTACAGCCCAATTTTTGGTTGTTGTAAAGCTTCATATAATATAATGTCAAATAATTGTGATTAGATTGAATAACTAATATTAGATGCAAACCAATAATTTTGACTGACTGACTTTGTACTTTTTATGAAATCTTATATGGAAAAAATTCTCATTTTTTCCAGTAAACCTCAAAGAGGGTATAATGTAATGTCATTTTATGATTATTTCTTTGTTATATATTTTATTAATATTCCAAACAAGCTTTTATTACTGTATTTTTGTTTATTTTATTTCATTTATATACAGTTAAAGACAAAATAATAGTGAAATTAAATTATTTTTCAAATTTTCAATTAAATTTCCCAAGTGATGTTTAACAAGGCAAGGTCACACAATATTTCCCATTCTATCTTCTTTTATAATTTTTTTTTTTTTTTTTTTAAGAAAGAAAAGGAACAAAGCGGTTATCATCGGGGTGACAGTATTAAATAACAATACATTTGATGCACATTTTCACATTATTTGCAATGCAATACTTGACCCATAAGTTAAACCCATTCTGTTTTTTTTCATCTGAAGAAAGTTTTATTATTATTATTATTATTTTTTGTTTGGCTTGAATAAAAAAAAAAAACTGCTACGGTCAATATTATTAGCCCCTTACTTTTTTTTTTTTCCACTGCAGTACTAAGCACTGTTATCCAGTAACTTGCCTAATTAACCCAACTTGCCTAGTTATCCCAATTTACCTAGTTTAGCCTTCGAATAGCACTTTTTAAGCTGAATATTGAATGAAATAATTTTTTTGACATATTTTGTACAGTTTGATTAAATCTTAGTATCCCATACATTTTGAAATAAAACCATAGAGTATAAAAACACAGTAAAGCTCTGGGCTTGTTTCCATTGGGGTCTCGCTGTTAAAAACAAAGTATGCCTGCTAAGTACAGATATTAGTATCTTGTAAAATATTATGTACTGTCAACATGGCAAAGACAAAATAAATAAGTTATTAGAAATTATTAAAACTATTATGTTTAAAAAAAAATTCTTTGTTAATCAGCACTTGGGAAATATTTGATAAAATGTTGAAATTTCACATGAGGGCACAACTAACAATTGCTTATTTGTAGTCAGCAGTAATAACCCTGATTTGCCATGAATTTGTGCAGATGGTGAAGCAGATTGAAGAGCTGGAGAAAGTTGCATTGTCAGAGAAGCCGTGGCAGCTGTCAGGAGAGGTGACTGCTCAGACTCGACCGGAGAACAGCATGCTGGAAGAGGACATAGCCTTTGATCAGGCCTCTCGAATGGGTGAGAGCTTTACTCTGATCTTCACAGCAGAAAGCCAACAAATCTTAACATACTATCAGTGCATGACTTGCTTTCTCTTCTCCACAGCTCCTGCAATCACTGAGGAAACTACATTACAACTTGAGGATATCATCAAACAGAGAATCAAAGATCAGGTTTGTGTTCATCTTAAGAAAATGTGGGAGCGAAATCATTACTACATTTAGTGCATATTGTTTCTTTTAACTGAATACGACCTCAAATAGATTTTCTTTATGAATAAGATCATATGTCTCATACTGCATCTGAAAGAAGAGTGTTATTATTTGTTGTGTTTGTGGCTCAGGTCTGGGATGATGTGGTCAGGAAAGAGAAGCCTAAAGAAGAGGTGTTCGAGTATAAGAAGAGACTCACTCTGGATCATGAGAAGAGCAAACTGAGTCTAGCTGAGGTTTATGAGCAGGAGTATATCAAACAGACACAGGTGAGTGCAGTCTCCTCCCGTCTATTCTTAAAAGGATGGTTGCCCAGAAATGAAAATTCTGTCATTTACTCACCCTTTACTTGTTCCAAACCTGAGTTTCATTATTCTGTTGAACACATTCATTCATTCATTCATTCATTCTCTTTTCGGCTTAGTCCCTTTATTAATCTGGGGTCGCCACAGTGGAATAAACCGCCAACTTATCCAGCATATGTTTTACACAGCGGATGCCCTTCCAGCTGCAACCCATCACTGGGAAACACCCATACACTTCCATTCACACACATACACTACGGAGAATTTAGCTTACCCCATTCACCTATAGCGCATGTCTTTGGACTTATGGGGGAAAGCGAAGCACCCGGACGAAACCCACGCCAACACGGGGAGAACATGCAAACTCCACACAGAAATGCCAACTGACCCAGCCGAGGCTCGAACTAGCGACCTTCTTGCTGTGAGGCGAACGTGCTACCCACTGCGCCACCGTGACTGTTGAACTCAAAAGAAGATATTTTAAAGAAAGCTGGAAACCTGTAACCATTGACTTCCATAGTATTTGTTTTTTTTACTATGGAATTCAATGTTTTCAGGTTAATGGTTTCAGCTTTTTTCACAATATTTCTTTTGTGTTCAACCAAAGAAAGAACTCAGAGGTTTGGAACCCCTTTGGTGTGAGCATTTAAATTTTTGGGTGAACTATCCCTTTAAATATAGTTATGGTTTTGTTTTTGGTATGTGGGTGAATAACGAAAAGGGGTTTTCATTCACTTACATTATTGTAAGTGTAATACTGTTTAATTGGATTTTGTCTCAGAAAACAAACTGTTCTTCATTTTTGCAATGGTTTTTAGGAGACACCCATAACAATAGTTTATTTACCAAAAATGGTACCATCTTGTCAGGCATGTTTAGTACAAGAATCATTAGATGACATGTTAAAAAAACTAAATGTAAGTAGCACAGCGCAGCCCCAAAATACAAATGAATTGTTATTGTTATAAAAAATGTTGAGTCATTTTTTTTTTATGTGAAACGTTTAATTAATTTCAAAACAAGAAAAAACATACATTTTTGCATAAATTAAAAAGTTTTGAATATGAATGTTACACTAAATGAAAAGTAAAATATAATAGTAGACTGGAACTGCATCTTGTTTTAAAAGGAGACTAGTGGCAAATCCGGATTTCACCATTTCTTACAAACATATTGTTGTCGCGTGTTAGCAGACCACTGTAATCCAACTGCTTGGGTCCTCACACCAGCTGTGCTTTCATTGCGGGGAAATGGAAACTAAACTTTTGTTTTGGCATATTTAAAAACAGAACACCGACGACCCATGTCTCCGAACAATTCTTCTTCTTCCACTTGTTTTAATTACGGTTGGCAACACAATATGGCGGCTCTCTGAACACTGTAACAGGTAAAAAGAGTCTTTGAAGCCATATCATGCAAATTAATGAAGTTGCATTTCATTCACAATAGAGCGCACTGATTGGTCCAAGCCAAGTCTTTCTCATGAATTATTGCGGAAAACTCAATGATGTCACTTTGTACTGGCCGGTACAGCCATCCAGTATCCACGCTGGAATTTACACAAGGATCACATTGCCTTTTTTAGTGAAAAACATGTGTCCCAATGGTGTTTTTAGCAACGTGAGACACATATATGACTGTCAACTTCTCAAAAAAATGTGTTTTGGTGTTTCGTGACCCTTTAAAGTTTCAGTAAAACAGCTCGTCATTGAAAGTGTCACTTTTTGGCTTTTACTCTCACTTAACAGAATCTTACAAACAGAGCTTTTGTCTGGTATTATAAAATGAACATATATTTATTACATCTTTATGTGGGCTTCAGGAAAAGAAGGAAGAGGAGGAGAACCCAGCGCATGTCGAAATCCAGAAACTCATGGACATGCTTTTCCTCAAACTGGATGCACTATCAAACTTCCACTTCACTCCAAAACCAGTAAGTACATTTGAAGGGGGATAAACTAATTTAAAGCTGTCTAAATAATGTTCAGGAAAAAGAAGAAGATTGAATGTAGCAGACTAACCAAACATAATAATAAAGATGTTGTTGTTGGCGGCAGTATTAGTAGTAGTACTGAGTGGTATTTGTGTAATCATTAATCAAGTGAATCTCTCACTAAACATCTCATGTTTTTTACTCTGTTTAGCATATTCCTGATGTCAAAGTGGTTTCCAACTTGCCAACTATTACTATGGAGGAAGTGGCTCCAATCAATGTCAGTGATGCCACTCTGTTGGCTCCAGAGGAGATTAAGGTTTGTGTGAAGAAGTGTGATCGCACAACTTCAGGGAAAAGTTTGCTTTGTGGTAATTGTGTGAAACTTTTACGAACGGATCCCACGAGGCGTCAATGCTTTTTATCTCTTATCTCAGGAGAAGAATAAGGCAGGAGACATTCTCGGAGACACTGAGAAAACCACCACAGATAAGAAACGAGAGAGAAGGAAGAAGAAGAAACTGAAGCGTCTGAAGATTCAGGAGCGAGAGAAGAGACAGAAACTCAAAGAGGCCGCGAGAGGAGGAGTAGATGACGGCAAGAAAAAGAAGAGTAAAGCTGAAGTTGAACAGACTATCATGAAATTGACTAAAGGAGGAAAAGCCAAAGTGTTGACGGTCAGTGACGAATGTCCAAGTGGAAGGCTGTTATATTGTTTTTTTCTGTTTTTAAACTGTCTTTCTGTGCTTTCTACAGAACGACGGGATGGACAAAGCCTTGCGTTCCTCTCAGGCCTTCTTCTCTCAACTACAGGACCAAGTCCGAAGTCAAGTCAAGGGCTCAAAGGACCAGACGGGGAAGAAGAAGAAGAAGAAACAAAAAGAGATTTCTGTAAACAAGCTCAAGCTGTAATGTTATAAACCCGTGTCAAAAGCAATATGTATGTACAGTTTTATGAGAAATCGAATGTTATGACTTGTTTTTATTCAAATACATATTTCCTTTTCTGGAATATTTGAGTTTTGAACTGTATTTAAAAGTACTCGCAGCAATAATTGTTAAACAGCTTTTGATGTGCTCACAGGGAACTGAGAGTGGCATAGAAATAAATTGTTCATAAATCTTTCATTAAAAGCATATTTAATGGTAACACACAGTATTTGAACAGTACAGTTACAGTTGAAATGTCAGGTGCATTGCATAAAAAATATCAAAACAAGGGGCAGCTGTAAATAAATGATGCCCAAAAACCAGCTATTTTTGATGGATATATAAAGTTAGTTCTCATTGTTAACACAAGTCTTCATGACATAATCATCAGTGCAATTCATCACATTAACAAATGATTGCTTTTCAAAGTTTGACACGCGTTTAAGACCGCTTTCAGTTGCGTTCAGTTTTCAAGAATGTTTACACCGAAACCTAAAAATGAATAATGATTTTGATGTATAGCTATGCTTGCGCTCTATTTTAAAGGGGTAGTTCACCTAACAATTTACACACCCTTCAAACCTTTGACTTTCCATGTTAACACAAAAGTAGATATTTTGAAGAATGTTAGAAGACCGTAACTGTTGACTTTCATAGTCGTACTCAATGGAAACTCAAACAGGTTTGACAGTAAATGATGACAGAATTTTCTTTTTGGGCTGAACTATCCCTTTAAGGCTAAATAAATAAATGTTAAATGCTTAAAGTCATACCATATTGGTGTCTGCAAGTTTCCCATAACAGATAGATTTGTGTAAATGTGAAACCACATACTTATTCAGCCATTACAATAATAAAATATATGATCATACCACATTTTATAATAATAATGTACAAAAGAATGTTGGGAAAACCTTTAAACCTTAAACTACAATTCGTTAGTATTGGCTGGTCCTTAAAGGGATAGTTCGGACAAAAACCTTTTTCTGTTGAACACAAAAATATACATTTTGAAGAATGTTAGAAACCTGTCACTATTGACTTCCCTAGTAGGAAAAACAAATACTATGTTAGTCAATGGTTACCGGTTGTCAGCATTTGTTTTGAAATAACTTATTTTGCGTTCAACAAACGAAAGAAACCCAAACATGTTTGTAACAGATGAAGGTTGACTAAATGATGAAAGAATTTTCATTTTTAGGTGAACTATCCCATACAGAATAAACAATTACATTTAAAGGTAACTGAAGAATTTTAGGGGGGAAAACAGACAGTATGGAAGTCAACAACATTCTTCAGTATATCTTCATTCGTGTTCAACAGAAAAAAGCATTCAGAAGCATTGAGTTTGAGTAAATAGTCCTGAAATGTTCATATTTGGCTGAGCTTTTCCTTTAAGCAGAGTTTTCTAACATGTCATCAAATGATGCTTCTTTAACTATGCTCTAAATATGCCCGTTTGCATTTTTGGTATATAAACTATTGTCACTGAATGACATCTTCTGTAAACACGGTCATACAATGATACTCAATATGTTTTCCTCAGAAAAACATAAAAACCAGGACACATTCTAATGTATGAAAAAGCTACACCTTTACTACAGTGATGCAGTACACTCATTGCCCAAATATACATTCGGTTAGTCATAGCACTAAGTGGTCAGAAGAGGGCATTGCTATTGAGTGTACTTATCTACGATGTGTTTCGTATACACACAGGTTTAGTTACACCTAAATGAATGAAAAAGTAAACTAATAAGATTGGAAGGAAGCTGACTTTTAAAACTCTTAAGCCAAAGTTAACGCCCTGAAAAATAAAACACAGAAGTTTCCAGTCAAATAGGGCAATTGTTTTTATTTGCATGAAAATCTGAAGCTCACAAACAAACCGAAATAACCCTTTTATTGAGCCTCCGCACAAACACAACAGTCCAACCACTGATATCTGATTCATTTCCACACAAAGCTTTGGAATTAGTCAGCATTGTACACTTGCACACCAATGGAAAACTCCCATGATGAGCTTTGAAGCTTCTATTTTTCAATATCCAGAAAAACAACAGGTCCACTGCAATTCAGAGGCCAAGACAAGGCACAGAGGATCTGTACAATATTCCTGTTTAAGTTTCTTTGCATAACTGAATAAATATCAGTGCTGTTCGACAAATCAAACCGTGCTGTTACAAACAAACACAGTTCTCATACTCATGACAGCATTCACGGTAAACTACACACTTACTCCGCATTCAGTTAGACTAGTTAAAGGATATCAGGGGAAATGGGTGAGTACCAGTTCTAGGAGGAATAACAAACAAATTATAATGTTTTTTTTTACAAATAAAAATAACAATGCAATCCCCAACCACTATCTATAATATGTAAAGGCTACATATCAAACCAAGAACAACATCACTGTTGCACTATTAAAATGACTCGAAATAATGAAAGCAAAAGTTCACAGGTGCATCAGCACGATTTCCTCAGCTGAAAATGTCTTATCTGACACTCGGATGCTGTCTGAGATGCCGACTGCATAGCTTCTCGTCAAATCAACCAGCTGATTGGCTCGAGCAGCTGTCAGTCATTTCCAAACAACCAATGCTGTGCTTCAGAGAGAGAGAGAAAGAGAGCGGTTCCAGCCCGCCTGAGCGCAGTTATTGCCTGCTGTGGGGTTTACACTGATAAACCCTGTCCGCTCCTAGATCAAGTTTCACAATTTTGGTTACTGATTTTAATAAAGCTAGCTACACTTAGACCTTGCCAGAAGGCTTCAAGAAATCTTAAAACTACGAAAAGATCAAAAATAAGTACATTTTACAGAGTTAATTTACAGTTCTTCGATAAGACCTTAAAATGAGGATCAGTTTGTTAATTGATTAATGCATTAGGCATCAAGAACCAGCATTTAATGGCCCTACTGGTTTTAAGTTGTATTAACAATATTGAATGCATAAAAATGATAAAAATGTACATTTAAAATATCCTTGCTGATTTCAAATGAATTCAGGATAGGATTTGTAGATGTAGGATTTGTATTTCAAATATATGTGGTTCTTTTGAACTTTATATTTAACAAAGAAGTCGAGAAAGAAATGAATCATTTTCAACAAATATTAAGCAGGTTAACATTGATAATCATACAAAATAAACCAAATCGGCATGTTAGAGCAGGGGTCACCAATCACAGTCCTGGAGGGCCGGTGTCCCTGCAGGGTTTAGCTCCAACTTGCCCCAACACACCTGCCTGGGTGTTTCAAGTATACCTAGTAAGACCTTGATTAGTTTGTTCAGGTGTGTTTGATTCGGGTTGGAGCTAAAATCTGCAGGACACCGCCCCTCTAGGAACAAGTTTGGTGACCACAGTGTTAGAGCGATTTCTGAAAAATCATGTGATGCTGAAGTAAATGTTGGAAATCAACTCAACATTGCAGTCACAGATATTTTTAAACGCACTCAAAGTTATTTTAAGTTGTAAAAACATTTCACACTTTCGAAGTGTGAAATGTACACGGTACTAATCGGTGTTATATAAACCATTCATTGTTTGTTCATGATAGCAAATGCTTTATCTAATGTAAACAAACTGAAGCATAAATATGTAAAGCATTACCAGTTTAACTTCCTTTCCATCTAATGCCACGAACTCTACAGGAAACAAAAATCCAACACAAGAAGAACAGATCCAAACAATCCCAAGTCAGAAAGATGTGCGGTTGGAGCTTTATATTTAATCATGTGCAAGAATAAAAAAAAATTAAAATAAAAAAAAAACCTCACCAGCTGACGGCTCTCAGCAGACTGAATAAAAACGTCCAGGTGACCATCTGTACCACAAGCCTGCGCATTCATAACAAGTGTATGTTGATCTGCTCTCAGATGGTCTCATTGGCCAGCGTCTCTGTAGAGAGCCATATCTTGGCCCCGTTGAGGAACTTGCTCAGAGGAGTCCCCAAAATGCCGGGCCGACACAGATTCCCCACAGGAGAGAAGGGAAATGAGGAGCTGAGGTATTCTGGAGGAGCAGGGCACTGCTGGGGAGTGGAAGTGGCCTTAAAGTACATTTTGCTGTGTTCCGCGTGGGATGTGTTAGCGGTCCCGCCTGCTCCTTTGTACTGCCTCAGTTGATTCTGGAGCATTTCGATCTCGTCTGTGAGCACTGAGAGCTTGTGGAAAGCAGTGACGGGCCCGCCGCGTGGGATCTGGGCCTCGGGGACCCAGCGCAGGAAGTACAGCTTCCAGACGGAGAGGTGAGACGGGAGGAGCTGAGGGAGCAGCAGGCCCTGCAAGTTGACAGCCCGAGAGAAGAAGTCCCGAACGAAGCGCTCTGAGGGGGTCTCCTGCTGCTCCCGTACCTGAGACAAGTCAGAACGCAGCCGCAGCACCAGAGAGTTTCGGCGGGTCAGGGTGTCGTTTGGCCCAAGAGATCCATTGCGCATGAGTGAAGGCAGACCGCGCACTGTGGAACTGTAGTTTTTCTGAGAGAGAGAAGCCAAAAAAATTGACATTCTTTGTTTCACTTTGCATTCTGTTGTGGATTGTTATCCCAGTTTTATAATATAACCAAGTCATCGGCATACTGACTACTGAATATATAGAGTATAAAAATAGATTTAATAATTCTTAAAGGGGCAGTTCACGCAAAAATGAAAATGGTCAATATTTACTCACACTCAAGTGGTTCTAAACTTTTATACATTTCTTTCTTCCGTTGAACTCAAAACAAGATATTCTGAAGAATGTTGGGAGCCATTGACTTACCAAAAAATACTATGGAATCAATGGCTTCCAGCATTCCAGGAATTCCAGCATTCTTCAGTATATCTTCCAACAAAAGAAAAACTCAAACAAGGTTTGGGTGAAGAAGAAGTTTCATTTTTTGGGTGAACTATCCCTTTAAGACATGTAAAAAGTGTTAGTAAACAATAAGGCGATGAGCCAAATTTGCAAATGATTGCATTTAAAATTTGATGATTATACTTACAAAACCTTTTACTTACAGTAGATGACAATTATGGAGCAGCAGAAATATAACTGTTACCAGGAGTTTGCTGGCAGTATAACCATCATAAGGTAAACACTGCTGTAAGTCATAGCTAGACCAGACTTTTACATTATGGCTTTTTGTAAATATGTTTTCAATCACCGAATCCAAGACCTCTTGTCTTTTATGCCATCAAATATGCTAAAACTGAATGCCAACTCAAATAACAATCCGTACATTTTTATGTGTGTGTGTGATTTTGTTACATATGTTAAAATTTTATAATGACTTTGGTCTGACAGGTATTACAAAGAAAACATGACTCATCAGAAAATTGCTACAAAGAGAATTTACAGAGTCATACAGAGTTTTATTGAAAGTAAAACTACAGAATGTTGCCAGTGAGTGTTAGGTAATAGTTTGTGCATTATAAGAATAATTATGCCTATGGAATGTCCCCAAAATTCACAAAATCAAACGTGTGTGTGTGTGTGTGCGGACGCATACAATACATGACTTCCTCTTAAAATAGCAATGACTGACACTGTGGTAACCACAGCAACAATCTGGAATTCGATGCATTTATTATGCACAACACTGATATTAGCATCCAAACACTCATTATGTTAAAGCAAACCACCAGTGACAGAACTGTAGTGTTTTGTGGTTGTAAGGCTCCTTTGCAGAACACACTTATGAAGTGTTGCCATGTTCTTTTTAAGAGTCCTTGGGCTTAGCTTATTGGTTTAAAACGATCCAGTAAATAGTAAATAAAAGTGGAATTTTCATTCACCACATACAAAAGACAGACGCATTCCTGATCCATGGACAAATCACACCATTAACAACTAGTTGGTGCACTGAGTTACATACACGCATCATAGAATTCATCTAAATGTGGTTGTCAGTCAATAAATGTGGATGTCACTCCTGTAAATTACTGAACTCTGTGAACTGACAACTGAATAATGCTGCAGTGTGTGGCCGTAGGGAGCTCACCTTGCTGCGTCTGTGTGTGAAAGTCTTCACTGTGCCATTCTGCAAACAGGTGGCGATCTTGCCTACGTACAGGGGATTGTTAAATAGGGTCTGGTCTTTAAGGCTGAACTGTTGAGACCAGTCCCACACTGGAGGAAAACGCAGAGCCTGGTCCTGCCCCAGGTGGATACTCTTACTGCTCGCAAAATCCTACAGAGAGAAAGAGGATGACAATCAGAAGGGTAGAAGTCAGCTCAAACCAGTCCAAATGGATATATTAAGACAACCTATAATAAAACAGATGTTATATATGCTTTAAAAAATATGTAAAATAGACAATACAAATGGAAACTAGTGTATATTACAGCAAGTTATGTCAACCACTGAACTCTTTAAATGGGTAGTTCACCCAAAAATGAAAATTCTGTCATCATTTGTTCACCATACAAATGTACTGTTTGGAGTATGGCCAATAATGTAAGTAGTTGCAGATGTAATTACATGTTGATATATTTTTGAATACAACTAACTACAATCTAAACACGCGCATGTGCAGAGTAAGTGTATTTTATCAGATGATTAATTAAACTGCAAACAAAGATGTTATATGATGGAATAAAGCTGTTCATACCAAAACTAATTCTATAAAAAGTTGTCCAAAAAATAAAGCATCTAACCCTGCTGTGCTCTGCTCTTTGTCGAGGGCAGTTGAAGAGGAAGGTGCTGAAAACAGGGACCCACATACTGTCCCCCAACACTGTCAGGTAGACCTCAGTGAACTCAAATGCTGCTGGATACTGATTCCACAGCTGCCACACACAGTCCAGGAACAGCAGAAACACGGGTGACTGCAGAGAGAAATAAAACACCTTTACTTCACATATGTGAAAGCACTTTTATAAATGAACAACCATGATGATGGAATATATTTGATATATAAGATGCTCTACCTCCTCTTTGTCACACTTCTTCAGATGGTTGCAGCGGTCCAGGAAGCGATGCCCAGCCATCACCCACTCCTTCTGGATCAGAGCCTGGAAGCCATGCAGACTCCTGCAGTGAGGATCACACATCAGCTGCACCAGACTGGAAATCACACAGCTCAGGTCCCGGTCCTCCTTCTCTGCACACGCACACACATAGACAAAATAAGATTCACAACATATTACGTTTGACATATTAGATTTGTCTTTCAGAAAGTTCACACATGGTTAAACGAAGATATTTTTAATAAACGCTATGAAGTTTCTGTGCCTGAATTTGAAGTACAAGTAACTAAAATTTAGAAAAAAGTGGCAAATTAATCAAGTTTTCTAAAGAAATTGTTTTATATAATTGTATGTCAAATTTTATTTGACAGATTTAATGTAGCTTTTTTTACCCACATATAAACACATAAAAGAGTAAATAGGGGTCAGATGTGTATGTGTGTGTTGCATGATAACCAATAGTGGCTTTTAATGTTTCAGGAACACAGTTGTTCTATTCACCAGTCCCAACTCCCTATAAACTACTTTGTCCTTTGGAGCATTTTACATTCAGAGCATCACCATCAACTCGGAAGTGACATAAGCCAGCCGACAGCAACATTAAACTCCATTCAACAAAATCAACGACTGATGGATGGAGGACGCAGTGATCAAAGCTCTGATTATAGAGATTTAGACAGTTATGTGAATGTCCTCTAATGTATGAAATAATCTTGTTCCCCCAAAAGGCCTTTCTAGAACTAAAATCATTCCCAGCTCCTGCAGTTCAAGCATTTCAAAATGTGGATACTTCTTGTGTGCTCCTGAAAGCTTAAAAAAGGGGCCACTACCCAACACCATTCCATAACTTGGAAAAGCCAGGATACAATATAAAACTACTCCAAGTTTGTTCATCTGAAAGAAGAAAGTCATATACAGACCGAGCATGAGTCAATATTAGGGTAAATTAAATTTTTCGGTGAACTGTTTATTTAAATTAAAGACATAGTTTGCCCAAAACCAAAAATTCTTTCATCATTTATTCACCCTTTACTTGTCTCAAAAATATATATATATTTTGAAAATGTTGAAAAACTGTAACCATTGACTTCCATAGTATTTGTTTTTCCCACTATGGAAGTCAGTGGACATAGGCATTCAGCTTTCTTCAAAATATCTTCCTTTGTGTTCAAGAAAATAAAGAAACTCATTAAGATTTGCAACCACTTGAGGGTGAGTACATTTTCAGTTTTGGGTGAACTATGGGAGAAAAAGTGACAAGAACTGGTCTCATTAAAAAAATCTTAATAGAGTTTTATAGCCAACCTGATATGGGTTTGGGATAACATTAGGGTTTACTTTTGAGTGAAATATTTCTTTCATATATTCATAATTTTCATATCCATCATAAATGTGTTTGAAAAATTTCTTACCAAGGAGTATGACAGACACGTGTCTGCTCTCCAGCATATAGACTACCTCTACTGCGTGCCGCAAAAATGTCCTGTTAAAAGACAAACATACCACAACAATCTCAAAACAGTTAAGACCTAAATAAACACCGGAGAATGCAAAAACAGAAAACATTACTGGCAGTGACTACTGAATACTCCTCAATCATACCTGACATACTCCATCCATCTTGAAGTCTCTAAGGATGACAGCCATTTCTCCTCAGACTCCTCAAATGACTCTGCATATTAATAGAAAAGCAAGCAAAAAGGCACATTAGAGCCAGAGTGGGGCAGGAGCCAATAAACATATCATCACACCACCAGACAGGTTGGACTCATTTGGATCATTGTATAGACCTAAGCTATGCTTCAAAACTGTATTCCCAGCTAACATGTTTTCAATGGCACCAGAAAGCAGTATGTGGGATTCCTGAAATAACCAAAAACATTCCTGGCCCTTACTGTAGCCCAGTGTTAAGCCTGAAAGGATTTCCTTCAGTTAAAGTCTTATTTAGTTGAGTGTGTGCCGCAGTCTTCCCTTCTCCAAAAGCGTATTGATTACCTATAACACAGATCTGCCTCAGTTTCAGAAGAGCAGCTTGAATATCCTGGATGTTTGGGAGGTTTTTGTCTAAATCCGACTTGAAGACATCACTGCGCAGTGGGTGGCTCTTAGTGATGGCACTGGAAATCCTGCAGAAATAGAAAAGCTTTAACCGCTGCTTACTAAATAATAAAATACAGACTCTGACATCCTGCATCTCTAGTTCTGAGCAGATCTGGCATCCCTACTAGGCTCAAAAGCCAAAAGATCTGAGATGAGCAAGCAAGCATGATCACAACATGGCAAAAATTTAAAAGCCAAGAAATAATATTTAGTAAAATAACTCTACATTTTCCTATAAAATAATTATGAATGCTTCATTTAGCGTTTTAATTAACTTTTTTTTGAGGTAAAGAGTTGTTTTACCATTTTTTAATCTATTCAGCTGATCTCTAGGTCTGTGGTGGGGTAGCTTTTAGCTTAGCTTAGCATAAATCATTGAATCACATTAGACCATTAGCATCTCACTCAAAAATGACCAAATAGTTTTGATAATTTTCTCATTTTCTCATTCAAAGCTTGACTCTTCTATAGTTACATTTTTTACTAAGACAGAAGGAAAATTAAGTTTCATAGGTCCTTATGGCTAGGAACTATACTCTCATTTCGGAATAATAATCGAGGAACTTTGGTGCCGTACCATGGCTGCAGTAGATGCAATGATATCAAACAGTGCCTGAAAAGTGGCTAACTTCTATCAAAATAACCACCTGCCTGCACAGGGAGCGTGTGCCAGTCACGTTGCAGTTACCAAGCTGGGGACTATTTTCAGGTACAAGAATGAGAGTATGGTTCCTAGATATATTGGCCTAGCTTAGAAATTAGCTACTTATTATTTACTGTCAGTCTTAGTACATGACGTAACTAAATCTTGAGTCTTCTGTAAATAGGAAAATTATCAATACTCTGTGGTCATTTTTAAAGCAAGATGCTAACGTTCCAATCCGATTCAATAACCTATGCAAAGCTAAGCTAAAAGTGCTGTTGCCAGACTCGGAGATCGGCCGAATGCATTCTAAAATGTAAAACTTAAATGAGCCTAATTTTAAAAAAGTGGTCTTCCTTTAAACAGAGGTCCAACCAAATCTGCTTGCCTTAATTAGCCTTTGATTCTCTCTTTCTTACCTCTGCTCCACTTTTCTTTGCTGTTGCGGGTCATTAATGTTAGACATGCGGACCAGAGCACTTCCACTTGAGTGATTCCAGCACCACAACTGCAAACCAAATCGCACACACACACACGCACACAAATATTTTTTTTCATTAAGATCAGCCTGCATGTTATGTTTACAAATAGTTGAAATAAAACTTTTCAGAGTAAATCCACCTACCAGGAAGATTTTGAGAGATTATGTAATGATATTTTGCAAAGTTCTTAATCAAGACACTAACTGAGGACTTCTTCTCTGAGTGAGTGTAAAAAAGACTGGGAGAGTAAAAGTGATTTGTAGATTTCCTCCCCTCTCACTCCATAAACCAATATTGCAGTCCAGTAAATGGTGCTTACCGGGATGCGCTGCGAATAAAAGCAGCAGGCGTACTGCTTCAGATCCTGATCCGCTAGAGAGACCGGAACCACAAAGAACTCTGGGAGACTACAAACAACAGAAAACAGAAGTTCAATTCCCAATCCAGGTTCATGAGAAAATATGTGTCCATGGTTACATTTTTACAAAAAAAACCCCAAAACATTAAGTTACTTGTTGGATGCTTGGTTTTGTCTCTCTTTTTTGATGTCTGCCCATGTTTTATTTATGTGTGATATCCTAGTGGCATTAAAAGTTTTAATAGTGTAAAGTGTTGAAAAATAACATATACTTATTCTAAGGACTGCAGTTACTACTAGGACTGAAGCAACCATGCAGTTTTACCATGTTTTTACTTTGGTCAAACCGTATTGGCTCTGTATCACAAGTGCATACTATCAAACAAAGTTTATATTGAAAATGCATATGATGGAGATCAAAATGTCATGTAGACATAAAAATATATATTTAAAAATATATATTTAAAAATCATGCACTATGGTAATACTGTACGCATGTTGTTCCAATAAGAGCACTGTGTAAGGAACAGTCAGAAAGTCTTCATTATTCTGCACTGTAACCATAGTTTGTCTAAACAGAAACAAAATATGTTCGCATTTTTCTGCCTGTAGAGTTCATTTCAGCTGTCAATTGCTGCAATCTGTATGTATAGGTGCATTTTTATTTCGTGTTGTCCCTTGATGTACACTGGAAGCTTCTGTAGCCAAAACAAATTCCTTGTGTGTGTAAGCACACTTGGCAATAAAACCCATTCTGATTTTTGTAAAACAAATGTTGGTAGCGGCACATTTTTCCATTGAGTCTGGGCAGAAAAAGCACAATCAAATGTGTGATGCTTCTTTGTGTTAGTATTATAAACACAATGACCTTATACTGAACTGAGTGTGGATCAGAGAGATCAGTGATTTCATTCCAGAGGATTATTCCAGAGAGCACAACATTCCTGTCTGTCTGGGCAGATTAATATAAACCTGTCTAATTTAATCAGTTATCCTCATTTCATCAGGAGATTTATTAGGATGACTAATCCATGTTCTCGTTAACAATAGCCATTTACACTGTACATATGCTTCACTGCGTTTCTGTCACATTTACTTATAATATAAGTCACGCAGCAGTGATTTTCAGCCTAAGATGCTTATAATACAAGCTGTTTACAAAACAGATGATAAATGACATGTAAACTGACCTGGGTGAGATGAAATAGCCTTGATTGATGGTGCACACCCTCCATTCAGAGGCACCGGTACGCTTGATCTCTCTGTCCCAATCTGAAGAACAGTCAAACAGGGGAGTCTGCAAGCCCCCACCAGGGTCAACGCCATTCACCCGCTCACCTAAACAAACCAAACATGTACACACTCAAACCGCAGTACAGGGATGATAATTCATGAGGGCTAGAAAGTTGAGAAAGCTGCAGATGGTTTACTGAGGTGTTTTTTTTTTTTATTCCTACTTAAAAATGTTATCTTTTTTTTTTTTTTTACACATTATTACTTACAGAAATTACAATAAATAATTAATTGCAATTCTAAATTTAAAAATACACAATTACATTATAATAATAAACATTTAACACTTGTGTATTGTTCAAATTTACTACTCTTTCGTTATGTTAGTGACTGTTTTTGCCCAGTGACTTCCATTATAAAAACATTTTTTGAATGCAAAGCCATGACACCACATAATCTCGCATTCTTGATTATTGGTGGTTTTGCCTGTTGGGACGAGGTAACATTTGTAATTTTTACTGTTGATCATCAGTTGGCACTATTAACCCTTTAGATAGGCCTTTGGAAAAACGTTTCTGGATTTTATATGGAGTAAAACAACAAAATATATTGTGCATGAATAAATAAACTTACGATGTTTACTGTGTTCTGAGAGCTGAGGGACTTATTTAGATTTTCTCAGACATATCAAGATAAGTGTGCAAGTTTGTCTCACTTTCACACACGCACTATACAAAATATAAAAAGCCTCAAAATGACCCGAAAGTGCACGAAAACATCCCCAACAGCACAAAAGGGTTAATTCAAGAGTTCACACTTAGATATTGCTTGATAATAATAGCATGTTTGGCATGCTGTCCCGGGAGAGAACCCTGAGCTTGGAGATAATTGAGCCCAGGGCTCCCGCCTGGTAAATAAGCATATAAGGGGGTACGAGATCAGATAATTCTTGAGAGCTCCCCCTGGTAAAGGAAGAATAGGAGGAGATGGGGTGGATGGGGGGTTTCTTCAAAATCAAAGATAAGAGAGTAGTTTTTGACAGGCTACTTATAGGGAGTTTGTATTAAGCTGATTGGCTTACTAGTGATCACTGATGAGAGACCGGCTGCGATCAATCATATCACGTGCTCCTCTCGAAATTAGTTTGTGAAACTTCACTTAAAATAAAAAACGAATAACTTGATTTAAAAAAAAAAGACAAATTTTTTAAAATCTTTTATCTCTATTTGAACTTTTTACACACAAAAAACTGTTTACACAAAAAATTAAGCAGCCCAAATATTCTCAACATTAATATTAATAAAACTAATTTAAAACAAGAAATGCCATAACAAAAAATTATTAATAAATATTTCACAATAATACTTTTTGTACTGTGGTCTTATGGACCACAGACTTACTGCAGTGTGTATATTAAATAATACAAATATAAATAATGTGTATATATATATATATATTTTTTTTTTTTTTTTTTTTTTTAAATCAGCTTACATTGAAAAGTAGGAAGTGTACATTACTGTTAGTGTCACATGTAGTGCACCTCTGACCAAGATCATTACATTCTGTAATTTCTTAAACTACATGCTACTGTGCAGTGCAATCATACCAGCCATATCAATCTTAATAAAGGCCCTGCTATTCATAACATGAGCATTTTGCATTCTCCACTAAGTCTCCTCATGTCTCGACTTGCAGGGAGGCAGAATGTATGGACAGCTCAACTCAATTTGGCAGCTCTTGTGGAAACAGAGCAAATCATTTTGCGGTCACAGTTGACTCTGTTTTCTTACCCGCTGATCCATGATATCGCTTTCCGACGTATTCAAAGCCAAAGAGTAGCTGTGGGTCAGCAGGATGGGAGTAATGAGCGATGGCCAGACATACCTGTGAAAACATCATACAACCACATGACTAAAAAATTACCTTTCACTCTCATTTGCTGTAATCTTTTAAGGAACAGAACTGGAATTTAATGATAGTGAAAAATGATTCCTTCTTCTATCATCTCACAATACAACACTTTTGACATTTACTAACAAACTGTTTGTGGTCCAATTTACCCTTGCAAATACCAAACGCTCTATTACAGATGAGAAATGCAGTCTTCTTTGGAAGGTAAAAAAATTGCCTGTGCTCAAATAATGTGTACAGAACTGACATTTCTGCAACAGGACACTGAAAAACACCACCTGTACTGCTTGATTTAAATTCTAGGCACTACCACTACTAAAGGCCTGCACTTGGGCGATATCCCTATGGTGCAGTTTGTGGTTTCCCCCCCCTCTTTTATCTGCTTTCCTGCAACACCTGTTGGTCAGTTCCCCTGTTTATTCATTCAGAAGAGCTTTTCTTGGCCCTGCTGTAAGACCCAGGCATGGAAATATTCAAAACACTGTGTTCAGAGCTTAATCTAGACTGGACCTTAACCTTTAAGGCGCAATAAACAAACATACTTTTTCTTGTTGTACCTTACATTTATTGCAAGTGTTGTATATCTTGCTTGTATAGAAAGTACAACAGGGTAAACAAACATACTTTTTTATTGTATCTTACATTTATATGTTTATGTTACTTGTATAGAAATGATAAAGAAATGATCATGTTTTGTATAGAAATGATAAATCTAACATGTATAGAAACACCCAAAATTTAAATTTGGCATCAATTACCCACCCTCAAGTTCAAAAACCATATGATTTTTAAAAGCCACTGCTCAGGTTTCATTAAAATATCTTGTTTTCTGCAAACGTCTTGTGGGTTTGAAAAGAGAGAGTGAGTAGTGTTAGTACTTAAGAGGGAAATGAAAATAAAATCATGCACAGTAAATTTGCAAAGAATAAGAAGTAATAAGATCCTGGTTGATGGGTGGTGATCTTTTAGTTGTGCACTTCTATTTTGTGATAAATGCAAAATTAGTCAATCTACTCCAAGTATGCAACTTTGGTAAATCTCATCATCCTATTACTATTACCACCCACCATACCAGAAATCCAGTTTACATTGGCTGAACTTTCACATATGTTCAAATGATGTTGAACACAGGTGTATTAATCTCCCCTTCAGGTCATCTGTCGCAATAATTTGCATTTGTGTTTTAACTTTGCAGTTTGAATAACCATAAATCTAACAGATTTTGACAAAGAATCGTGCTTTATTAATATCTATAATTAATAATAAAAAAAAACATAACATGAAAGAATGGGCATGAAAGGATGATTGAGGATACAATATACAAATAAGTTTTCCTTCAATTCTTCTGTCCTCAGTTGTTTCTTTACATACTGTACTTCCCTTACATTCTTAAGACGGTTTAGCTAAGTCACAAAGAAAAAGTGAGAAAAAAATAGGTTGTTTCATACAAAACATGTTTTTGCTTAACACTACACTCATTTACTATTGGTTTAATTAGCGAATGCTAAAAAGTTGCAGGGTGTTCTAAAAATCCAACAACCAAGTTCAATTTTAAAATGCAACTTGTCTTGCTTGGTTTTAATTCCACTAACCTGTTTTACTTTTCAATTGAAAAAAAAAGACAAATGCCACAAAATGAGCTTTTCAAACCAAGGTTTTAATGCATGCATGGCTATTATTATGGTTACAGTTTTAAACCACAAATGAAAATGTTTACTGTCCCTTCACTTGTTCCAAACCTGTGTGAGGTTCCTTCGTCTGTTGGACACAAAAGAAGATATTTTGAAGAATGCTGGAACCATTGACTTCCATATAGTTTTTGTTTGTCTTACTATGGATGTCAATGGTTACTGGGTTCTAACATTCTTCAAAACATCTTTTATTCCAACAGGAGAAAAAAAAAAACTCATAAATGTTTATAACAACTTGAGTGTGAGGGACAGTGATTACATTTTCATTTTGGGATGAACTATCACTTTAAGATGCTTATTTACCAGTAGTATTTTGCTATGGAGATTAATGCAGGAAGACTTGTTGGAAAAGAACAATGATGTTTATGGAGACAAATGACACAACAGACATGTGAAGTGTTTCCGTTTCAAATTAACTTTAAGAAATTAAATTTTTTTCCATTTCTCATAAAAAACAACTATCTTTAATTCTGCTCGGTCAGTTACCTAGCTAATTAAAAAATGGCCCATTAGAAACCTAAAAGCACATACAAATAAAAGTTCCTCCTTCACCATACAAATACAATAAAATCAATACAAATATACTTCACAACATGTTATTTAGTTGAATCTTTATCCATTCAAAGATGAGATCTCAAGATAATAGACCCCCAGAGCATTGGATTCCGTTTGGGCTCCTTCATGAGCAGCAGAATATAAATAAGCGGTGCACGTTGCAACGGCTGTCAAGGAAACGCACTCTACTTGCCCTTCACGCAAGCGCCATAGTGCCTTAGCGTTCACTGGAAATGAGGAACAAAAGCGTCAGAAAAGCTCTAGAACGGAACTTCAGGATAAATGCGCATGTTTGCTAAGCGCTCAGAAAGTGAATGGGCTTTTTGTTCATCTTGTTTTTTTGTGGTGCTTTTCTTACACCCTTTTCCCCCCTTCCTTCACACATTCTCAGGAGCTGACAGACTGTTTAGAGCTGAACTCTGGCACCTCTTTTTTCTTGCTCTCCTTTTACTTCACTACTTCTATACGTCCAGCTATTCCCCTTGGAGTTTGGGCTCTGTGTTTGCTGGGTTACTACAGGTGAAAAGCTCTGCTTCCCTCTTAGTCTTTTTCCCCATTACAAAAAGGAAAATTCCCTTTTCTGCTGTCAAAAACAGCAACAGCTCTCAGTGCAGCCTTTGAGATTCTAGTGACTCATAAATGATGACTTATAATCATTCCAAAGATGCTGTGGAAAGCGTTCATTTCTCTGAGTCATGCCACAGGAATGGGCGATCAGGGCTCATTATGCTGTAGGAATGACAAACAGGAGGCCGTTCTCCACTTCTGATAGTCTTTGAGTCAGGAGCACATTGTGGAATGTTCGTTTTACACAAAGTTCCCCGTTACCAGGCAACAGCAGCTGTTGTGAAGCAACAGGATGAGTTTGTAGGCCGGTGTGAGTCAGAGCTTGGAGTTCAACGCATGATCAGATCGGCTTGTATAAAGAGCTCTTTTTATCTGCTTTATGGTGCAGATATATAACAAGAGGGAGAGACATTCCTCAACAGAACACGCTTTATTTTATGAGGCAGAAAGCCTCTGATGGTTTTGGTGGGAACTGCTAAACAATCCAGCAGGCTTCACTGCAGTGCAAGTTTTGTAGTGCCTTTAAGGGGAAAAGTAAACAAAAATTTTGAGAATGTACAAAATGTACAGTAAAGATGTTCTATTCAACTTTGTGA
>CAIGQW010053631.1:12264886-12294199 GCA_903798125.1 Danio choprae
CCATCAGCAATGACATTCATATTGCACTGATCTGAATCGCCAATGAACAAACTAGAACCAGCATTCTGTTCCAACTGAATGTGCTGCTGAACTTGTTTCACAATGAAGAAACCATGTTCTAGATGTCCTATTATTGCATTTTTATCCCAGTAAGCTACTTTGACTTAATAATGTGGTGCATGAATTAACGCTTATTACGAAGGAATGGGCTATTTGCACGGCACATGTTTTTCAGCCAGCGATAAGCTTCTTGTGAAAGCTTTATGTGACTATTTTCAATTTCATAAGGTTCATTTTACAACATCGATACCACTAAGGCAGTAAAGATCACTGATTTTAAACAAATCAGATCTTAAATGCAGCAATTTTATAACGGTATGCCAGCACCTGAGCTGGCTTACACAAAACTAATTGCCGTACAAATGATACATTTCTGTTTAGCCTAAAAAAAGAAGTGCTTTTCTTACTTAAGATTCTTTTTGTCTTGTTTCTAGTCCAAATATCTAAGAAACACCTTTTTTGCAGTGTTGTAGTAAAACCCCTGTAATTAAGAAAGTCAATCACATTTTAGCACAATACTTTAGCAGCCTTTAGATCGGGACACATGTTGAGAAGAACCATACGTCAAATGGTTGTTAAACGATCACCACCAGAGGTTGAATAGAAAACAAAAAAATCTAAACATTCTGCAGTGGAGCAGTGAGCGATGAGCGATTTCACCAGGACATTGCACACCAATAATACCTGACTCCTATGAATGCAATCGCTCCACAAACCCATATCAACAGAAAACACTGGTCTAGTTAGAAATTAAACATTAACATTACCAATTCACATTCAAATTTTTGAGAACTTAAATAAATGTAATAGGTTGTAACCAAGAGGCATGGTTAAATAAAATGTATAAGTTCATGATCAGAGTGGAAGGTAATTATTAAAGGCACAGTTCACCTAAAAACAAAAATACTCTTCTTATTTTTTCTGCAGAACACAAAAGAAAACAATTTGAAGAATACTGGTAACAAAAACTGTTTGAGTTCTAATTAATTCAATCAGCTCAATTATTCTAGCCCCCTAATTTTAAAGCATTTTCAGACACTGCATAGGAAAAAAAGAAAAAAAACAGCAGATATAAAAACATATGTGAACTACCTAACCAGAGCACCAACCTAATTGCGCAAATATCTCACATGTTCTTTTAATAATCTACATGAGCAGTCATCCCTCATCAAAAACGATTGCATCAAACACACGATTGCATTCCCAAACATCAGGTATCAGCCTCTGAACACAAGATAACAGCAGTGTTTATTTTTGCAAATGTCATCTGCACCCTCTGAATCCAGACTTATTTATTATTTAAGACAAAAAAAGAACCTCAGGCTTCCCCAGTTGCAGCAACTTTCATTTTTAATATTAATACTTTGCACCAGTTCCCCAGGAAGTAATTAATTTATTCTACATGTGATGGAAACTGCTTTGTTCGCAATGTATATGCAATATTCCAATTTTGCGCAACTTTGGATGTTTTCAGCAGACTTGAACTGAATTCTCAATTTATTGTTTTCCATCCCTCAAAAGGTTGGGATGGTGTAAGGGTGGGTTTTCAATCGAATTTTAATTTTTGGGTGAAGTATAACTTATTTATACCCAAACAATAAAACGAAATAACACAAATTATTCTGAATATTTTGAATAATTGAAAAAATTCTACCATATGCACTGTTCAGTGTCTTATGGGTAAGAGAATTTATAGCAGAAAGAGATGAACATGGCTTCACTACACCTCGTCATTACAGGTCTGCAGAGGGATCAGTGTCCACCAGACAAATAAGGTGGATGAAAGCAATGCTGTCAAGGTGAACAGACGACTATAATCTCCTCATCCTACAACCACTCGGTAGAAAAGGGGAGACTACTAGAGACTTCCTGAAACACCACAGGCCTAGAGTTCTAGGAAATGTTTCTTAAGTAGGACACTGACAAAAATGATCAAGGCTAAATGTTTGCATAATTCCACATACAGATGCAGAGCAGACTGAAATGAATACAAATTAATATTTCCACTTCATTCTATGACTGGGCCCAAATACATGCATTAATTTCTCATTCTTGTTTATTTCAAGATAAAAAAACACACACACACACCATTCTTCACCAGGGGGATGCAGTCAAACCCATTAGCTCTTAATCTTTTCTCAGACTAATCCAAAGCTCTTGGAACGTGGAGATGTGTGAGCATGTGCGGGAGTGTGTTTGGGTTAGTTATTTCTTATGTCTGTGTGGTTTTCACGTTTTACCTTTTTAGCGCTCTCAGGTCCAGCTTCATCAAAGCGGAATCGAATGATCCGGAAGTCTTTGCAGTAGAGAATGAGCTCAGTAGGGTTAAATTTCAGCTTCTGATTGGATCCTAATATCTTCTGCTTCCCCTTAATATCATTCACTATTAAAACACACACATAAAACACGATTATTAGAATTTTTTATTACTAATAGTGAAATTAGAAAGAGGAATAATGGGGGAGAAGAGAAGTAAACCTGACACGAGGCAGACCTGAACTACTGTCACTTTCTACAGCATTATACGTCAGAGAATGCGTGCTTACTGAGAAGTTCGCAGATCTCACTACTGAATAGTACATGTGCTTGTGAGTGGAGGAGTATAATCTGTATTATGTGTAGTCTGTGTTACATAATATCCAGACAAACAGACTGAAGTCTCATGGAATCATGACCAATTCTAAAATAACAATCAAAAGAAGTAAAAAATGATGTTTTTTTTAATGAAGAGAAATAAATAAAAGCAAGTCTCCCTTCCACAAAGTAACTACCAAAGAATACAGAAGTGATAACTATGATCTCTCTGTTCTAGAGAAAGTTTAAGTTCAACTAATGGACAGTAAGAGGAAGTGCTCATTTGATATTAATTTGTTACAAACAAAGCAAAGTCTAAACAATAAACTGCTATTAAATATGCAATTAAATGCTTTCAAAACACACTATAAAGAACCTATTCATTTTGTGTAACGTATTATGATAATTTGTTTTATTTCTATTATGATGCTTTAGGTTTCAGCAACATCAGTGAACCGCAGAAAACAATTTACTGCTCATGCATGCATTACCATAATAAGGTTATATAGTAAATAATATATTTACTATACAGAAATGGCTATGTAATGAATCACTTTCTTTACGTGACACATTGACATTATAGTGTGAATGGCTCTTTCTACATTATTCTGAACACTGTATAATAAGCTTTTGTTTCTATGTGCATA
This sequence comes from Danio choprae, assembly GCA_903798125.1. Taxonomy (NCBI): domain Eukaryota; kingdom Metazoa; phylum Chordata; class Actinopteri; order Cypriniformes; family Danionidae; genus Danio; species Danio choprae. The sequence goes on from CAIGQW010053631.1 coordinate 12,268,168, forward strand.
GAATGCGTGAGAGTCAAAAGTATGCACTTAAAAGGTTTTCAAAGACAACCTCGGAAATCTGTGAAAGCCATATTTTTTTGAGTTTTATAATAAGCTAAAAAAACTGCTTCCCTGACTGAGCCTGGTTTTTCCTAAGATTTGCTCTCTATTTCAGTCAATTTGTGGAGTTTTGGTTCCTTTGGTTGCCTCCAGCTTGCTCAGTTGGGGTCAATGGAGCTGCTCTTCAGTGAATCATCCTTTAACAGTGACATTCGTATTAAACTGACCTGAACCAGTTTTAATCTAACTAGAACTACACTAGCATTCTACCTGCCTGACATGCTGAATATGACCCACAAAGTGAAATTATTGTTATGGCCTTTTATCTTTTTCATGTTCATTTATGTAAAGCCACTTTAAAACAATCAACATTGTATAAAGCATTATAGAAATAGAATGACTTGACAAAGGCAATAAAAAGTGTTTAATACATTAACATTTCTTACATATAGCCTCTTTCATATATGTTAATAATGCTTTAATAAACCCCCTTAACTTATAGAGAGAGGAGGAGTTTCTTCAGGTGATTTGTCAAGCCCACTCACTTGTGTGAAGCACTTCACAAACGCACAGTTTTTTGTAGATTGTTTATTTTTTTGTAAGAACGTGTTTAGTGCAAATGTGTAAAACTGGTGCAAGTGTTGGTTAAAGTGTCAGAGAGATGAACAAGTGTGTTTTCTACCGGTGGTTTGTCAGGCCCACTCACCTATGTGAGGCACTGTGCAAGTAAAAGGTAAGTTGTATTTATGTGCATTAAACAGTGGGGGAAATAATTAATAAACACATTGTGTTATTGTCTGGGAATAATATTTCTAAAGTAGTTGTTGACATGAAATTTAACCAGATTTTGGTAAAAACTCAAACAATTTAAACAAAAAAAAATGTGTTATGTGTAATAACAATGAAATGACACAAGGAGAAAGTACTGAACTACTTTGATACTTTATATAAAAGACATTTAAAAAAAGTCTTTATGGTTCTGTGGGTCTCGCCTATCATATCGGATCTTTATTTTGTATTTTATATTGGATTCAAGTCAGGTGATTGGCCAGGCCATTCTACAGCATGATTTCTTTCTCTGAAAGCATTTGAGAGTTTCCTTGGCTGTGTTTTGGATCATTGTCTTGCTGAAATGTCCACCCTGGTTTCATCTTCATCATCCTGATAATGTAGATGTTGGACTGAAGCAGAAGGTTGCTGAATAACTACTGAGAGATTTCAGCTGCTGTCTGGGCCTTCACTGCCTTTCTACACCTCCCTTTCTTCGCGTGTTCAATACTTTTTTTCATGTGTCATTTCATTTTATTACACACAACCTAATTAGTTTGGTTTTCTTTGCATATATAGATTTGTTTGGTTATTACCAACATCCAGTGAAAAAAAGTCAACGGCACCTTTACAAAAATGTTTTCTGAGAAAAATGGTGTTCAATACTTATTTTTTCTGTTCAATACTTATTTCCCCCACTGTATGTGTTGTTGATGAAAGTGTTTGATTGGAAGGTAAAAGTAAATTCTATTTTTTTTGCATGTGACAGCAGATACTTCGATGCACGAAATATGAGCAGAAAAGGCCAGTTGGATGTGCTTCAAAATTAGCTTTCAGTGCTGTAACTAATACAGCATACACAACCTCCAAGGTCACTATCCCAGACTGCAGGGGTCACTCTGCATGCCTTACTGACAGACTGAAGCCTCAAAGAGCATGCAGTGTGTTTTTTCCAAGCCTGAATGTCTTATAAAGGTCTTTTGTTGAAGCCACACAGACAGACAGTTTAAAAAAAAAAGGGGGGGGGGGGGGGGGAGCAGGCTTCATGCTCTATCTGTTTAGCACAGCAATTCAACACTTGGGGGGCTAAGTCAGCAATGAGGGGAGTGCAAGGATCTAACACAAACAAGATTAATCGTGGCCGGGCTCAGGCTGCAGTCTGGCTGGATGAGCTCATCTGCAGCTAAAGCTAAAAACAGCCACTAAAACAGGTTCTGCAGCTATATGCAACACTCTCACTACCGACCGCATCGCTCATGGAAAAATCCAAGCAAAGTCATTTAGGTTACAGTCATTCATCAGGGACACATTATCCGTATTGTTATGTTAATACAAATGTTGGAGCAGTTTAACAAAAAGGAAAACGGGAACAGACACACAAGCAGAGATTAAACTGAGAACTGAGGTAGAAAGACAGATGGAGAACAACCAAAGTTTAAAAAATGGAAACCAGTGACTGTGTAAAAACAAATTTGCGGGCAGTGAAGTAGTGGAGACAGACGCGAATGACAAGGATAACACGCGAGCAGACATTCTATATAAAGCTACATACAGGGTCTGAGCAGTGGGACGCCTTACAACATTTTCATTTCAGCTATTAAAAGAATAAAAGCATGGCTGGAGTTTCAAAGAGCACCATTTCTCAATAGGGTCTGTGGAGCCCTGGGCGTTCATCTCAAATATCCAGGTCATCCATGGAAAATTTCTGATCGCAAATGTGGAAAACTGAGAACTAAGACCTCACTGCAAAACCATGTAATATATGATGTCAAGCATAACAATGATAGCTCACATTTTCAGGAAACTGGTCGATAGAATTATTTTTTTATCATTTGAATGGCCTTTCAACTGTCTAACAAACATCCTACATATTGCTAGAGGTTGCAAATCCTTTTTAATACAACCTTCATCGTGTGCTGTTTTCCAGATTTCACTTTTTTTGCTTCCATTTGTTATTATGCACATGGGTCAAAGATGAAACATGCCAATTTGGTGTCATATCATATTAAATAAAAGTAAAGTTTCTATGTTAATGTTTCGAAAAATCATTGTTAAAATTAAACATGGGTGAAATTATGTTCCATGATTATTCAGTGTAAGAGATATATTTATGTAAAGATCAACAACATATTTATTCTGACACATAAAAATATTTAAATGAATAACTGAATAGAACTACTTAATAGAAAAATATAAACTTCTTGTCTTGGTGACAAATGAGGAAGTACTGGTACATTTCAGGTGATCCTAAAACAGAATATTTTAATCTCAGAATATTTTAATCTCATCAAATTAATCTTATTCTGAACACAAGAGATTTTTTTTATTTGTAAATCAACTATTAGAGCTATTACACATTTTAGTAAGCGGCTAATTTAAATCATGGTAAAATGTAAAGTGTGAAGAAAAATCTGTATAGCACTTTTAACTATTAGCTTTAATTTGAATTACAACAGTGCAAGCAAGAATCTAATGCAAAAATCATGTATTAAAATCATACTTTAAGGGAATTCATGTGCATAGATCAAAATGTAAACTGAATTTCTTTTTCTTTTAACATGAAGCTGGTAGTGAGTGTGGAAGAACAGGTTCACTCATGGTATTCACAACGTTTTATGTATGTGGGAGCATCAAATAACATTTTGGCTTTATGAAAGAGTTCCTTGTTTCAAATACAGTTCAGAAGTCCTGCCATAGAACCATTTAGTCGAGCTGTATTACTTTCCTCTATATTATGCACAGACTAGAGCTTACATGCCACCCTGATCTTTGACAGTCATTTTATTCATAAGGTCCAGTCATACAAAAGGTTCTGGAGAAGCAGGTGGTCTGCAGGTGTAAGGAAGAGTGAAAGAGTGTGTTTACATGCTGTTAAATTACCTGTTACTACCTGCTCCACACAAGCCAGAGGGATATCATGCTCACCCAGAAGCCGGTGGGTACACTGAAATCTCTGCACACAATAAAAAAAACACAATGATCCTTTTTAATTCATTGGATTTCAATTCATTTTATTGACATTATGCTGTAAAAAGAAGCGCATGAGCTATAAACGGCCTGATGGATAAACAAGTGCACTGAGTGACCTGTATCAACTTTGTAGGACTGTAATAATTTACTTTCTTTCCTAGTAAATCAGATGATGATGGGTGGACTGAGGGAGATTATTAACATGTTTAACTTGTTTAGAGCTGCTTTATAGAAAGGAGTCACTACACGGGTTAATATGTGGAACTTTGAATAAAAGGAACTTTGTATTCTTTCGCATGACATGACCTGAAAGACAGGGATGCAAATTTATTTCCCTCCTAATATGCCACTTTCATCTATGCTAGTAGAGAGTAATACACAAGACACTAATAAAGACACTAATAAAAGCACAACTGTATTATATAGTAAAATACTAACAACTGTAAACTAATTCACAGTGATGACAATGAACATATTGACAATGAATGAGTTGAGAGACATTGTTGTGCATTATTTGAGCAGACTTTGTCCGGTGAGCTTGTATGGTTTATGCATATTAGTGCAATTAGTGGAATTTCCACAGTGCAGAATACTGAGATATTTTGAAACTTTACTGCAGTATGCATATGTCAGGGCCACACAAAGGAGACAAAGCAGGAATTACTTCAAGAGTTTTATTAGTGATGTCCCCTCAATTCACAAAAACAAACGTGTGTGTGAGAGTGTGTGTGTGTGTGTGTGTGTGTGAGAGACCTTTGCAGATTTATCTTTATGTCTAAGAAAACCAAAATAAGCAGCTCAGCTCTCAGAACATAGTAAACATAGCAAGTGTATTTACAGTATGCACACACAGTACAATCTGCTGTTTTCCTCCAAAGAACTCAATATAAAAGCCAGAAACGTTTCTGCACAGGCCTATCTAAAGCTGACAACTGATGATCAACAGCAAAAATTACATAGTTTACCTCATCCCAACAGGAAAAACCACCAACAATCAAGAATGCAAGCTTATTTGGCTTTGCAATCAAAAAAATTAATTATTATAGAAGTTAAAGGGCAAAAACAGCCATGAAAATAACAAAAGGTTAGTCAATTTGAACAGTACACAAGGGTTAAGTATGTCCGCTGCTCTGGACATTTTGTATGTCTCCTATATTCAACACACCTGATTCAGAAGAACATGCACTGAATGTGTCAGATAAGAGAGACAGAAAAAGTTCAGATTGTTGGGTCCTAAAGGCATGCTGGTCTGCCTATTTTAGTCTACAGAGACATTTCACACACAACAATCTCTAGTTTAGGGTTTACACTGTATGGCCCAAAAACTATAAAACATGCAATGAGCAGCAGTTTGTTTCTATGTGCAAAAATTGTTCAGATTAGTTTAAACAGTTAGAACGTCAGCAAAAACTAAAAAAGTCACTTGTTACAACAGAGGAATGTCGAACAGCATCTGTCTTGATTTCAGCTGCAACATTAAATGGGAGGGCAAGAATTTGGCCTTGAATCAACCATTCAAATGTAATTGTGTGGAGGCCTTTTTTTGGAACACTTTGGGTCTCTTAGTACCAACTAAGCATTGTTTAAACACCATAGCCTACTCGTTAATTGTTGTATTGCTGCTGGTCAGGTCCATTTCTTCATGACCACAGTGTACCACATCTTGCAATGGCTGCTTTCAGCAGGATAGTATTACATTTTAGTAAGCTCAATTCTCTCAAACTCTCAAAAGTTGACTATACTCAAAAAATCTTCAACAACATCTCAATACAATATAGAGTACATTCGGGATGTGCTAAAACAGGAGATTCACATCCTGGGTGTACAGCCTACAAATCTGAAGAAACTGCATGATGCTCAAATGTCAATATGGACCAAAATCAAATGTTTCCAGTACCTCCAGGACCATAATAATTAAATAAGGTCTGAAAGCAAAGGGGATCCAAACAGATTCTAAAGGTATATCTATTTAATTGGCTGGTGAGTGAAACTAATAAATAAAATTTTAGCCAATTTTAAAAACACAACTATTGATTTTCTCAGATGATTAATTTTCACTGACAGGTTATAGAACAAAAAGACTCTGACAAGCCTGAGTTTACCTGCTGTGGCAATGAATTATGGGTAATGAAGGAGACCTTGAAGTTGGTACACACAAGTTTTCCCCAGAGGTCATCCTGACTACTGTCTGCACTGATGCACTTCCTTACAAAGTTCGCCTCGTTCACAACTATTTCACCTGTAAAAAAAAAAAAAAAAAAGGAAGAAGGAAGTGAGATTCAGAGGAAAAATACAATAATAAGCTGAGCAGAGGATGATTCACATTTTAAAACATTTTGTGTATAAAAGAAATGCTGGCGATGCTTGTGTTTAAAATGTATCTTTGATTTGTTTAGATCTTTACAGCTTCCAACCAATACAGTCTAGAGCTAACATAAAACTATAACTGTAAATCATTTATTGTTTATCTACACTCTCCACACAGGAGCAACTTCTGGATCACCGACCAGTCAGGTAACGAACACTCTTGAGGCCCCTTTCTAAAGGCCTTCCTGGAAAAGCCCTCTCCTGAGGAGCTACTGTGCCGCTCCTTTTATGTTGGCAGAAAAACGATGCCCTATTAAAAGAAATGACCTGTTGTACTGACTAAACAGTCACATAAACATACCATTACCAGAGTATGTACACGCATGCTGAGAGTCCTAAAAAGTTTTTTTTTTTTTTTTTACACAAACAGGAAGAGAGCAGAGTTCAAAGGCAGGTGTATCCGGAACCAACTTTCACGATAAAGAAAAACAGGTTGAGACCGATGCATTTTATTTGCGCTAATAATGCTTAAGAATTCAAGTCTTTTAAGAAAATCTAACATCAACCTAATAACGTGTTTACGCCATGTCGTAATTACGGTAATTCCAAGATGATAACATGTAATATTTAACTCAGCACTCCTTACACTCTTGGACTAGGGATTATTCATTTCTTATAATGACAGTTATCCATCTTTAAAGAGCTCACGAATATTAAAGTAGCGCTTGACATATATTTTAGAATTGATTTGAATGACTTTGTTTGGAAATACTCTTGCTGGTGAAAAAGGTCAACAAATAACAACTGAATCTAAAATGTCTTTTAGTTTCTTGAACCATTGTATAAAATAAATTTCACATTTGCAAAGGTGCCCAAAAGCTTGTTAAAAAAAAAACTACTGTAGGTAATAAACATCACAAACCTCACAGATATATCTATTGTCAAATGTACAATGTGAAAAATAGAAATCAACTTAAAGGTCCCGTGAAGTGCTTTAAATGTGCATTTTCTATTTGATGTTTGACGTAATCTCAACTGAAAAATGAAGAGAGGGTGGGACATAGAACAGCCAATAGTGTTTCGTTTTTAATCACAGCTCTGCCAGCGAGAGTGGTCGAGCTCAAGCCATCAAATGAAAAGCAAATGAGAAGAGTCTTGAAGGGGGAGGGGCATGTCAGATACTAGAGAGCATTTGATTGGTCAAGATTTGAGGAGAAACTAAAGTATGAGGTGACTTGAAAAAAAATGTTGATCTGTTTAGTGACAAACTGCAAGTTTTGGAAGTTTATATTAGTTTTATATTTTTTAAATGCACATTTTGTCACTCTTTTGGAGCACACTAGCTAATAGATATCCTTAAAACTAACAGAAACTAACATCTAAACCATTTTATTTCAATTTCATGGGACCTTTAAGATCTAACATTGCTATTGAACTTTCTAATCATCTAAACTAACCAAAACCCTCATTTCTAAATTCAACTGCTTAAATCTGTTATAGCCGACATCTCTACTTCTGTCTTTGGCTGAACTGCATAAGTCACACACACATGGAAATAAAGAAAAAACACATTTGCTTCACTCTAAACATAGCACTTCCTCTTCTGTTGGCTCTAAGAATCATCCAGACACATTAAGAGGCAAAATTGAACAGAGATGTGTGTATACTGGAAAAGAATAATCAAGTCGCTGAGAGGAAGAGTGAGGGAGAAGAAAACACAAACCCCAGCTGTGAGCACTTTATGTGTGAGCGCAGTGAGGAGTGTTTGTCTCACAGCTGGGACGAATTCAGGGGTTACAGCAGGGCAGGGTGCATGATAGCTAAGATGGAGGTTGGGTCCTGTGAGAGCATTTGCATCACAGGCACAAATACTGGGGAACATTTTACTAAATGACATGATTTTCCTATGACTACACTTGTTTGGAATCTGAGCCGAGAGAATTCTGCCAAAATTGACATATACAACACAAGTACTTCATATCCACCACTACTTGAATATGTATTTATTAGAAAACCTGGGTAATCTGCTACCCAGCAGGCACCTTGATGTCAGAATTACATAGAAAAACATTGAAAAAAAACAACCAAAATCTAATCAAATCTAATACATTTTATTTCAATTGACTATCTTAATATCAAAACAACATCAAATTGACATCTAACATTGGGGTCAAAAAAAAAAGTCAAAAATCGATTACAGGACAGTCCTGTACATTGATTACAATGTTTTGACACCAATTTTAGATGTCAATGTGATGTTGTTTTGACACCAAGGTACAGCAGTTTACATGAACTATAGGGTTACAAAATTCTGTATACATTTGCTATATGCAGTTGGAGATGAATAAAACTTTTCAAATATTACAATACTTCTTGTGTATTATACTTCTACATCTTGTATTTTGGTGGTCAAAAGGAAGTCAATTTGTGGATGTCAAAAGGAAGTCAATGTGTTTTGACATTAACATAAACACATCAAAAATGCAAATAGATTTGCTTTTAGATCAAGGTGCCCGCTGGGTCCCACTTTATATTAAGCGGCCTTAATTACTACGTACTTACAGTTAATTTAATTAGTACAATACACTTATGTACATACAAGTTTTTAAACTACTTGTATATTAAAATGATCTGCATGTAACTACATCTAAAATTCAATTTTGCACTCAAAATGATGTTTCCTTATTCAAATTACTTATTTAAAATGAGCTTAAACAAAACAATTCTGGAGATTTTTTGGGAGAAAGCTTATTTTTTTATGCTCAATCAACTTAACTAAAATAATCTCTGCATTTTTTACAGTGTGTCCTTACATTAATAATTAAACTGTTGACATCCCTTACACCTTAACCCACATTTAAACCTACCCATACCACCTAACCTGTCACTAACCTTAGCGGTATCCCACTCCAGTAGCACCATAAGTGTTGTACAATACATTATAAGCACAATAAGTACATTGTACTTATTTTTTTAATGCAAGTACCTAATATTTAAGGACACATAATATAAAGTGGGACCTTCATTATTATCAGCTTAGCATATTACAAATATACATTTAGATAAAAAGTTCAACCTATAGATGCACACAGGCATATAGCTCAATATATCTGTATGTATCTCAGTATGAAGACCCACTATCTCTATTACACATCTTCTCAGACACACACCCGCTTGCAAATTTTAAATAACTTCCTCTTCCGTTCTGCATTCAGCCAAGCCTGTAAATGGCCATGAAGACATATCAACGTGTGTCTTACAGGGATTAACCAGCAGCTCATCTTCTCTGATTTACCAGTAAACAGCAGAAGATCAGTCTAGACTACTAGTGGGAAGGGAATGCAGATGGTAGTTTAGCAAATGCACTGTGAATGCAGCCAACGCTACTGAAATATTTGTTTATTAGCTAACCAATGAACAATCAGAAAAGATCAGTTTCTTGATAGAATGCAATCACATCTCTGCACAATTTGCATAATACTTACTTATGGATGTTATCAGATACACTATCATACAACTTAATTTTTAAAAACATTTAAAAAAAATACTCGCTAAAATCAAACATCTATGCTTCAAAATATTTTTCTTATCAAATAAATACAGCATTAGTCAGCATAAGAGATTTTTTTTTTTTATTGTACAGACCCCCATCTTTTAAATGATAGTATAACTATAGGTAATATGGCAGATGATACCTGAGATTTCAAAAATGACTATACGTGATGGTTAATTATAGCCACATTACATTGTTATATATTATATATACATTATATATTATATTGACAACAAATGTGCTTGATGAAATGATTTAAGTAGAAGTCAGTGAGCATCTAAAAATAACAGCATCAAATATTTAGGTATGACCATGTGATCAGGCTTCCTGTGTATACATCCTGTTAGAAAAGGGGGGTTAATGGGTGGCATGTTTAATCAGTACACCTTGGGTTGTGTCTTTTAGCTTTGACTTTGGACAAGATTAAGGTAGAGCTAAAGGGTAAAATTGTCGGCTAAAGCAGGGAGAAAAGATGTTAAATACTGCAAGTGCAAGACACTCTGCTCTTAAAGACGGATCAGGTTTGCAGAGGAATTCTCTTGTTGCATTGTGCAAAAGTTACACGTCAGTGGATCAGAGCAACATGATAAGAGAGACGAAGAGGCCTAACAGAGAGACTGATAGAGAAAGAAAGAGAATGTGTGTGTGGGTTTGTAAAAGGACACTGTTCATGAGACAAGGGCCATGTTTTGTTAGATGACAAGGCTTCCATGTGTGTGTAGGGAGTGGTGAAGAGATTTAAATGGAGCAGTCAATCTGAATGGACACATTATATTAAAATGTCACCACATGCAGGAGCCAATAAAACATTCTCAGTATAACGTACATATAGTTGAGTATAACGATGATAGTTGAGGAGTTTTTCCTTTACATGTCTGCAACAGCAAGCCATTAGGACCTTTTAAGTATAGTGCTCCTAAGTAAATTTTTAAATGATTAAATTACTATTTAACTATTTTTACTTAAAGTGAATCTATAAAACACTAATCATTTAATAGCACTAGTATAGTTAATTTTCAAAAAACACACAAAATAATTAATATTGTATATTATTTTGATCAAAACAGCTGATTTAAGTTATTTGGAGCGGAAGGTTATAAAAACAAACCAAAACCCTTAAATGGTAAACATTTCAAGCTCACAAAAATTAACGTTCATTGCAAACAACATATCTGTTTTCACTTATCATTGCAACACACAAGCGGTTCAGTTCAAAAGTTTGGGGCTTTGAAATGCATCTCTAACTTTTGGTAAATTTGCATTAATTTGATCAAAGATACAGTAATCTCAGCGTATATTGGGAAATATTACAATTTTAAATTGATATTGTAACATTTTAAAACATTTTATTTCTGTAATTATTGATTTCTGTAACTCTTGCTGAATCCAATCTTTTGATTAGTAGCATATTCACCTTATTCTGCAATGAGGAAGTAAGGTAGTTTCTGCAATTGTTTTAGAACTTCCAATTCAGTCGGCCATGCGAGAAATGACTTGGAACAACAAGCGGCAGAGAACGGTCAAACTACTTGCTCTACAAACAAATGTGTATATGACTATACATAAAAATAAAAATTATATAATAAGAAAATACCTCATCATCAAGTATAATATACTCAAAAAATGATGTTTGTTGTTTAAACTACTTTAGGGCTGCATGATATTGGAAAAATGCAACATTGTGAGATTTTTTTTTATTCTGGAATACATATTGCGATATGAATACAACTTCACCAGATGACTTAATATGTCTATTTGGAAAGAATTTATAATGATTTGAGATTGATTGAGATGATTCTGCCGTGGAAGTGCATCTCCATAAAATCTAATAAGCAATCCATAAAAACAATATAAAAAAAAGATATAATCAAAATAAACAGAATTTTATTGTTTTCCAAGTCTAATAGCATTCAGGTACTGTAATTGAATAATAAAAATAAACATAATTCATTAAAATTTATCATTATTAATGTTACAAATTATACAATTTCTTATGCCTGAATGCTTTCAAAATCATTGTACAATCACAGGCCTCAAAACCACATGCAAACGATGAATTTCACATGATCACATTGCAATATCGATGAACCAACAGGTGAAACAACATAATTCTTGAGGGTTTTTTTTAGGACAACTTAAATGTTTTATGTTCAATCCACAATTAATTTAATTCCTTCATTTTGTCCAAACACAAATTGACTGTGTGGAACCCAGCATTTTTTACAGTGTACATCCTGTAGCATAAGCCGTTTTTATTGTCTAAAAATCAATGGAAGTGAATGAGACCAGATGTCTCAAGCCAATAAAGTTGCAATGAGGTCAATGCAATTTAAAAGAAACCAGCCGTATTCCAACAGTCAAAGAAGCTTACAAAGTAACACGACACTTGATATTGATAGTGTACTCTAGCATCAGTATTCAAGCCAAAAATGAACCACATCATGTGCCACCCTACTATCACCACAGTCTGCAAAACACAGTGACAAGAGAGGTTTGGCTTTAATTTCACATGAGGAACTAAAAACGCATAGCACTTCTATTTTGGAAACAGGGAAGGTCCATGCTGTGCTGCTTAATTATAAGGAGTGAACGCCTAAACACTGAGTCCTTCCCCACATGCCACAGCACTACAGTCGCCTTTCTGTTTGTTTTCCAACACTTCTAGGAACAGAGAAACTGTCTGGTTGCTTAAGATAGCTGCAAAGTCATCACAAAGCTGGAGCTGATGAGTGTGTTGTTCATGGCTTGGAAATATCTGATTTGCCATTGCAAGTGTTAGAAACAGAACATAACAAAAGCCAGGTATTAAACTGGGAGGTTAAAACTACCTGTCAGAACACGAAGTCTGTATTCAATGAACCAAGACACTAGAAATAACAAATGTAGAATGGTACACACCTTATGCTAGTGTGTTTAGTTATGGCAATGTCAGGAGGATAACAGATTCTGTTTAAAAACCAGGATGGCAGAATCAAACAGTCCCTTAAAAACTCTTTGTGGCCATGCTGGTCTATTGACTTAGCAAACATCAAACTAGTTTAAGTGTAAAGTAGGAGGAGGACAAATTTGCCATATTTGTTCAAGAGCTGATTGAGGGATAGTTAGCCCAAGTTAAAATTACATTATCATGTACTCCTAAAACATTAAGGCATAATTGTGGTTCCATAAAAAACAACTTTTAACATCCATAAAAACTTGTGTATGTGTATGTGTGTGTGTGTGTGTGTGTGTATGTAATGCATGCATGCATGCATGCATATATATATATATATATAAAAAGAACGGTTCACTAAAAGGTTCTTAAGTTTCCAGATTTTTTTTTTTTCTCTGTCTGTGCTAGAAAAACTCTATTTTGGAACCATTATTTTTAGGAGCGATGTTGTTCATAACCCATATGTATTTCTTCTATGGAAGACAAGACACGTACTGGTCGCTCTTTCCCATGCTATAAGAAAGAGAAAATTTTAAACTTTAAAAAGACACAGAAGCATCAGAAAAGGATCATAAAAGATGTAGATATGATTCACATTCAGTTTTACAAATCTTCCCAAGCACAACAATGGCTTCAGATGAGAAACAGATTTTAAAAAATTAAGCCATTTTTTCTGATTAAATTGTTCTTTTGAGTGAAATCTTTTTTAATGAATAAATTAATCCAGTTCACATTGGAGACTGATGAAGTCTGAAGGATTCAGTCAAAATTGGACTGATAGATAGGACTGATAGGTCAAAGCAATTCTTGAGTTAAACCTAGAAAAAATTAGGAAAGCTTATCGGTGAATAATGATTTAGCATTTGTCTGTCTGTTTCTCTCTCAAAGCAATCACACAAACCTAGTTTAGAAGACATTGATTACGTCTGTAAAAAACACTTTTATTTATTTTGCATCGATTTTGAAGTAGCTTTCTATACCAGAGACCAGTACATTTCTTAAAAATTACTTTTTTAATGTTCCACAGAAGAATGACAGACAGGTTTGGTACAAGTGATCACCAATTTGAGGTCAACTGCCCTGTTAACAAAAATCAATAACATCAGCTGAGTCTGTAGAAAAATCTATAACATCAGCTGAGCCTCAGATATTTGCCTCTATTTACAGTTAAAAAAATCAGGAAGTGAGGCATTAAAAAATGCCTTCAAGAGGAAAAGCAGTGCATCACAGACCCTCTGTAGACTCTTCAGCTGGCACCAAAACCAAAACAAACCAAGGCAGATCACAGGCTCTTTATGCAAGTCCACGCATTAAAAATTCAGAGACAGCACAAGTGCAGGAAGCAGGCTGGATGAGATAATGTTTCGTATACAGGAAGGACCTCAGTGAATATCATGTTTGAGTGATCACTTAATGCCGAATAATCATTTCAGTTTCATTTTTCTCTCTCTCTCTCTTTCTGTCACATAAATTAGTCTCTTGCCAAAAGCACAGAACATGTTTACCCTACGATAGCAGAAGACGACTGGTGATGCAATAGCAAAAAATAGAGAAAAGGGCAAAGAACCAATTGCTATGGAAACAAACAGGTGGCCCTCTGTTCATTCTTAATATACCAAAATGTGTCTATCTGAACAACTGAAGAAAGCAACAAAGCAGCATCAAATTGTTACAAAAAATACATTGTATTAGAAATCATTTAAATGAAAACCAAACCAACTTACTGTACAATCATATAAAGCAACCCTAAAACATCAGTTCATAAACCCTTCAGTGGCCCTGTTACAAGAAGCTATTTGAACAAACTCTGACTTTCAGATCAACCTAGTTCAATGAAGAATCTGAATTTTCACAACACTTGTTAACATTTTAAAATTAAATGTCAGAATATATAATTATGTGATACATAAACAAATAACTATGTATTCCACTAAGGATAGAACAATTATATTCATTCATTCATTTTCTTTTCGGCTTAGTCCCTTAATTAATCTGGGGTCGCCACAGCGGAATGAACCACCAACTTATCCAGCATCTGTTTTACGCAGCGGATGCCCTTCCAGCTTCAACCCATCACTGGGAAACATCCATACACACTCATTCACACACATACACGATGGACAATTTAGCTTACCCAATTCACCTATAGCGCATGTCTTTGGACTTGTGGGGGAAACCGGAGCACCCAAAGGAAACCCACGGGGAGAACATGCAAACTCCATACAGAAACGCCAACTGACCCAGCCGGGGCTCGAACCAGCGACCTTCTTGCTGTGAGACGATTGTGCTACCCACTGCACCACCGTGAGGCCCAGAACAATTATAATTAATATAAAATACATTTCCTTTGCCTTAGTCCCTGATTAATCAGGGGTCGCCACAGCGGAATGAACCGCCAGCTAATATAAAATAAATATAATATTTAACACTCAGCAAAAGATACACAATTTTGTCTCAAAACTCCTTTTATGGCGAGCTGCTTTCATTTTGTAACATTCAGTGCATGTGAAGTTATTTTACTGTCAGATATCTGTCACTTTGCCGACAGCTGATTAGTTTGTGAGATCGAAACAAGAAAAAAAACCTGCTCCAAAGTAGGTTAGTCATGCAACATACATATTAATGGAGAAGCAGTAAAAATTCATCATTTTGAACATTTTGAAGGTGGTTTGAACCATCAAAATACAATGAAACTTCAACTAGTCTGCCACACCTACCCAAACTTGAAGGTTGTGAGCTGTTGTGATAGTAGCAGTTTTGAAATCACTCACCCGGTAAAAGTTTTGCTTCCAGCTTCTTGATAGGCAGTTGTGGACTTTTCTTCAAATCGGTCTGTGTGAAACAAACACTTGTAATTCATTTAACAAGAATGCAAGACAATGTTAGTCATAATGAGGCTGAATGATCTAATTATGTGTCTGAAAAAGAGAGGGCAACACCACAACATTGTATTATGTTGAAAAATAAGGTTTTTTTGGTGAATGAGAAATTTGTGGACATTAATATTAGATTGAAGGAGAAAAAAAAATCCTTTTTTGTCCATATTATTCATTAATCCCATGAGTAACATTTCAGACATCTTGGCTATTTAATTGTTTGTTGAATTAAGTCACCAAAGTTATCAAACCAAGTGAAGGCTTAACTATGAGGTTACAAGTCTTCCAGATGTCAAACATATGGGGTGAAAGAGTTTCCCCAACATACATTTAGCCATAAAGAGTTTAAGAAACTAATATGACATTGTTTTGTTTTTTATCAGCTAGTCGTTAGCATGCTACTATCTCACTCACCTGAAGTGGAGGAAGATAAGACTTGAAAGTCGGCTTAGTTTGTTTACCGGAGAACATCGTTTACACGAGCCGATACAACAAAAATGCGAAAAGTAAATCCATACAAGAGCAGCTTAAGACTCTTAAAACGTAAGCCAAAACTGTTTTGTGCTAGCTCAGAGCATTAAATCCAGGGTTTCTTCAGTAGAGGAGGCGTTTAAAGAATAATTTCCATAAACGCAAAAGCAGTATTTAGTATCTGCTCTGTGTGCAGTAGTATCTCAGCTGTCTGTCCCGTTGAAGTCTCTCTTCGTTGGCGGCTGTCAAACTTTTTGCTGCTTTAGTTTCCCCGTATAAAGGTTCACGTCATGTTCAGTCTTCTCGCCTGAATCAACAGTTTGAGTGAGTGTGTGGGTATGTGTGTGTCCTGTGCTGCTGCCGCAGACGCGTTCAGCCCTGTAATTCGCCGTCCGTTTTCAGTTCAGCCATGTTTATTAGTGGAGGAATGGGGAGGTGCAGCGTGCTTGAGCTCTGGACCACAAAAAGCAGAAGTGAGCTATGGCGAGCCCTGTGGACCATTGAAGCGAATTATTTTAAAATACGAACAATCATTTTGTTTGTGACTTCAGAAAATATATCAAGTGGTTTAATACATGTATGTAATTTAATGTGTGAATTTCGAGCTGGAATTGAGCCTTCTAGATGTGATGTAAATTTAAATAATCGAATGTAGAGAATCTTTATTATTATTTCAGCTTATGCCCAGTGTTTAAATTATTTTAAATATACTGCAATGTCGAAAATTCCTTATATGCAACTGAATATAGTTTTCATATCGTGCATAGATTAGCTGAGTGTTTAATGGACTCCTGCTGCCACCTGCTGGATTGACAGGCGAGATAAACTGATGAAAATATGATGAAATGAAAACATATTTTGGATTACTGCATGAGAAGAACACTCGTATATGTATAATAAATAAATATTAAATTAATAATTATTTGATTCATTATTTATTAAATAATTGATACATTACATAGTTATAAATAAATTGCTTGTGTGTTATCATGCATGTCTACCTAAATGTTTGTTTTTAGAAACAACAGGTTAGAAAATGTAATGTTATATAATAATAATAATAATAATAATAATAATAATAATAATAATAATAATCATCATCATCATCATCATAATCCTAATAAAGATATACACTACTATAAACAGTAAGATGTCTTTTGTCTTTTATAAAATAATAATATCCATTCTGCTCTTCAAAATTTATTTCCTGAAATATGAGCCATTAAAAAGGAAATGTACTGTATATTTGCAAGGTTGAGTTTTTTTAATGTTTAATAACATGTAATAATGAATTTGGGCCTCACAGTGGCGCAGTGGGTAGCACGTTCGCCTCACAGCAAGAAGGTCGCTGGTTCGAGCCTCGGCTGGGTCAGTTGGCGTTTCTGTGTGGAGTTTGCATGTTCTCCCTGTGTTGGCGTGGGTTTCCTCCGGGTGCTCCGGTTTCCCCCACAAGTCCAAAGACATGCGGTACAGGTGAATTGGGTAAGCTAAATTGTCCGTAGTGTATGAGTGTGAATGGGTGTGTATGGATGTTTCCCAGAGATGGGTTGCAGCTGGAAGGGCATCCGCTGCGTAAAACATATGCTGGATAAGTTGGCGGTTCATTCCGCTGTGGCGACCCCAGATTAATAAAGGGACTAAGCCGAAATGAAAATGAATGAATGAATAATAATGAATTTACATACAATATAATGTAAGTATATAGGCTAATTATGAAGAATATCATATAGATATGCAATGTTTTAGAAATAATTAAATCAACCTTTAGAGAAAGCTTTTTTTTTAATAAATTGTGACACACAAGCACTTTAAAATCAAATCACTCATAAAATAAAAAGTGAAAATATATAAATCCATGAAAAGAGAAAACATTTACCTATACATAATCTTTATACAGTTAAGGTTTTCTCCAATAGTAGTGCTATACACTTTTGTAATTGTTCCAATAGTGTCTTCAGCGTCTACGCTCTTTGGCGCAGTGATGCTGTAAAATGTTTTACGCAGCCTCGCTGCGCATATAGGACGCGCTTTAACACACCCGGAATCATCTGGTGGGATTCCCTTTGGAATGACGCGCCAAGGAGCGCTCCTATTGGCCAAAAGCAACGCACGAAATTCTCCATTTATGGGTTGTTTGCCTCTTTGATTCCGTCAACCAGCAGCCACAAAGTTTAACTTTGGGCTGCAGACGCTCAGTGCAGTGCAGTGCAGTCAGTGCGCACGAGCCGTTTACCGGTGCGGTCCACACTATTATGGAGCGGCGACACTGGTCCTGAGGAGACGTTTACAACAGCAGAGGCTAAAAGAGACCGTGACATCGCCACGGGGAATTCGAGACGTTTATTATATTGCTATAAACTGTTACAAAACGGATTATAACAGAAGGTCGGCTGCGGTCTGATTAACCAATAAAATGGTGAGTAAAAATACTTATCAGCACAGTCGCGTATCGCCTACAGAGAAAAACACCAGGGACGCTGCTCTTGTTTTGGAAACAGTTTTACAGCATCCTTATCGACATAACATAGGTTATACTATAACAGCTGCTTGGTGTTAATGTTTTCAACTGCTGTAATCATTTACACCCCAGAATTAGCAGCTAATAAATTGCTCTAACATACTTAAAAATGATCTCACTCATAGTGACAAATCCTTACAACTGTATGCCATTGTCATCAGAAATGCTAGTCAGGTAAATGGCTTTTCAATGTGGGCAAATCAAGTTTAAACTTCTAGTAAGTTTTTGTTTTCATTCTAGACGAATTGCAGATATTTAAATTTACCAGAGATGCACAGTTTAGATTACTTTTAGTTATTCTATGGCCACATTGTGTTATAAACATATCATAAATGTTTCTTGCTATTTTTGGCACTATGTGGCCTCAGGCAGGTTTGAATAGCCTAGATAGGTCACTATTGTTCATCAGTTTTTTTACACTCTTTATAGCATATTGTGTCATGCCAACCTGGCTTAGTCTTACATAACAGTGAAAACTGTAAGTAGCACACATCAGTGTCTATGGTTACAGTGACAGAGAGATGCAGGTAGATGTAGTTGCATGTGAAACTCGCTTCCGTACTCATGCTCATTAGGATGGGCTGGGTTCTGCTTTGAATAAGTGTGTGTGTTTATGCTTGTGTCCACAATGAGAGCATTTCCTCTTGTTCTGGTGGAAAGCGACACCGGTTTCTTAAAGCTCCTCAAGGAATATCAGGCATCTGTTACACTTGACTGATTTTAGCTTTGTGTGATCCCTAGGCTGCTTGTCCCACATTCAGTGTTTTTTTTCTTCAGCCTGTCAGCTGGTAAAGAACAGGTACAGATCAGGTGAAAAACAAGAAAATCCAGTTCACCTGTCTCTAAAGCGCACGCAGAGACATTCCCTTCAAGCCATGCAAGCCAGTAGAACTAGTTTTCCTATGGGCTTTGGGACAAACTCTTTCTGTAGGTGTTTTGCTGTCACAAACATTGCAATATTATAATCCAGGCTTCATAAGCGTTTTTCTCACAAGGAAGAATTATTTTCCTTGTGGTTGGCTAAAAACATGTGATCCATTAAAGCGATAGTTCACCCAAATTGTCTGACTTGTTACACACTTAATTGGGTTTCTGTTTTTCTTTTGAACGCAAAAGATATTATTTTGTAAAATGAGTAACCATTGTCTTCCAATTTAATTACTTTTTCTTCTATGGACATCCATAGTCACCAGTTTACAGCTTTCTTTAAAATATGTTTGTAACACTTTATTTTAAAGTACAATTGATGCTATTAACAAACCATTAACTGAGATTTTTAGCTCAATTAACTACTAATTAGCTGCTTTTTAATAGTTCATAAAGTAGTAGATGGGTTTAGGTATTGGGTAGGATTAGGGATGCAAAATAAGACCATACTGCATAAGTGCTAATAAACAGTTAATATCTTAATAATAGACTGGTAATAAGTCAGTAGAAATGGTATGAATGGTATGCCAATATGTTTTTGTGTATGTGAAAGAAAGAAAAGACAGAAACTCATAAAGCTTTGAAACCACATGAGGCTGAGTAAATAGTGAGTAAATAAACATTTTGGAGTGAGCTATCCCTTTAGATGTGCTGATTATTTCTATAAATGAGACTAAAACGGTAATTGTTAGGTGTTCACAGTGTGCAGGGCAAGCAAGCATAATCTTAAATGTTGACATTTCTGTGAATTTTCCACCCATTTCAAATGATATAATGACACATATGAGGCCAGGCTTTTCGTGTGACCTACAAGCATCTAGAACCATCTATGGAATTATTAGGTAAAGTTTTGATCTGTTTTGTTTTGATTGCAGTTGTTTGACTGTACGTCAACGAGTCCTTGATGAGTCTGCTCATTTTGCTCATGACAGCTCAAAGGAAATGGAATAGTTTCTGTAATATGAACTAAGCAGACTTACACATAAGCAGATTTACAGGTTAATATTTGTCTGATAGGGTGGAGGAAGGCATGCTTTGTTCACTTTCTTTTTCCCTCCTCTGCACTATCTCCTCTTTTTCTCTTTCTTTCTCTGCCAGATGCTGCATAGTAGGTCAGTATGGCAGCATATGTTTTGCATTAAGAGCGGCGGAGAGGCGGTACATGCTGAGTAACATCCCCCTATTGAAAGCTTGTATGTCACACCGCCACAGGATTGCTGAGGAATCCATAGTCTTTCTGAAAGAGTCAGCAGGCCTCACCTAAACAAGAGAAAGGTGCAGCAGGGCGGCTGAAATCTGTGGTCTTCATGAGTCAGTGCTTTCAATCAGGTTATTTTTAAACATCAGCATATATATATTACTAGACATGGCAGTGAACTTCCCTCAGTATCAGCTGGCGTCTTTGATGCTGTTTTATTGTTGGGTCTCTGAACTAAACTGAATTGTACTTATTAAAATAGCCAATCCAGAAGTTCTCTTAAAGTATATTAGACATAAAAGATTAAATCCACTGATTCATTTAAGTTAAAGTTTACGAGGTTTGTTTACTGAACAAGTTGAAAAGGGTGAACGAAGACATCAGTCAGACTGAAAAAAACCTTTAATTGAAAAATCTCCTTTGACCTTTTATTAGTGAAGCCACCATATGTCAAATAGCATATTTGTCTAATCTAGCCCTTATATGTGGAGTCTTTGTTTTTCTTTGTGGCGACTGGTTGTTCTTGTTGACTTCAACCACATTAAATGTGAAGTCAGTGATGTTCTGGAGATTTTTTGGTTGAACGTGTGCTGCTATCTACAAGCCGTCCACATTCATTACAGTTCAAAGGGCTAGGGTCAGCAAGATTTATTATAGTGATTTTTATTTATAAAGGATGCTTAATAAGGAATGATATAAGAATAAATAATAATAAATGTCACTAACACAAGTCCAAAGACATGCGCTATAGGTGAATTGGGTAAGCTAAATTGTCCGCAGTGAATGTGTGTGTTAATGAGAGTGTGTGGGTGTTTCACAGTACTTGGTTGCAGCTGGAAGGGCATCCGCTGCGTAAAACATATGCTGGATAAGTTGACGGTTCATTTCGCTGTGGTGACCCCTGATTAATAAAGGGACTAAGCCGAAAAAGAAAATGAATGAATGAATGAAGAAAAAGAAGAAGAAGGTTTCTTGGGCACCAAATCACCATATTAGGATGCTTTCTGGAGGATCAAATCCTACTTAAAAGGAAAACTCATAGAAAACTGAAAATTCTATCATTTACTCACCCTTCACTTTTCACCAACCTGTCTGAAAATGAAAATGTACTCATTGTTTACTCACCTTCAAGTGGTTCCAAACCTTTATGAGTTTCTTTATTCTGCTGAATACAAAACACATATTTTGAAGAAAGTTAGAAACCAGTAACTATTGACACCCATAGGAGGAAAAACAAATAATATGGTTAGAAGTTTGTAACATTCTTTAAAATATATGTTTTTCTGTTCAATAGAATAAACTCATAAAGATTTTGAACCGCTTGAAAGTGAGTAAACAACGAGTACATTTTCTTTTTTTAGTGATCTATCCCTTTAAGACTATAGTGCAATAACAGAATATTACTGTTTTACTGTATTTTTGATCAAATAAATGCAGCCTTTCATGCCACAATTTTCAACCAAATTTTTGTTTTAATTTACTTTATCTCAGTAAAAAAAAACATGCAGGCCTAGTTTTGGTAAGGATGTGGTCCTGAAAAGCATGAGATGAGGGCTTTCAGGTGTGAAATGAGATCATTGTCGCTGTGCTCCTGCCAGCTTGCATTCGGCTCCTCTCACCTTGCTTCTCCTGTTTCTCTCATCTGCATTAGTGGCCATATTTAGCGGCTTCACCTGTGCTACTGCTTTCTTAAAGCAGGTCAAGGGGACTGGAAGCACTAGATGCCAAATATTCATTTAATTTTTGTTCCATTTTTAATACTTGTGTGCATCATAAGCAGGCAGGAGGTGTACAGAAAAGACTCTAGTTAATCATTTCCAGTATGCACACATTTGTAGCTAATGTTTGCTTGACTATAAAACAGGTCCTAATATGTTCAAATGGCAATAAAAACCTTAATTATACAGTTATTTAACATCTTAGTTAGGATATGCAGAATTTGACAAGTACTTTTTGGTTTGTTTGAGTAGAAAGGGATGAATAGAGAGTAGTGAGCCCTGACGTGGTAATTTTGTGAGTGTGTGTTTTTGCTGTATAGCTTCTATTGAGGTGACTGGGCTGTGTTTACTCATCAGCTCAACTCAGGGCTACCGAATGACATGTGGTCAAATATTCCCACAGGCCTTAGAGGTAAATAAAAGTGAGAACATCTCAGACAAAGCTATAACAGTGAACTTTTGTAGAGGATTTTGAGGAAGACAGCCCTTTTGGATATTTGCTTTAGCTCAATAGCACGACTTTTTGAACCGATCTTTCTCTTGTTACTTCAGTGCAGCCTGCGAAAAGTTTGTTCATTGATCAGTGTGTGATCTATTCATCTATTTGCATATGCTTTGACATTGATGCGGAAATATGCTCTGAATTCAGGTTCCCAAAACATCTGAATGTTCTGGTTTAAAGGCACCACCTGAGATTACTGAAGACACTCAATAACTTTGATAAAATACCATGTTGCATATCTGCTGTCAAAATAAATATGTGTGTTGTAATTTACAACACTGTGGTGTTGTGCTGACAGTAAAGCAATAATGACTTTAAAAATTTGAATGTAGGTTGAATAGATTTTGGCCTCGATTTTCAAGGTAAGCATTTGAATGTTTAAAATGTGT
Source organism: Danio choprae (assembly GCA_903798125.1). Classification (NCBI taxonomy): domain Eukaryota; kingdom Metazoa; phylum Chordata; class Actinopteri; order Cypriniformes; family Danionidae; genus Danio; species Danio choprae. The sequence continues at coordinate 12,291,336 of CAIGQW010053631.1, forward strand.
ACTGTTTATTTGTCCCAATTTAAAGATTGCATCCTTCAAAGGCCACATTCAAGAGAACAAATGCATCACCACAGTCAATGAAGGTTGTCCTGAAAGTCTCCTTCAGATGTGGCCTAGAAAATTGTCCTTCATTTCCTGGGCAACAAAGTATGCATCAAATGGTTCCTTCGTGACCTAGACTATCCCACTTTTAAAAGAAAGTATTGCATTTCAGCTTACTTGGGTATCTAACAATACATATGCTTTTGAAAACACTGTAGAATGATTTTAAATGTTCAATAATATTGTGTTAAGATGCAGTTTTACAGACAGTTTATACTTTTTACGTAGTGAAAATATTTAGATGTGAACTGTGTTTTGCTGTCAGGGAGTTTAAAGGGTTAGTTCACTCAAAAATGAAAATAACCCTCCTGTCATTACAAACCCCTTAGATTTTACATGAAATCCGAGAGCTCCCTCATCTTCTGTAGACAGCAACATTCCTGACTCAATCAAAGTAAAAAAAAAGAAAAACTAAAAAAATCTGAAAAAAAAAACATCCTCAAAACAAACCATATACCTTTAGTGGTTCAATCAGAATATTATGAAGCTACAAGAATCCTTTTGTGCACACATAACATTAACATAACTACTTTAATCAACAGTTTCTTCTCCTCAGTGTCAGTATAGAGTGCACGTTCACAAAAGGACTGTGTTCTTTGCGTGTTGCGCTCGGAGAATTGTTGACGTTTACCTCAGATGCGCCTGTACTTTGTCTGTGAAAGTGTTGCTTATATGTGAGTGCAAATTGTCGACAGTCAAATTCATGTGAATCAGGTGTGTGGTGCAAAGTATTGTGGTGCATGTAGTCCAAATGAGTGTGTCTCTAGTGTGTCTGGTGGGTACTCTAGCCGGGGACCGTGACAATATCAGTGCACAGAGCTCATGCGCCTGCACCCTATGACATTTTATGTGCGCACAAAAGCATTCTCTGTGCTTTATAATATTCTCCTTTAACTACTGAAGGCATATTATCTCTCTTGAGAATGTTGATTTTTCTGAACTATTAACTATCAACTATTAGACCATTTTAGTGTCAGTGTGAAAAGCCCATAACAGCCTTGGTCATTGCAATGTTATTTAAAGTACATGAGGCCAACAATATTCATCCTGTGTCATTTCCCAGTGGAAATAGGATTTACAAAGCTCTTTTTTCAGATGGTCATGGTTTGATAAATCTGATATTTTTTTAGATGCATTAGGTATTTTGTTTTTCAATGATTTGTAAATTAATATATATAAATGTTTATTAAATGAATTTCAGCAATCCAGAGAGTTATGCAACGTTGTTCAATTGAATACACAGTGCTTCATTGATGTCAGCCTTTGAGGCCTGAACAATTGAAATAATTTCTGACTGTTTTGATCTTTAAAATGGTAAAAAAAAACAATTTCCATTCTATTTAAAGCAGTGTCTTGCTGAGCTTTTGAACACTTTTGTATTATTCAAAGTGAGTCAAAGGATCAGACGGTTCAGTATGTGGAAGTGCCTCAATCGCATGCTTAGAGGAATGTAAATATTTGTCTTCTGCTAAACCCCTGAAAGTGCTAGATATAGCTCGAGGCATTTGTTTGGGTGACCGTTCACTTTAGATCCCTTGTAACTCAATTTGATGGCCGTTCATGACAGCACGCGGACAGTGCACTTAAATGTTACAGTATCTTATCTTTGATTAGGCTGCATATGTGCTTTTTGAGTTTCATAGATCTAATTAGTGATCTACTTTAAAATGCATGATTATTTTGCCAGACAACCTAGTGCAAATTTTAGGGTAAATATAGATAGGATTTATGCTGATTATATGTATTTTAGGGTTATTCATTCATTCATTCATTCATTTTCATTTTGGCTTACTCCCTTTATTAATCTGGGGTTGCCACAGCGGAATGAACCGCCAACTTATCCAGCATATGTCTTACGCAGCGGATGTCCTTTCAGCTGCAACCCATCACTGGGAAACATCCATAAACACTTATTCACACACATACACTACGCCCAATTTAGCTTACCCAATTCACTTATACCGCATGTCTTTGGACTTGTGGGGGAAACCGGAGCACCCGGAGGAAACCCACGCGAACACGGGGAGAACATGCAAACTCCACACAGAAATGCCAACTGACCCAGCCGAGGCTCGAACCAGCGACCTTCTTGCTGTGAGGCGATTGTGCTACCCACTGCACCACAGCGTCGCCATACTATTTTTGTATTAGGGTTATTAATATACTATATTATTAATGTTTCAGCGCATTGTAAAAACTTTCAGGGTTTAGCTGAATTGATTTTTAGATTAAGGGTTTATTTTGTTCATGCAAGAAATCTCAAAGTTTCATTCATTCATTCATTTTCCTTCAGCTTAGTCCCTTTATTCACCTGGGGTCGACAAAGCGGAATGAACCGCCAACTTATCCAGCATATGTTTTACACAGCGGATGCCCTTCCAGCTGCAACCCAGTTCTGGGAAACTGGGAAATTCACCTATAGTGCATGTCATTGGACTGTGGAGGAAACTGGAGCACCTGGAGGAAACCCACACAAACATAGGGAGAACATGCAAACTCCACACAGAAATGCCAACTGACTCAGCCGGGACTCGTACCAGTGACCTTCTTGCTGTGAGGCAACAGTGCTAACCACTGAGCCACCGTGTCGCCTTTCAGAGTTTTCAAGTATTTAAAAGTAAAATTTTAAGGTATTTTTTATGTTTTGGTGGTAAAGAGTCCTTAAACAAAACAAAATAAATTGCATGTTGTGTCTGTGAGTGTTAGTTGTTTGTTTGTGTGTGTGTGTGTGTGTGTGTGTGTGTGTGTGTGTGTGTGTGTGT
>CAIGQW010053631.1:12299890-12312694 GCA_903798125.1 Danio choprae
TGTTGATGTTGCTTCGACATCCGACATATACATTCGATCTCTCAACGATTCACTTCCGATTTTTTTTGGTTGAACTAACCCCTTTAAAGATACAAAAAACTTCCTCAAAACAGGCCATATGACTTGAGTGATTCCATATAATATGATAAAGCTGTGAGAATACTTTTGTGCACACATAAAACAAAACTAACCACTTTTTTCAACAGTTTCTTTTCCACTGTGTCAGTTTAGGTGCTTGTTTATGTGTTGAGATTGGTTGTGCATCAGACATATACCTCAGATTTGCCAGTGCTTGATTTCAAACAGACGAAGTTGCATCGCACGGGCATCCATGGGGTATAAGTCACTGCACACTGCTTGTGAATGTGCACAATATACTGACACTGAGGTGAAGAAACCTCAGTTGTATATAGTTGTAATTTTGTTTTATATGTGCACAAAAGTATTCCAGTAGCATGATAATATTCCGATTGAACCATTGAAGGCATGTGTTCTGAGGAATAAGAGAAATGAATTTGAATTTTTGGGTGAACTAACAATTTAAGTGTCTGATAATCTCTGCATCAGGGTCTGATAACCACCGCATCTGCTATGGACTCCCAGCTTAGGCCACTCTCTGTTTAAAAACTTATTTTTAAATGTGGAAGTAAGCTATTTTTTGTGAATGTGAGAGACTTCCGATTCATTAGCTGCTACATGGAAATAACAAGGGGAATAACAACATGCAGTAATTGGGAAAAATGATTTGGATACAAACCCGTGTAGACATAAGACAAATACATTCCAGTTTGCAATGCCAAGCAGTATAACAAGCTTTTAGCTGTACAGCTAAAAATATTTTTCAAAGGGAAGCCATGCAGGTAATTAATAAATTAGCTCTTAGTAAAATGCAATGTGTTGAACTTAAATTTGTTTTTCTTAATGCCAGTTTACCAGATGTTTTGTTTGTGTAGAGTTTTATATCAGAGCATTTTGAAGCAAATAAAATTAATTAAAATGGGCTCACAAAGGTCTTCTCTAACTGGTCAGAATTGGTACACTTTGTAAATAACAATGCCATCTGCAATTTAGTCTGCTAAACTGCTCTGTCTTCACATGCAGAGCTAGGTGAGAATTTCAAAATTGTAGAGATCATAATTGTTTTCTGTTGTTACTTTATGATTTACTATTTAACATCAATTAGTTTTACTACTGGATTTAAAACTGAAGTGTACTACAATGAATATTTTCAGCTAGACCAAAGTGACTCAATCACAAATGCGTATCTGTAATATGTTGAAAAGGATTCCTGAAATAACTCTCAAATTCATTATGCATTCCTGCCTTAATCTGCTATTAGCACTGCCAGCTCTGAGCTCAGTTCTCAGCCAAACCGCAGTACTCTGGGCCTTATGCTAAATGCATTAAAAACTGAGAACCAGACTGTGTCTTGTAGCTTTAGCTTCTCGTTGTATTTGTTCATTGATTTATACTTTCAGTTAAGATGGATACCAAATGATTTCAGGGTGATTTTAGTATTCTGTGTCAGTTCAGAGCAAAAGACTAGTGTTAACCTGATCCAACTTCAGCTCTGCCAAGTATGAATGCAGGACCTGTGTGTAATCCAGATGGTTATAAGGAGAAGACAGTTGGAGGAGGTAGAAAAAAATTGCCGCCTTATTGAATCAAACCCAGTCATTTCCTGTTCTTGAGTCTGAGCGCCGCTCCACACTCTCCATATAAGGCAATGGTATTTGCATGAGGGAACGGCCTGCCATGTCAGTATGGATCTAAGGCTGGTGCTGCTAACATTTTTCTTCTGCTGTAGGATTACAGTGAGGAAATTATGTGTTACGGTATTTTCTGGCCAGGATTTTGCAAGGAGAACAATGAATTTTTCTCTCCCGCTTTTCATGAATGAACCCTTTTCTTTACTTCATATTTTTTGTAGGGCAGATCTTCATTCAAAGTGGGACCCAGTGGGATGGATGGTGTTATTGTAGCCTCCACCATTAATAATAATATAATCTCTGCAGATGTGCCGTTTGCTATTCTGGAGAATTAAATTACACTGACCATTGACAATGCATGTCCTCATTTATTTTGCAGCCAACTGGATATCTAGAGTATGATTTTTCCAGTTGCACTGACAAGCAGTCAAGTGTTTCCAGATTATCTTCTGTTCTCCAAAGCCATAAAGTACACAAGCATTAAAGGGATAGTTCACCCAAAAATGGTAATGTATGAACCTTAACTCTTTCCTTGCCATTGACGAGATAACTCGTCAATTAAGAGAAAACACTTCCCTGCCATTAACGAGTTTTTACTGCAATCTGTGTTTTAGGTATATTATGGTAGGGGAAATCTAAGAAAGAAAAAAGTAAGGTCGGGTAAAAAAAGTTCCATTTTGCATTTATTATTTGTCTCTCATACTTTTTCATAAGATATATGAGCACAATATCACATGGCATTATGGGGATGCAGACAGAAACATGAATAGAAACAGCATTGTGAGAAAGTTGCAATCTTGAAAGTACAATTTCTTTTGCTTTCTATGTTGGATCAGTAATAATGCATTCATTCATTTTCCTTCAGCTTAGTCCCTTTATTAATCAGGGGTCGCCACAGCGGAATGAACGGCCAACTCATCCTGCATGTGTTTTACGCAGCGGATGCCCTTCCAGCTGCAACCCATCACTGGGAAACATCCATTGCATTCACAAACATACACAATTTAGCTTATTCAATTCACTTATAGTGCATGTCTTTGGACTGTGGGGGAAACCCACGCGAACACAGGGCGAATATGCAAACTCCACACAGAAACGCCAACTGACCCAGTCAGGGCTCAAACCAGTGACCTTCTTGCCCCCTGTAATAATTAGTTTTTGAAAAGGGTTTTTTAATATTTATTTTATATTCCTACATTTTTTATCAAACTTTTGCCCAGAAGCTCTAAATGAAGTGAGAAATTTTATCACATATGAATGACATGGATGATTTTTCCTTTAGAGCATTTAGAGCATTAAAAAATATTTTTAATAATGCGAGTCAAATGCTTCTGGAACTTTAAAAAAGCAAAAGGGAAAAAAACATACAGGAAACACAAAATGTATACCTGTGACTCCCTACATTGAGCTCTTTAAAAAATGTAATGATCAGTTTGTGCAAGAAACTTAAGGTTTGCGTCATTACTACCTTTAATCCACAGTCTTAGAACTTTGTTAGGTTGCTGCATCCATTTAGTTTTCTACTGATGGAAATATTCATCTACTTTTTGGATGGCCTAAACTACTTACAATACATTTTATGAGACTTTCTTCTTCCTGCTGTTTAAACAGTGAGTATTAATGTAAAGCAGTTGAGGTTGAGATATTTTATGCCAGGTTATTTTAAATCCTGATTGATGTCTTCCTAGGGAGTTTTGGGATTTTGTTCTTGCATAGTGCAGATGGGTATCATTTTTGTCATGGTGTAAATAATGGTGCCTGCTGTTTCGGGGTAAACCACAGCACACAGGCATATGAACTTCATCCTCCCTTGTTTCCGGTGTTTCTTTACAAAAGGGAACATTTTCGTCCCTAAATACGCCAACTGGGACCAACTATAGCTTTTTAAAAGCAGAGATGCTGCTGTTTTTTCTCTTGCTTGACTTTGTGTGGTCTCTAACTTTGAGTCTTGGACAGTAGGTGTAAAACTTAAGCTTTTTGTTAAGACTTCTTCTGAACAAATAGAGTACATTTATGGTGATGTGCTCTGTCTAGTGTTGCAATCATGTTAATGAGATGTTTATGAACACATAAGGAACCAAAATAAATATATTTGAAAAAGAAGAGCTGAATTAGCAACATACTGTACAACCTTCATGAGATAAGCTCACATTTGTGAGACATTACAAGCAGTATTCTATCATTGTTTTTTAATTAGGCATTGTGTATTCACATAACTTCCTGTTTTCACATTTTCAGCTTGAAGCCCTGCATTGGCTCACAGTTTATGAAGAACATGTGCATTGAATGAAGATGTTCATCTTCTTCCAAGGTGTTTATACATCCTGTGGTGCGACAGCAATGTGAACTCAAACATTTTAAAAGAACGAGTTCACTAGAAAAAAGCTGCACAACAATGAACTTTCATGCATGAATAAACTAAACCAAACAGTCTGTAAAGGTCTGAAGGACGTGTTTACTGTTATGATTAAAACGTTGCCTTCCTGCGTAATTGTTTTTAAGCCAGCTCCTCTACTAATAATGTTCAGGTGAGGTTCCTTATTGTCGTCATGGTGTTCAGCGGTTATTGTGTTTCTTTATTTTCCTGTAATTTACCTCAGACTTGTACTGTGCCCATTTACGATGGCAAGTTAATTAGTTCTTCAAGGCAGGGGAAAAAAAAATCTTCCATACTTGGTCTGCTCCTGCTTTTCTTTGCCTTCTAGATTCTGAGAGTGTTTCAGACTGTGGAATGTACAATTTCGAAAACGTTAAATGTCTTTCCAGTTTACCTCATTTCATTGTCATGGCATTCCTTCACTTGGGAAAATTGCTGTAAGAAAAGAATGGACAAATGTGGCCTTCAAATCAGACTAATGCACTAATGATTGAACATTACAGAGGAAAATGTTTAAAACAGCAGTGCTTTTGGATTGTGCGCTGTCCAAGCGGTACACTCACTGTCTGTGTCTGTCTGGCTCTTTTTCTGTACCTCTTTTCTTGAGTCACACTCTTTGTATGCATCTCTTCTGGTGTCCTGTCAAATGTACTTGAGGCTTTGTGTGTTTCTGACTAAAGGTCTGGTTCCTCGTGGGTCATTGTGACCTCAGACGGTAGCCAGAAGCAGTTGACTCACGTCCCATGATGAATGACCTAAGCTCTCTGGAGACACACCCTCTGCAAAAACACTACCAGAGCGGAAGCAGAAGGAGAACGAGATGGGAAGGGAGGTAAAAAGAGGGGGATGAGGGAGAAAAGGAGGAATGGTACATCAGACGGAGATCAAAAAGAAGTATTTGTAATGCTCAGGGAGATTTAGGGAGACTACTGACAATGCACTTTTCATCGGTTTAGAAAAACAAAATCAACATCTGCTGCGGTAGAAAAAGAACGAGCTGTGTTAAATGCGCCGCAGGCGGTGAATTGGACGCGGTCATTTCGCTGAGTGGACTGTTTGCTCGCATTAACTGTTGTCAGCAATGTAATGTTTATCAGGTTCATGACTGAACGAGGCTTAGAATGAAAGTAAACGGGGTAGTGTTGTGTTACTGATGGCATTATTAATTGCAAAATGTTGATGGTTTCCGAACAGGTTTCCTTATCCTTTATCTGATACTGTACAGACAAAAAGCTAATTTGACTTAATATGATTGCCATGAGACCATAAATATTAGGGATACACTGAATTTTGGCCCACTAATTTATCATTTTCAGTTTTTGACCGAAAGAGAATAACAGCCAAAACAAAGGCTATCCTGAGCTATTAAACCCATACATTTCAATGGCTTGTACTGTGCAATGGTAGTTTGTGGCTCAAAATTGCTCAGTATTCGGTTTTGTGTGACGTGAACTGCACATGCTTAACACAAATAGTCTAGGTTAATAGTCTATAGGTTCATAGTTCATAGTAGGGCTGCACAATATATCTTTTTAGCATCGATATGGCAATGTGCGCATCTGCAATAGTCACATCGCAAGATATGCAACGCGAGTCTGGATTACAATGCATCCGGAAAGCATTCATAGCACTTCACTTTTTCCACATTTTTTATGTTACAGCCTTATTCCAAAATGGATTAAATTTATTTATTTTCTTAAAATTCTGCACACAATACCTCATAATGACAATGTGAAAAAAGATTTTTTTAAATTGTTGCAGATTTATTAAAAATAAAAAACCTGAAAATCACTTGTACATAAGTATTCACAGCCTTTGCTGTGAAGCTGTAAATTGAGCTCAGGTACATTCTGTTTCCAATGATTATTCTTGAGATGTTTCAGTAGCTTAATTGGAGTTCACCTGTGGTAAATTCAGTTGATTGGACATGATTTGAAAAGGCATACACCTGTCTATATAAAGCCCCAGGGTTGACAGTGCATGTCAAAGCACAAACCAAGCATGAAGACAAATTAATTGTGTGTAGATCTCCGAGACAGGATTGTCTCAAGGCACAAGGCTGGGGAAGGTTACAGAAATATTTCTGCTGTTCTGAAAGTTCCAATGAGCACAGTGGCCTCCATCATCCTCAAGTGGAAGATGTTTGGAACCACCAGGACTCTTCCTAGAGCTAGTCGGCCATCTAAGCTGAGTGATCGGGGGAGAAGGGCCTTAGTCAGGAAGGTGATCAATAATCTGATGGTCACTCTGTCTGAGCTCCAGTGTTCTTCTGTGGAGAGACGAGAACCTTACAGAAGGACAACCATCTGTGCAGCAATCCACCAATCAGGCCTGTATGGTAGAGTGGCCAGACGGAAGCCACTTCTTAGTAAAGGGCACATAGCAGCCCGCCTGGAATTTGCCAAAAGGCATCTGAAGGACTCTCAGACCGTAAGAAACTAAATTCTCTGGTCTCTCTGGAGTAAATGCCAGGCATTACGTTTGGAGAAAACCAGGCACCGCTCATCACCAGGCTTATACCATCCCTACAGAGAAGCATGGTGGTGGCAGCATTATGCTGTGGGGATGTTTTTCAGCAGCAGGAACTGGAAGACTAGTCAGGACAGATGGAAAGATGAATGCAGCAATGTACAGAGACATCCTAAATGAAAACCTGCTTCAGAGTGCTCTTGACCTCAGACGGTTCATCTTCCAGCAGGACAATGACCCAAAGCACACCGCCAAAATATATATATTCAGAACTTTACTCATTCATATGTGATCAAATTTCTCACTTTATACAATATATGGAGTGGCTTCACAAGAACTCGGTGAATGTCCTTGAGTGGCCCAGCCAGAGCCCAGACCTATATCCTATTGAACATCTCTGGAGAGATCTGAAAATGGCTGTACACCGTCGCTTCCCATCCAACCTAATAGAGCTTGAGAGGTACCGCAAAGAGGAATGGGCAAAAATTCCCAAAGACAGGTGTGCCAAGCTTGTGGCATCATATTCAAAAAGACTTGAGGCTGTAATTGCTGCCAAAGGTGCATCAACAAAGTATTGAGCAAAGGCTGTGAATACTTATGTACATGTGATTTTTCAGGTTTTTTATTTGTAATAAATTTGCAACAATTTCAAAACATCTTTTTTCACATTGGCATTATGGGGTATTGTGTATAGAATTATGAGGAAATAAATGAATTTAATCCATTTTGGAATAAGGCTGTAACATAAAAAAATGTGGAAAAAGTGAAGCACTATGAATACTTTCCGGATGCACTGTATAGCTGACCAGGAGATACAAAATTGTATTTAATTACTGTATTTATACGATTTATGCAAAAAAAAAAAAAAATTGTATTTGTTTTTTTATACTTAGAATTTTTGTCTTATAATATCTACAGTTGCAAGCGAAAACAATAGTATTTTACTTACCTGACTGGAAGATAATTTAGCTTGTTTTAAGGAAAAACTCTTAGTTTTGCCTAATTTCTTCTGAAGTTAAAAACAAAATAATATTTTTACTTGATCTAGGAATTTTTAGATATTTGGACTAGAAACGAGACAAAGCAAAGTAGAAAAGCATATTTTTTTGCATTGTGATTATTAAATTTTTGTACATGTTAGACTCCCCAGAAACCATCAAATAGTGCTAATTAAGCTATCTTCTGAAACTGTATACATGTTGTAATATTTATCCCAGAAAAATTAAATATCGCAATGGCAGATTTTTTCAGTATCGTGCAGCCCTAGTTCATAGGCAAAATGCTCTTGCTTGGATACAACATGGCTTACTACCACCAACACACAGTGCTACATTACCAATCTAAACTCATACTATTAGTTGAGGGGGGAAAGTTGTGGTGTTGAGCTTTTTGAACAAACAAAGCAATGTTTTGAAAGCTGAACAAAGCAATAATGTTTGCACACTTCTGGGAAGCTAACCTTTGAATGCCTTACAGGTGTCTCTGTATATGAAATTTGGAATAAGAGAATGTGTTTCAACCAATGTTAAAAAGATGGCAACAGCCTTTTTAAGAGAAACCTATTTGTGTTGTGTACAGTATTGTCTTTTGATAGACTAATACAATTTCTGCCATTTAGCTGCCACACAAAGGCGATGGGTGTGTATACAGTCTAACGAGAGTTTCTTGTTTGTATTTGCTTTCACAGGGGAGCCGGGGACACTACCGGTACCACTGGCAAAGCCACAATGTCAAGCAGAGCGGTGTGGATGACATGGTGCTGCTCTCCAAGATCAATGAAGATGCCATTGTGGAAAACCTCAAGAAAAGATACATGGATGACTACATTTTTGTATCCTTTATATTGCTATAAATAAATCTTACACAAAATTATGTTATTATTACTCACCTTCCTGTTGTTCCAATACCCTGAGACCTCTTAGAAGCTCAATGAAATCCGAGAGCTTCCTCATCCTCCATAGAAAGCAACAGTCCTGAGACAGTGGTTCAAATGTTAATCATATGACTCTGTTCTCCTATATCTCCTTTTCCTCAGGGTGCACATTTACTACATGCAGAAGGTTGTATTGCCATTAGAGTCATTAGCACAACATGCAAGCATCGTAATGCTCGTAGTAAACATGCACCCTGATCTGATGCAGAAGACATTGGTGAACAAAGATTTGTGTGATAACCATTGAACAATCAAAGTCGCAAGGAATGTTTTGGCTCTTTTTCTGGACGTTGAACGTCTTGTGTCCATTGCAGTCTATAGAGGATGAGAGAGCTCTCAGATTACATCTAAAATATCTTAATCTGTGAAGATGAACAAAGGGGATTGAATCACCGTTAGGGTGAGTATTTAATAACAGGATTTTAATTTTTGGGTGAAATAACCCTTTAAGTAATTTAGACATAAACATAAAGACGTCATAGTTTTCAGTCTTTTTGTGGTTTATATTGATAAGCTTAAATCAAGATTTGATTATTGTGCAGCATTACTTTTGATTTATTCATTTAAAATTCATCAAATTCCATGACCTACCACTTTACACAGTGAATTCCATTTTCATGACTGCATTCCGTGATTCCTTCAGCGCTTTCTGCATCACGGAAATCATAAAACCCTAAATCTGATATGAAACTGGCCCTAAATGGAGAGGTTTTCTCGCAGATGGATGTTTTCCTGTGGCTCGCTAGAAAACAGTTCTTGGACTCCATCCACGAGAGTTTAGATTAGATCTCGATTGGGTTTATTTTGACCAAAGCTTCACGAAACATTTACCAATGACAAAAGTTGTTCTTAAAACTCTACAGTACAACTTCCACATCCATCATGCTCTATCTTCCCATAGTAGCGGCGACTGTTTCTGATCAAAGCCGTGTGTGCGATGCTGTGCGCAACGGAGTGTTGAAGCCAGCCAAAGAATGCTGGTTTAATACTTTTCTATATGAACCCAATGTACTTGGCAGAGTTTAGGTTTAATTCAGCACACATTACTTGCACTAAACATGACCCTCTTAATGAAAACCTCAGCAGCAGTCTATTTCTATTTTTTGTCCTTATTCGGTTTATGGTGTCTTAGCAATCTCTGAACATTTTGGTCCAGAATGAGTCCTGCGATTGTGGTCAGAAAATAGCAACAACACCAAAGTGTTCCAGTCAGCAGCATATGGAACTGAGGTCACTGCGCGCCAGCCTCAATACTTCCTTTATTTGCTGTGAGCAACTTAGAGCCAGGCGGCCAAAAGTGCTCCAATCACTCACTGCCGGCTGTTCCCTTCCCACTGCATTCAGAGTAGAGGAACACAGTCTTAATGAGGCTCTGACCCAATAACCAAAATCCTCACTGCTGCCACTTATAAGTCTTCACTGATGTCACCGATCCATTATTCACACTCAGGCCATTTTTCATCAGCCAGTCCAGCCAAAGTTTTATGAATATCCTCTGAGTATGAACGACCACATCGAGTTAAATAGCCCATGAGGTTTTCCTTGGTTGTGAATGCTTGCTAAACCTCTAATAGCATTCAGAGAGAGGTTTCCATCTAATCGTTTCACACATATTTTGCATAGAAATAATTAATGGGATAGTTTAACCACTAACCACATTTTTTGGTAAAACTTAAAATAAGATAATTTAATGAATATTTTTTGTCCTCACAAAGAAAGTCATTTTAAAGTAAACTACATTTAAAGGGATAGTTTACACACACACACACGCACGCACACAGTTAACATTTAAATGTGCACATAATACAGATATACATACAGTATTGTATATAGTAATGTACTGTACAATCATGTCAAATTGTATATTTTTATTCTCTATTTACTTCTTTTTTTATTTATTTATTATCTGTGTATTGGTCTTGTTACTGTCGCTCTGTTGCACTGTGGAAACGTCTGTCACGAAAACAAATCCCTCATGTGTAAACACATCTGGCAATAATACTCTTTCTGATTCTGATTCATAGTAGGAAAAACAAATACGAAGTCAATGGTTGCATGTTTCCAACATTTTTCAAATTATCTTTTCTTGTGTTCAACAGAACAAAAAATCTTGGTACAATAAGTCATTTGAGTAAATTATAGAAAATTATTATAAATTAATTATAGAATTAATTTATAGAAAAATGGTGAACTATCCATTTAACTTCATTTGAAAGACAATAAATCTGAATAGGAGATGGATATGGGAGGCTAAATAATGCACACTTAAAGGTAATCTGTTTTATTGTTCTCAACAACTGTTTGAGTCTTTGACTTTTACCTGCAGACATACATTGGTCCTGTACTCATCTCAGTAAACCCTTTCAAACAAATGCCTTACTTTGGGGAGAAAGAAATAGAGATGTACCAAGGAGCAGTAAGTAGTACTTTATGGTTTCCTGAACAAAACTGTACAGCTTCAGAATAGTTTATCATATTGTGGTACAATGTTAAAGCTAACCAAAACGATGAAAATATATATTTATTAAAATTAAATTAAATGAAAGTGCTAAACATTGGAAATCATCGTGGAAAACAAATGTTTGACTTTTGTGAAATATACTGTGACAATTAAATGAAATTAATCAATTTCACTCAAATAGTATCAGAAATGAAAGTTTATTGTACTGTTTATTAAATAAAGTTCTATAATTTAAAGTGGCTTGGGAGGGTTACCCTATACAAAAGCATTAGCCCTCCTGTAGAATGTTTAACGGTTATTTTGCAAGATACTAGTATTCAGCTTAAAGTGCAATTTAAAGGCTTAACTAGGTTAATTAGGCAAGTTAGGTTGATTAGGCAATTAGGACTACTGTGGTTTGTTCTGTAGTCATATTTATATATCATACCACTGGCAAATTCTGACTTAAAGTTACTTTTATTCAACCAGAAAGGTCTTTTTTGACTGGAAATGACACATGCTTTTCCCAAAAGATAGTACAGTAAGATGATGAACAAGAGGCATCATTGTGGAAAAAATATTATAGTAATAATATTTCTCAGCTTTTATTCACATTTGAACAAAAACTTTGAACTATATTCCTTTAGGAGACTAAACATTTTTTGCCCTTAGCAGTTTATATTTAAAAATATATATTTTTTCTATTCCAGCCAAAGAAAAAAGAAATAAGACTTAATAAGACAGAAAGAAAATATAATAGTAAATACTGTGAAAAATGTCATTACCCTGTTAAACATCACTTGAAAATAAAATAAAATATTTGCATAAATGCATACTGTGTACTGAACTTGAATCTGGTTTTACAGTATACTGAAATTTTATGTAGACAAAACTCAGTTTCAGTGTTATGAGACTTTGATTAGGCACTTTTCATACTAAACTTAATGATCCGTATTGAAACTGTCCTCATGAAGTTCTTCATGTAGTTTAATACCTAAAGGAACTGTAATTGCTCCAGTAATGATTTAAATAGAAGCACTTTTACTTTTTTTAAGCATGTAGGTGTGGTGCAAATGCTTTTAACAGCTGCATTCTTAGTCAGGAAAATAGCTGCACAGACCTGCCTTACCTATTGGAGCCATCTGGCTTCACCGGCACAGCATGTACAGCTCTAGTGTTCACCACACTTGGCCAGGGGTTTTGGCTCCACATCAAGCTCTTGGTTTCCTGTCAATAATCATTAGCTTGTGTGTTCTGCGACCAGTTAAATACTGAATGTGTTTTGACTAGTATGCAACACAGTAGACTATTTATACATTTGAGCTCAGGCCTTCCCAAATAAGAACAGTGATAATGAATTGAATCTCTCTGACTCTCTCTATTTCTCAGGCTCAGTATGAGAACCCTCCTCATATCTATGCTCTTGCTGATAACATGTATAGAAACATGATGATTGATCGTGAGAACCAGTGTGTGATTATCAGGTAAGATAAACGTTAATTTCATAGTATCAATGTTAATTTCACAGTACTATCATGTGAATTGTATATTGTTTACATGATTGTTTATTAAGACACTTAATCATTTAAATATATGTTTTATTAATTCATCAAAATAATTTAATTAATAATAAATGGAACAAATTTAATAATAATAATGGAATACTACTACTAGTACTACTACTATTAATAATAATAATAATAATATTAATAATAATTATATTACTGTTATTAGTATTAATAATAATAATAATAATAATAATAATAATAATAATAATATAATTATATGATAACAACAAAAATACTTATTACTATTATTAGTATTATTATTAATAATAATAATAATAATAATAATAATAATAATAATAATAATAATA
>CAIGQW010053631.1:12313909-12335067 GCA_903798125.1 Danio choprae
AATTCAGCCTTTACATCTCACAATTCAGCCTTTACATCTCACAATTCTGACTTTAGATATCACAATTTTGACTCTAAATCTAGTAAATTTGACTTCACATCCCACAATTCAGCCTTTACATCTCACAATTCTGACTTCACATCTTGAAATTCTGACTAAATCTCGTAAATTTGACTTCACATCTTGAAATTCTGACTCTAAATCTTGTAAATTTGACTCTACATTAAGTGATTCTGACTTTACATCTCACAATTCTGACTTTACATCTCAATTCTGACTCTATATCTTGCAATTATTTGCTTATTTCTTGAAATTTTGCATTTTTTTTACTCTGAAATGCAATTTTTTTTTACAGTTGTAAATTTAAAACTCAAAATAACTGGAAAGATACAAACTCGCAGTTTTGAGAAGAAAAGTGAAAAGTATGAGATACAAACTTGCAATTGCAATTTTGGGAAGGAAACAAGCTCCCATATCTCCCAAAGCTAATTACTGTCTCAGCAATAATATGAGTAAATGAATGAAAACACATTTTTTTATTGGAGAATAGGAGACACTGGTGTCAGTTTTTCCATCAAAACACTCTAACGTATACCTGTTTAATGTACACAGACAACTGTAAATAAGCTATTAATTTTACCTTTATAGTTATGAATACTGAGGTTCCTTTTGACATCGTCCAACCGGTGATGTAAATTAAAAATCTAATTTCCCAAAAACAACAATTCTGTCAATAATTACTAACCCTCATGATGTTCCAATCCCCTGAGACCTCATGAGATCTCCGGATGTTTAAAGGCCAGAAAAGGAACCAAATACATTGTCCAAAGTGTTATTCCTTTTCTGGATTTGTCTCAGGACCATTGCTTTCTATGGAGGATGAGAGAGCACTCAGAGGAGAATGACATGAGGAGGATGAGTAATTAATTAGAGAGATTTCATTTTTATTGGAAGTAACCCTTTAAGACCTTGAAAATGTCTAGCAGGGAATGGACTAATTTGTCAAAACACTGCCAAACAGACTTTTTTTGCTGCAGTCTTAAAATAAAGTTAGGGAAATTTAGCCCACCCCAGTTTAAGACAACACTTCATTTCTATATGTCTCTAAATTCACCCTTCCATCCTGTAGCATTATGGCATATGGGTAAACATAGCGAAGGAGGGGAAGTTGCAGAACATGAGATTTTCACTGCTGAGTTTGGGCTCTTTTATTCAGGTCTCACAGTCACCTGTGGACCTGATGGTGCCTGTGGTGCTTGCTTCATAGTAAATGGCTTCAGTTTCAGCATTTTTCTCACCGGTTTGTTTGTGTAGCGAGAAAGCTGCTTCCAGCTCAGTCAGACCACATAAAGAGACTGGAAGTGGAATTGTGATGACCCAGATTAGTAAACAAAACCTTCCACGAAATTGCTGCCCATGCATCCTGTGGTCAAGCTGTATTCTGGTAAGCGCAGGGGCAGGTTTTTTTCAAGACCATTTGGCGTCAAGGATAATCCTTTACTTCTTCCTTTAATGTTCAAAAGTTGCAGATTTGAAAAATGTTTTTTTATAACAAGTGTATTTTGCTTCACATCAGTCAGTGTTACATTTATTTGATTAGAAACACCAAGCAGGAATTGAGACAAATATTACAAGCTAATATTAAAAAACTTATGGCAATTTAAGTATAAAAAAATGAAAGAGACCACTTCAACTCTCGGTTCTTCTGGATTTAGTTATAGTTATAGTGCTGCTTTTGAGTAAAATGTTATATTTTTTTTATTCTGTAAACTACAAACGTACACAATTGTAAAATAAAAATTTTATATTTTAAAAAAGCAAAAAAATGTATAAATAAAAACAAATATCATTCATTCATTCATTTTCTTTTTGGCTTAGTCCCTTTATTAATCTGGGGTCACCACAGCGGAATGAACCGCCAACTTATCCAGCATATGTTTTACACAGCGGATGTGCTTCCAGCTGCAACCCATAACTGGGAAACATCCACACCCATTCACACACATACACTACGGGCAATTTAGCTTACCCAATTCACCTATAACGCATGTCTTTGGACTTTTGGGGGTACCGGAGCACCCGGAGGAAACCCACGCAAACACGGGGAGAACATGCAAACTCCACACAGAAACGCCAACTGACCCAGCCGGGGCTCAAACCAGCGACCTTCTTGCTGTGAGGCGATTGTGCTACCCACTGTGCCACCGTGCTGCCCAAAACAAATATCTTGGTTTAAAATAACTAAAAGTTTTCAGATTTCAGATTTATTTAGATTTTTAATAAGAAGTCAGTATTTGGTGGAATAACCCAGATTTTCAGTCACGGCAAATGAAAGCATTTGTTATATTTTCCAAACAGCTCTATTTAAATATAAAATAACTTATTGACCCTAAAGTTTCGAATGCTAGTGTATATTGCCAAATTTTGGGGTTTGTTAGAATGCTGTCATCTTCATTGTGTTTAGTGACATAATGGTATGATCTGTATTGTTTAGTGAAACAATGAGGAAGGATGTGGCAGAATCATTTGTATTAAAACAGTCTTTCTGTACTGCAACAGAGGAAACCACTGGCCGAGTGAACTAGGTTGGCATGTGCTAAAGGACAGAATAAACAGACCGTTACGATGAGATCAGTAACACACTTCATCATCTTGTTATTATGGCAAACCCTGTGGTCTGTACAGTATGATATACAAAAGCCTGTGTGTGTGACCCAGTGCTGTATTTGCTGAGCTGATGTTTCTACTGCTGAATAATCAATCTCATGACTCGTCACTTACTGAATGGCTGCTGCGTCTCTTTCTTTTTCTCTTTCTGTTTTCTCCTTTTATCTTTCTTTCTTTCACTATTTGTGTTTCTGTCTTTATTTTTTCTTTCATTTTTGTCACTTCTTTCTTTCATTCTTTCTTTCTTTCTTTCTCTCTGCCCATTTTTGGTTAGTAAACATACGCAGAAAGTGCATTACAGAAAAATGTGCATTACAGCATCCAAATTACAAATTCCCCCAAAGACGTTTACAAAAATAGCCATGTACAATTAATCTAAGTGGAATGAGCAAACAGTGTACAATACGAGTGTGTTTCCCAGAGCACTCATCGCCTGTAGACGAGCGGGACATTTCCCTTAAGGTGGAGAGCTTATAAACTTGCGAGACAAAAGAATGAAAACCACATGGCAGACCAAATCTCTTGGAGCGGACATGAGAAGATTTTTCGCCATGTATTCGCAAGGTTCTCACGATAGGATGAGGTGAAATTAAAGGTGTCTAGTACTGGCTCTGTGTGATGTAATGGACTTCTTACCGCTTCCCCAAGCCTTCTTTTAACGTGCCACAGCTGTGCCTTCTCAAAATGGCATTACTGACATGGGAAGAAGAAGAAATATTGAAAAATAAACCAGCTTCTTCTGTCATCCGCCGCCAAACCACATGCATCTTAATGCCTACGGCTCTGCCAAAAACAAAGGGCAGGAGGAAGGATGCAAGTAAAGCAAGAGTAAAGCACTTAAAGGAAAAGAATTGGAGCCAGTGCTACTACACAGGATTAATGGATGACATTTTAATGTGGTTTAGTTATAGATGTAGACGTGCACACAGTAAAAAAAGTTGGGTTCCACACAATCCCTTTATGTCGTCCCAACGCAAATCGATTAAGTCAGCTTAATGGTTTTTACAATTTTAAGTTGATTGAACATAAAACAATTAAGTTGTCCCAAAAACAACCTCAAGACTTGTTTTGTTTCAGTTCATTTTAAATAAGTAGTTTGAACAAGCATAAAAAAATATTTTTAGTGTATATAGGTGTAGATTTACAACCCTGTTCACATGAATTAAATAAGGGTGGGAATAAAGAAGTTACAAATGATTTAATATAATGAATATGCTGTCCTTTTGTTTTCAACATTGATAATAATACGAAATGTCGCTTGTGCACCAGATTCAAATATCAGACTAATTCAAAGTTATTGTTAGTTCTCTGGATTAAGAGGTACAGGCATATTAACAGTCGGTACATGTTTTAAGTGTTTTACACTCAAAAAATGATGTTTGCTGTTTGTTCAAACTACGTATTTGAAATGAGCTTAAACAACACAATTCATGAGGTTTTTTAGGGGACAACTTAATTGCTTTATGCTCAATCCACTTCAATTTGTAAAAACTTTTTTTTAAGTTTACTTAATTCCTTAACACAAATCGATTGTGTGGAACCCAGCATTTTTTACAATGTATTCTATAAACTACTGATAACTTAAAATCTTATACAAGGATTCTGTGTATGTTTAATTAATTGCGTGTATATATGCAAAACAACACACAAGACATGACTCAAACATCAAAGATATGCACGTATGGTCTCATAGGAAAATGAATGACTACATAAACAAATATTTAGTTCTGTGTTGCTCATTCTGTATTCAAACAGTCCATTCATATATTATGTAAATAAGTCTGCTCTTCCATTACATGGCAACACAATGCCGACTAAAGCTCACTGTGGAGTAATATAAAAAACATATTAAGTTAATTAAAAGAGTTCCCCTCTCGTCAACACTATTTTACTTAATTGGTATTAACCGAGGATAAGAATCTCCTAAACCCTCTCTGACCCTCTTAAAAGCTTGCTGAGCAGATTTTAGTATTGCGCTCGGGGCACACAAGGCACTGATTTTGCTTGTTAACACCCTCCTGTGCTGGTTTTTAAACTGCGGTAGATGGAAACATTTGTTTGCTTTTTAATATTGTCATAAAATAAAAATTGATTGCTAAAACACAATGCATTTGGGAACTAATTTTGTTGTCACTACTCAATCGTAAAAGCCTAATTTATGTATCATAAAATAATAGTTATGCCTCTATGCCTCTATTTGTACTTTATGCTTTTATAACAATAAATGTTTTGGATTTATTTTGTTCACTCCTAAAAATAGATTTACTCACCATTTAATCACCCTCAAGTGGTTCCAAACCTCTTGAGTTTCTTTCCTTTTTCTCCTGTTGAATACAATAGAAGATATTTTGAATAATGTTGGTATCCGGAAGCCATTGACTACCATAGTATTTATGTATTTTTCTTACTTTGAAAGTCAATGGCGACAAAATTCTTCAAAATATATTCTTTTATGTTAAGGCTTGGAACAAGTAGATTTTGGGGGGTGAACAATCCCTTTAAACGTTCTGTAAAAAAAAAAGTTGTCACATTTTTGTTATATTTCAATAAAACTTTGTTTAAAAAAACAGTGATTATGCAAAAATGTTCTTCACATTAAATGATCATTTGTTTTTAAATTGATTTTTTTTGTCAGAAATGAGCCCCTAATATTTAACATAATTTATTGGTCACACTTTACAATAAGGTTTCGTTAGTTCATGTATTTACTAACATGAACTAATAATGAACAATGCTTGTACAGCATTTATTATTCACAGTTCAGCATTTACTACTGCATACTTGAATCCAAATCATGCTTGTTATTATTAGTTAATGCACTTAACATGAGCATGTTATCGTGTTATTAACATGATAACATGGGCAATGAACAACTGTCTTTTCATTAACTGACATATCAAACATGAACAAATACTGTAATAAATGTATTGTTCATTGTTTGTTCATGTTTCATGTCAACTAACTTTAACAAATACAACTTTATTGTAAAGTGTTACCAATTTATTTAATATTTGATATTTCTTTGTATTTTCAGCGGGGAGAGTGGAGCAGGGAAGACAGTAGCAGCAAAGTACATCATGGGCTACATCTCCAAAGTGTCAGGTGGAGGACCAAGGGTTCAGGTGGGTTGCACAGAGCAATTAAACAAACATGAAATCTGTTGGACTTGTATCAGGATTATTTAAGGTGCTGTAATGGTGGCTAATATGGTGGCTTTCTAGGCTGTTTTTGATCGGTAACGTCAAACAGAATCCTGATGCATGTTTAAGTTTGCCTTATCTGACATCATTCCTCCACCCTCATTTCTTACAATCTACCTTTCATCCGTTTCATCCATCTACAAGCCCCACCAGCAGCCATCTGTCCCCCACAATCCCCCTCTGATCTGTCCTGTGCACTTCTCAACCCCTTCAGAAGCCATGTGAGTGAGCTCAGAGTCAGAGGACTGACACTTACTGATCCATTGACTGTAAACACCATTTTTACAGCATGATTTGAGTGATCCAAACAGCAGCTTCGGTTTTAGTGGAAGCAAAAGCATGTGACCCTCTTTATAATGATTAAAGTCACAAAAATTTGCTTATGTGATTTGTGACCTAGAAATAATGTAGAATTCGAAAATGCGCAACAGACACTTTTTATTTGTCTAAAAATTTTCAAATACCTAAACATTCTGTTCATTCAGTAGGGCTGTCAGTCAGCTCAATTGGTGATGAATGAGTTGAATTAATGTACTAAGGAGAGGCTTAGAGAATCCTTCAAATAACAGGGTCTCTGTGGGTCTTAAAAAAGCTTTTATTTACCCTTCAGTGATTAAAGGCATTGCATCAGGTTTTACGGTCTTACATGCATAAAGTCCTGGCATTAAGTGTTGCAAGAGTTGCAAAAAAGTTGATATATTTCTTTGTGTTTGCTTTTCAATAAAAATATCTAAACATCCTAAACTTTCATGATAAATTAAATTGTGGGGCAGAAACTTAAAATTTAGTTCATACAACAAAACTGTCAAAAAATTTTAATATATGTCAATAAGGTATGTCATGAATGGTTCATTCATTCATTCATTTTCCTTCGGCTTAGTCCCTTTATTCATCAGGGGTCGCCACAGCAGAATGAACCGACAACTTATCCAGCATATGTTTTACATAGCAGATGCTCTTCTAGCTGCAACCCAGTACTGGGAAACATCCATACACTCTCATTCACACACATACACTACGGCCAATTTAGTTTATTCAATTCACCTCTAGCACATATATTTGGACTGTGGGGGAAACCGGAGCACTCGGAGGAAACCCACGCCAACACGGGCAGAACATGCAAACTCCACAGCAACTGTGAGGTGACAGTGCTAACCACTGAGCCACGATGTCGCCCGTATGCCCATATTCTTTTCTGTTTAACTAAAGTAGAATTTTCTGAGGTTGTTAGCAGATTTTTCTCGTTTGAATAAAACTTGCCTCATTTTGTTAAAAAAAATCAAAGAAACAATACTTCTCCTTTGATTTAATTAGACTTGCATTTTGATTTACAAATATTTAGACATTTGCACTGAAAAACAAGATTAAAACGCTAAGGAAAAAAATTGTGCAGTGTGATCAGAGGGTAAATGTTATTTTAAATTCTAATATTTGGGAGCAGAGTTATTTACACATTAAGATATATTTGTAAAATTAAAGAAAAGGTGTGATCAGTACAAAGTATCATTTGAAATCTTTGAAGTGGTAATGCAACTCATTGTGTGTGCCCTATATTTGTACATTTGCACAGCACATTGATGTATTGTGTTCCCTTTAAATCATTCCTTAATAATTTTCTTAATAAAGGCCATGTCCATGTACAAGTTTCTTAATAAAAACCCTAAAATAACAAATTCAAGGACAATGGACATTTTTATATGAACATATAATTACTAATTAAGTTAGTTAATTATGCTGACATATAATTACTAATTAAGTTAGTTAATTATGCTGACATATAATTACTAATTTGGAACAAAGAATATCAATAATGGAATGATTTTCTATGTTTTAAATGTACTGTAATGATTTCATAATAAAACTATGGAGGCTGTTACATGGGTTTCGACAGCTATGTTTGTTGGCATGCTAAAGAAACTAGATAATGCAACAAAAAGCTTCTCTGCTTTGCTGTGTTTGCTTTACTGTGTCACGGTGCTTCATTATACATTTTGAATTCTTGCTTACAATTTTTGTCTCCTTTTCTTTTTTGTCCTTTTCTTTTTCTGTATGTCTGTTATTTACTCTTATGGTCCGCACAGGAGTCTGTAGCATTTCTGTCCCCATATGCAAACTATCCATGTGTGCTTTTCCTGGTGCTGCAAATGCAAACAAGCCCTTGACACTAATTTGTTTGCATCAGCAGTGTGACTTTTTTCCAGATTTGAAGTGCACCTTAAAGTGCCCATATTGTGATCATTAAAAGTTCATAACTCTGTTGTTGGAGTCAGAAAAAATATTGCTGAACAGGGCATTTTGGGCATGTTTTTTTATGTTGGAAATGATAACTACCTTAATAATTTACATGCACAAACAGTTATATTACTTACTAAGTTATATTACTTACTTACTTTTTTCATTTGTGATTTTTCTCCAGAAGTCTAATGTCATAAAAAGTATGACCTAGAGCTCCTGCATGTGTCTGTCTGTTTCTTGGCTGCTGTGCTGACTCAGATGGCTCAAAGTAGACTGTGCTGTGCAAATTATGTGTGAAAAATGCATGCGTACTGACATTGATATGCGTGCAGGGTCAATTAGTTCACTCTTTTGATATTGAGATGACCAGTGTTACCTCAGTTCACCCTACAGGCAGGATTTTATCTACTGATCTCATCAACTCCAGATCAACATTGTTTCTGCACTTAATATGCCAAATGTCAATGTAACATTACATCTCTCTCTCTTGTTTTCTGTTTATTTTCATACAGCATGTCAAAGACATCATTCTTCAGTCTAATCCTCTTCTCGAGGCCTTTGGGAATGCTAAGACAGTGAGAAACAACAACTCCAGTCGATTTGTAAGCATCAAACATCCTCTCATTATTTTATTGTTAATATTATTTTATTTTTTCAAAATTGTTGTTGAGGAAAGCAGACTGCAGATGTCTTGTGATGTGTTGGGCATAAGTTGCACTAAAACCCCCAAAAAACTGTATGATCATCCATGTAAAAGGGATAATTCACCATTTACTCACCCTCGACTTGTTGCAAAACAGTTTGTGTTTTTGTTTTTTGTTGTGTTAAATGCAAAAGAAGATATTCTGAAGAATGTTGGAAACCTGTAACCGCTGACATCCATAATAGGAAAAAGAAATACTATGGACATCAATAGTTACAGGTTTCCAACAGTCATCAAAATAAATGTACATTTATATACAAAAAGAAAGAAGAAGCATTGCTTTGCCAGTGCAATAAGATCATTTGATGATTAGGTTGGCATTGTAAGGTTTTGACCTAAATTTGGCTGCTTAAAAATACTCACACGGCAAAACTGCCGATACAAAATGTTGCATGCCACATTTACTTGCAGTTCTGCTACATTATGCCCAGACATGCCAGTCTTGTTTTTGTTTTCTTGGGATTGGCGGAGTTGCAAAAAGAATGGATTAGCAGTGATACAAATGGATTAGTTTGTGGAGTATTTTGCAGCTTCTCGATAAACAGATTGAGAAATCTGGCTGTTAATTTACTCACCCTCAAACCATCCAATACATAGGTGACTTTTTTATCGTCAGTAGAGTAACTGATAATAAACAATGTTTTAACTGAAACTGTGGTCCTGACTTTGAGATTGAAAAAAAACACAGTATACAGGTAAAACAAACATAATACTTGTGTTTGCTGACCTCCAAGTCTCACAGATCATGTCTTCATAAACCTCAATGTATCATCAGGAGCCACACATATACATTTTTGCCTGTATATGTTTGTTTTTTTCTCTCCAAGTGCTGGTAGTCATTGTCTTGCATCAGTATGAGAACCAAGAACTACAGTTTCAGCTACAAAAATATGTTCTGCTGACAGTACATCTTTGGAGTAAATTAACAGCACATTTTCATTCTTGAGTAAACTATATCCCTTCTGCATCTGGGCACGTCTGTTAATTTCAGACAGCTGCTGTAAGCAAAAATGAACAGAAAGAGGCTCATAAATGATAGTGAAGAGTGTTTGTATTTGTTAAAGCACCCTTTTCCTCTTTTTGGGGGGTTCTGGGTATACACATCCACCTGCAGTATACAGCTAATCTGTGCCTTTTTAACATTCATCTTCCCTGACAGGGGAAATACTTTGAGATTCAGTTCAGTTCCGGCGGCGAGCCAGATGGTGGGAAAATCTCCAACTTCCTTTTGGAAAAATCACGAGTGGTGATGCGGAATCCTGGAGAAAGAAGCTTCCACATCTTTTATCAGGTGAGAATGAGTACAGGAGGTGGGCTTCTTTCCGCAGAAGATGTCACTGTGACCGTCGGTGGTATAATACACTGTGTTACGAGGAAAAATTGAATGAATAACCGCAGTAAAGGCCAGGAAAGAAAAGATGAAGCCATTTGGCCCTGAAAAGCAGGTCACGTTGTTCTGAGTTTACCACTTGAGTTTTTTTGGAGAGCGAGAGTATGTCTGGCTTCTTAACGAGGCCTTCTGTTCCTTCTTCACAGTTTTGGACAGTTTAACCGTTTTCCTATGGTTTATATGGGACTTTTTGTTTTTTGGTGTTTCATCAACTACTCACATTTTGGCCATTTGAACTTTTAGAAAATAAACACACTTGAAGCACTTTTCACACTCTTGCTAGTTTATTTAATTTGTCTGCTAACCTATCCAGGATAATTCTATCCATTTTTTTTCTTTCCCCCATAAATTTCCACCACAGTGTGTGGAGGCGTTTCATCCACGTCTCAAATTTTGTGTCTAATGGATTTTTGCAGTGAAAATAACAGTGGTGGAAATGACATTTTAAGCACTTTTGGAATAAAATTCCAGACTCCTTTGTTATGCTAAGACTAATTTTCCAAAATATACAGCGTTAAATGATATTTTCATACTTAGGACTTTTTATAGTTAAAGGTTTGAAGCTGGTAAGATTTTATTGTGTCTTTAAAATCAGTTTTTGCAACGCTTTAAAAAAAGGTTTCATCTGTTAACATGAGATAATTACCAATGAGCTATATAAATTTACAGCTTGACTTTGAGAATCTAAAAGTTGTTTGTTCATGTTAGTTCACAGTGCAATGAATACGTTTACGAATGCAACTCAGGTTTTATTTATTTAGTATTAATCTTCAATCATTTTCATTATGTATTCAGAGACCATTGTTTAATGCAAACTCACCCAAGAACTTTATGTGAATGTGATATAACATATATTCCTTCTCACAGTTAATAGAGGGAGCCAGTGTAGACCAGAAAAGCAGTCTGGGCATCACCAGCCTGGATTACTACTCTTACCTCAACCAATCCGGTTCCTACAAAGTGGACGATATTAACGACAAGCATGATTTCCAAGAAACTTTGGTGAGTATGTTTAGGCAACTTGGTATTTGCGTAGACTGCCCTGTCCTGGAAATTCTATTTAGTTTGATAGAGTTTGCCTGTTCAAATATGTGAACTATTTTCCATATTGGCCGACACTGTTATTGTAACTTTCCTCTCCTCTGTGTGTCTGTGTGTCTCTCTGTCTGACCCCAGCATGCCATGGACGTGATTGGTATCTCAGGGATGGACCGCGCCATGGTGCTGCAGATTGTGGCAGGAATTCTTCATCTTGGGAACATCAACTTCAAGGAAGCAGGGAATTACGCTGCTGTAGAGAATGATGAGTGTATGTACACAGACTCAATTTTGCATAATTTCTTTATTATGGTCAGTGGTGACGAATTACAAATACTGAAATTACTGTAATTGAGTATTGCATCTCAGGAATTGTACTTTACTGTAATTTGTTTTCTTGTCTATAGTGATTGGCTAATAATTTCTAATAGTGATTTCTATCAAATCGAGCATGAAAAGTCAGCACATAAGACAGAGCGACCTCCAGACATAGTTGCTTTATAAATGCAACTAATATGTATTATGTGGAAACATTAAAAGAAGGCTCAAAATCATTACACACAATGACAGAGACACCAAGAATGATGAGAAAATGCATTATTCCTTCTTTGTGATGACTGAAATCACCATATTGCCTTAAACCATCAATAAATGCACTACAGAATGTTTCAAATACATGCACAAATTAAATGTATTTTATCAGTACTGCATGAGCCTGGTTTGCTGGACGATTTTGCTGGACACTCGTAGCTTGTTAGTCAGGGTTCAAAGTGTATAAGCTAAGCATTAACATATCATCACACAGATTTCACTCCGCATGTAAATGCAACTTGCTTTCTGTCGGCTTATTATAAGTTCATACATTTAATGTAATTTGTTCTCACATTGTAAAATTATAGTCCATGAATGGCAAATAAATTAACTTAAACTTATAGACACTCTTAAAAGAAAATGGCACTGATGTAACTACAGTTTTTAATTGGCAGGGTACAGGTTGAATAATTACAGCGTAATACTACTCACTACTCTTGATTATTTTAAGGTCAATTTTCACTCATACTTTGAGTAGTATTTAGAACAGATACTTTTACTCTACTTTTAGGGCAAGTAATTGTACTTTTTTATTCGAGTATGATTTTTCAATAGTCTTTTCACCACTGATAATGGTGTCCTCATTTGAACTGCGTACTGCTGTAGATTCTTTCATTGCGTTAACTCATGCCAAACTGTCTTGCCACACCATATTACGCTACAAACAGAGCTCTGTTTATGCGCCTGGCATCTGCATATTACATCACACCCTAAAATTACCCAGTAAAACTCTGAACTTCCAGCCCACCCCTCCTTCTCCTTCTCTTCAAGTATCTCAAAGCTCTCAGGTGGAGCAATGCACTTGAATGACAGAGGCTGTTTGCTATGGCATAAAGCCATGCTGTGCTGGGAGCAGACGAAGCTAATCTGTGCCTTTCCTGTTCTGCCCCTTCCCAACCCCTCTTCCTGTCTGACGCCAGCGACTTTCACACATTTAGTGTTGGCTTGCCAATGTAAAAACCACACGCGGCACACAACTGCTCTGCTGCCTGCTTATGACAAAACCGTATGTGGCTAGCTCATGCGTCCTGGGAAATAAAATCTATAGATAACATCTTTTTTACTGCGGATCCAGATTTTCACGGAGGCCTTTAAGTGACATCATATTAGGAGAGTTTTGAGAGTCACTCCTATGTCTTTTTATAGTGCCGTTGTTTTGGGAGGCCAGTAAGTGCTCCACCCGCATATATGAATAATGAGGCACAATTAAGCTGAATGACGTTCTGCATCCCTATCAGCACTGAATGAGGGCAGTTTCCTTTTTAAGGATGTGAGTCAGGGATGAGGCAGTGCTGCTCTGAAAAGCAGTGAGACACAGGGCTGTCAGTGACTCGTGTCTCACTTGCTTAGTAAAGGGCTTAGTCCCTTTATTAATCTGGGGTCGCCACAGCGGAATGAACCGCCAACTTATCCAGCATATGTTTTACGCAGCGGATGCCCTTCCAGCTGCAACCCTTTACTGGGAAACATCCATACACACTTATTCACACTCATACACTATGGACAATTTAGCTTACCCAATTCATCTGCTGCGCATGTCTTTGGACCTTTGAGGGAAACCGGAGCACTTGGAGGAAACCCACGCAAACACAGGGAGAACATGCAAACTCCACACAGAAATGCCAACTGTATATATAATTCAAAAACAGGAAAATTAATCAGAAATCATAAAGCCTATACAATAAATCTTACTGAACCCAGACTTTTGAACAGTACTGTAGTGTGTTGTGTATTGAGAAGCCCCAATTGTTAATTCTGTGCAACAATAAAAAAGGTAACATGAGGGTCTTACTGAGATCTTAAGTTTTATCAATCTTGTATATTATATATTTATAAAGATCTGAATGCTCCATCGGCGATGTGGTGGCGCAGTAAGTAGCACAATCGCCTTACAGCAAGAAGATCGCTGGTTTGAGCCTCGGCTGGGTCAGTTGGCGTTTCTGTGTGGAGTTTGCATGTTCTCCACGTGTTCGCATGGGTTTCCTCCGGGTGCTCCGGTTTCCCCCACAAGTCTAAACACACGCGGTATAGGTGAATTGGGTAAGCTAAATTGTCCATAGTGTATGTGTGTGAATGGATGTGTATGGATGTTTCTCAGTGATGGGTTGCGGCTGCAAGGGCATCCGCTGTGTAAAACATATGCTGAATAAGTTGGCGGTTCATTCCGCTGTGGTGACCCCAGATTAATAAAGGGACTAAGCCGAAAAGAAAATTAATGAATGAATGCTCCATCATGTGCAAAAATATCATTCAAAATAGCAAACTCCTTCCCAGTACTGGTTTGCGACTAGAAGGGCATCCCCTGCGTAAAACATATGCTGGAATAATTGGTGGTACAATCTGCTGTGGCGACCTCTGAAATAGAAACTAAGCCAAAGGAAAATGAATGAATGAATACTAAACTCCCAAAATGCCAAACTTTTTGACTGTAGTGTACTGTATTTTGGTGTTTCTTCAGCTATATGGACACTTTTGGCCTTTCAGAAAATAAAAACATTTAAAGCACTTTTCACACTCTCTGCTAACATGTCCTGGACAGTTCTCTAGTTGTAGACTTTGTCTGTCTTGCTAAGAGTCATTTTCCAAAATATACACCACTAAAAATGAAAATATTATTTAGTGTTGTGTAGTCTACAACTAGAGTCTACAACTAGAGAACTGTCCTGGACATGTTAGCAGAATTTTTTTAATAAACTAGTGAGAGTGTGAGAAGTGCTTTAAATGTGTTTATTTTCTAAAAGGCCAAAAGTATTCATAGCTGTCAGTTTTCAGTGCTTAAAAGTTTTGAGTTGGTAAGATTCTATTATGTCTTTTCAAATAAATTTTAGTCAATATATATTTACAGTATTTAATCTTAATCTTAATGTTAGTAAGCATGAAACGGTTTGTTCATTTTAGTTCAAGTAAAGGTCAAGTTTATGAATTTAATTCTGGATTTTAATCGTGTGTGAATGCAAACAAAAAAATGTAATCAAGTAAAATAAGTGTCTTACTAAGGCAAAGTGATTTCATCTTACGTTTTATAAATCTTCTATATTGTATATTTATAAGGACTTGAATATTGCATTATGTGCAAAAAATGTCATTCAAAAACTTTTTAACAGTAGTGTACAGAATATGCCACATTTAGAAACACGTATTTGCCTTTTTGAGTGAAAATCATCAATCTGATTCTTTTCATTTTCAGTTCTGGCCTTTCCTACCTTCCTGTTGGGCATCGATCAGGAACGTCTTAAAGAAAAACTCACCAGTCGTAAGATGGACGGCAAATGGGGGGGCAAGTCTGAGTCCATAGACGTGACTCTGAATGTGGAACAAGCATGTTTCACACGCGACGCTCTCTCCAAAGCTCTACACTCTCGTGTTTTTGACTACCTGGTAGAGGTACAAAACCATAATCACATACATCCCTCTTAAAAAACAGATGCTAGTGAAGGAATAAACACCTGACTGGCTCCTGTTTTTCTTTAGTCCATCAATAAAGCCATGGTTAAGGAACACCAGGAGCTGAACATCGGAGTATTGGATATCTACGGCTTTGAGATTTTTCAGGTGAGGCTTTTATTTACTAGTTATTAATTAAATGATTACTTCAAAGCAGATATTAGGACGTCTACCTAATGAGATGAGAGGATTTTTAATTGTCTGGAATGGTTCCCTCCTGTTTTTGTAAACAGATAACAGATTAATGAGCTCGACTAATCTGATAATCTCTTGGTTTAGCATTTGGTATTTAGACCTTTAAGATAACTACCTGTAAAGGATAAAGCTGGATAACAGGGCTTTCAACCCTTTTAATTTGATCCTGCCCTATTACCGTTTCAGTTAAAAGGAGAAATGCTGAATTCTTAAGCAGGAACTGAGTATTTGCTATTGTTGATCCTAATTGAAATCTGTTGTTTGTGATATTTACTTCCATTCGACTACTGGTGGTGTTTTCAGTTCATCAATCTGTTTTTTGTGTGTGTTTTATTTTGCTTTTTAGAAAAATGGATTCGAACAGTTCTGCATCAACTTTGTGAATGAAAAACTGCAGCAGATTTTCATTGAACTGACTCTGAAAGCGGAGCAGGTGACACTTTACTGTATTTTAGTTTGGTGTAGATTTTGATCAGCAAAGTAGTGTTTTAATTTTAATGGGGTCATGAAGGGATCTTTTTATTTATTTTGTTTTCTGAAGTTCAGCCAATAAGCATTACAATTAATGTTAGTCGGCACAACATCGCACTAAATGTTGAATTGTGACTTGTTTGTAAATTAATCTGCAGTAAAATGAAGTGAAGGACCAAGTTCTTCCTAACATGACCTAGAGCAGGGGTGCCCAAACGTTTTTTGATAATGGGCCAAAAAAAAACTTGCTTGAGGGTGGTGGGCCAAAAGTAAATATACTAAACTGTTTTTACATTTTATAATGAGCTTGTTATATTAAAAACAAAAACAATCCAATTTATAACAGAATGGAGGTCAGGGGAGCACCTGTTTTTGCCTTGATTTGCTCGCCGATGTTTTCTACATTGTCTTCTGTCCGTCGAGTGACAGTATTTCCATTTTTAAAAATCAGATTCATCTATAGATAGATTTCATTAAAACATTTAATAAAAAAAATTTAACAAAAAGAAGATTATGTTAAATTAGAGATGACAACCTCTGTTAAAGACACTTGCCCCAACCCTCATCATCACTCTCTTCTCTGATGGCATGGTGGGCCAAATCAAAGGTTACCATGGACCAACTTTGGCCCGCGGGCGTTAGTTTGGGCATCTCTGACCTAGAGCTTAAATAAAAATAAAAATAAATATTTATCCTTGGGTAAACCTAAAATTCATGATAAAACAAATTGTTAGCTGTGGTTGCCAGAATGTTACCAATAAAAATACAGTTGAAAATGTAAAATAAATTTCTAAATATTTCATTAATTTATAGTGTTAGTACACCAATGTTTTGAAGTACTAACACATCTACACATCATACGTCTCAGGTTATGCATGTAACCATGGTTCCCTGAAGAGAACGAGACGCTGCGTCTCTATTAGGAGACACAATGGGATACAATCTCTCTCTTATAACCTCCTGAAGCACAGGTGACGAACCGTGTGTGTGACATCAGACTGGGAGGTATAAAAGCACCACGGAAGCAAACAACTTCAGCTTAAAACCTCTCAAACAAAGCGCACCAGGCATGAAAAAGTATGGCAAAGCGATGCGTCTCGTTCCCTTCAGGGAACCATGGTTACATGCGTAAAGTTTCCTCTCAGGGAACTCGTGCTGCATCTCTATTAGGAGACACAATGTGAACGCTATCCCAAATACGCCATAGTTTGAAATGCCGGGTATGAGTTCTCCTAATTCAAGAAAAGATACTGAATCCTTGAGTAGGATCCAGATCCAATTGATAAAACCTTTTGAAGGTGTGCAGGGTAGACCACCCTGCTGCATTGCAGATGCCAGTCATAGACTTTTGAAGCCACCATACCCCTGGTAGAATAGGCCCTTATTGCCTCCGATAGAGGACAGTCCAGGGCCTCATAAGTCAGTAAGATAGCCTCGACTATCCACCGGCTCAGAGTCTGCTTAGACGCGGGTGCCACCATGTTAGGTGGGCCATACACAATAAACAATTGTTACATTGAACGCCATCCAGGCGTATAATGTATGTATGCGTCTAATGCCCACACTGGAATAAGCAGATTTAAGCGCTCTTAATCTGCGTCATAAAGGATGGAGGATTAAAGGCCTGCAGCGTAGGTCATACCACCTCAGTGGGGACCTTAGAGATGTACCCCATTCTGGCGTACAGGAATGCTCTCACCATGCTAGGTGAGAATTCCAAACAAGAGGAAGCAACAGACAGTACTTGTAAATCTCCTATTCTTTTGAGAGAGTTATACCATTTAAGCATCAGAAACTTTTCTGACACATCTTCAATGGGTTCAAAAAGGGGCTGTTGACAGGGCCTCGAGCACTATCAACAAATCCTAAGTAGGAACCCTACTATTGCAATTAGGCCTCAACCTCCTGGATCCACAGAGGAATCTGATCACCAGAGGGTCTCTGCCGAGACCATCAGTACCATATGCAGACATATATACTTTAAGCGCCATATTCAAAACGCTCCTGGACAAAATTCCAGCATCAACCCCACAGGGCAGTGAACTGGATCCAGGTGGTGGTCGGTACACTACGAAGTGAAAAGTTTCTACTTTTGGCATACAATCTCCTCGTGGAAGGGGCTCTGGAGCTGAGTATGGTTTGAACAACCTCAGTTGACAAACCAAGATCTATAAGGTGGGTCCCCTCAGAGGCAGTGCCATGCACTGAGATAACTCCCAATGTAGGGCTTTGAGACAGAATCCAGGACTTTTTCCATATCGATAAAGCTTGTAGATAATGCCACAAGACTTTGATCGTGCGGAATGGATTTCCCCTTAGGGAAAAAATCCCTGGATTTGAGCCACCACTGTAACAATCTCATGTGTAGCAGACCCAATTATGTTGGATGCTGCTGCTAACCAGCCTCTGAAACTGTTTGACAGTGATAGCTAGGCCCAGTCTGACACTCTTTGCGTCCACCCGAATCAACTCTATTCGGGTAGGGGAACAGACGCGAACATCATCGTGGAGTCCCATAATACACCTAAAAAAGTGGTCGTCTGCCCACCCCTGCCTCAGCAGGAACTGGCACAAGAACACTTTTCTTAAGAGTTAGCCGCAACCCCAACTTCTCTATGTGAGCAAGAACAACACCTTGATGTTGACCTGCTAACTCCCTCGACTGGACTATAATTAGCCAGTCATCGAGAAAATTGAGAATACAAATTATCTGTAGCCGAAGCGAAGCCAATGCCGTGTTAACTACTTTGGTGAACGTGTGGGATGAGAATGCCAGACCGAACGGAAAAACCCTGTACGCCTTGCCCCTGAAGGCAAATTTCAGGAACTTCCTGTGACTTTGAAGGATAGATATGTGACAAACCAACCCTCAGACTGTATTTGTGACATGATGGTGCTGATAATCATTGTTTTGAACTTCAGCATTTGTTCTGAGCGATTTAGTTGTCTTAATCTAATATGGGATGTAACCCTCCATCCTTCTTTGGAACAATGAAGTAACAATATAAAAACCCTGACTCCATGTCTGGAGGAGGATCTGTTCTATGGCTCCCTTCCTCAGAAGGGAGTCTGCTTCCTGCTCCATAACTAGAGCCTGCTCTGGCTTCACTAAAATGTGAAACATCTTGTTGAAGCAAGAGGGGCGTGAATCAAACTGGATTCTGCAGCCCCTCTTTAAGGTGAGCAGGACTCCACTGCGAAATGTTTGGCAGCCGTTCCCACTCTGCCAGAAAATTCCACAAGGGTACCAGTCCCTCAAGACTGGCCTCTATGTTTCCCTAAGAAGCTAACTTTGGGCACTAAGGTGAACTCACGATAGGAGGCCGCCGAGTTGCTTTGGACCCTCCGTAGAGGGGGCGAGTCCACTAGCGCCACTTTTGGGATAAAACGCTGGTGGACAACACCGGAGGTCTCCGCGCCCTGAGGCACAACAGGTGGGAGGGTTGGCGGATGGACCCTCTGTGGGGCACGAGAAGGTGGCCTTTGCTCCTCACTGGGGCTGCCCGAAGAAATTCCTAATGCTAGGACTTCTTCTGAGACTGCCATTTCACGACAATGGTTCTTGGTCACAGTACGTAGCAGTCTTCGTCTCCTGAGGGCGCTGCTTCCCACCCCATTTTTTGGGGGGCTGACTGAATGCAACGCTCTTCTGCCCAACACAATGCTGAGCAGATGAACTGTGCAGGTCTTTATTGAACAGAACCTGGCGGTTTCACAGCACTTGGCCAGGGCTTTTTAAATGAGCACAGCCACCCCCCCTCGATGACTTACTGTACATGCTCCTGGACAAAAGCAATACGCACACACACACACATAAATCTTGCGTGTCCTGTTCCGTGTTGAAACAAGGACACGGGGAAGCGCACTATTTAAATGTTTTTTCTCTGAAAACCTATTATTTTTAATAGTGATGCAAAAAGAGAGCGTGTGTGTGTGTAAGTCAGTTTTATGTCTTATTGTCGTGCCTTATCAGTGCTTATAAGTAGAAGGAAAAATACTCATGCGTCTGTGTGAAGAGAGAAAAAGCTGAAGTTGTTTGCTTCTGTGGTGCTTTTATACCTCCCAGTCTGAAGTTACACACACGGTACGTCCTGCCAATTACATTGGATTGATTTCACCTGTGCTTCAGGAGGTTATAAGAGAGATATTGTATCCCATTGTGTCTCCTAATAGAGACGCAGCACGAGTTCCCTGAGAGGGAACCTTTTGTTATACAGAAAAAACTAAAAAACTTACTAAAATAAGGTGATGAGAAAGTTATACGATGCTCCTCACAAACACTCACGCACTCAGTGTCATTCACACGACTACTAAACAAACATAAAATAAAAGTATTGCAATAAACATTATTTATCAAAAATAATCTTTTAAATAATTATTTTTTTTTATGTAAAATGATTTTTTTTACATTTGGCATATTCTTCTGTTCCACCCAGCATACTATTCTCATTCTCATAACCTTCTTCTTTCTGGTGTCTTTTTGCTCTCTTCAGGATGAGTATGTACAGGAAGGAATCAGATGGACTCAAATACAGTACTTCAACAATAAGATCGTCTGTGACCTCATTGAGAGTAAAATAGTAAGTTCTTTGTCGCTGTGTCAATCAAACATCCATCTATTTCAAAAGAAAGATTCGGTCTGTCCTTGCCAAGTGCACTTAAGTCAATAAAACTAACATTAACAAACAAAGAATTTCAGATCCATATCCACACAAGCCTCCTTTCTCTTCCCATGACTGCTTGTCTAATGGCCTGAAAATGCTTGATATACTTCCAAATTCAATTTACTGCACTCACAGAGAGACCAGACACAAAGAGCCATGAAATTTATAACAAGAGAGACCTTAACCATCCTTGTCGGTGTGACAGTGTTTGAGAAAGTGCTTCTCTGTGTTGTTGCTTAAACCTAATGCTGATCAGAGAGAAATGTACAAGCTGTTTTCCTGGTGTATGTCAGAGCACCAGACAATTTATACTTGGTGAATTACTTCTGAAAGTAATGAATGAATGAAATAAGAGTTAATAAATAAATATTAAATAAATAAATAAGTTTAAACCAAAATAAAACCGTAACAAAAATGTCAAATTAAAAGAAAGAGAAAACCAATAATAATAAAAATATATAGTATTAATAAATAATAATGAAAAAAAATCTATATAATGACTTAGCCTGCAAAATTATATATATATATATATATATATATATATATATATATATATATAT
>CAIGQW010053631.1:12352513-12367384 GCA_903798125.1 Danio choprae
CGGGGAGAACATGCAAACTCCACACAGAAATGCTAACTGACCCAGCCGAGGCTCGAACCAGCGACCTTCTTGCTGTGAGGCGAGAGCGCTACGCACTGCGCCACCGTGCTGCCCGTTTATTCAACTTATTTTATAATCAAATTTTAATAACATTTAAGTATTTGAAATGACATAGGTGTCCATAAGTTTTTTTTTGTCTATGAATGCTAATAAATGTCAACGATTGGATCTTTAGGCTGGAAATGAAACTGAAGAAGGAAAAATGGGGACCCTGGAATGCCGGAGGCTCCAGACAGGTGCAGTTTATGCAAGGTCAAGGAGACGTAGCTGTGCTGCGACCCTCAAATAAAATGCTGCAGGTCAGCATTGGACCCGGTTTACCCAAAAACTCACGTAAGTAATGACTTGTCATTATTGATCACAACATTATTTAACATTATTCAACTAAATCCTGTTTGCTGTCCATGCAATATCTCATATTGTATGCACAAATTCTACCCTCATTCAGGTCCTACCAAGAAAGGCATCACTCAAAGCCAGCCCAACAGGTCCAGATCACACCACCACACCCCAACACGAGTCGCACCCGGCCCACCAGGTACAATATTAAGCAATCATGCATATACTTCATCTGTTATGCATCTGATCATATACATCTCAAGCTTTTATATTCCCCATAGTTGCTCACCAGAATGGAGGCCTGAAGAATGCAAATCACAGAAACTCACAACACCACAGCAACCAGAGGCAGTCGTCAGAAAACATGGCCCGTCCGTTCCTGCCTACGAATGTCAGTCAGCTGAAGGAAAGAGGCAGCAGACACACACCACAGCAACCCAACCTGGACTTCCTGAGAGTACCAGACCAAGGGGCTGCTGGGTAAGAAAACATTCATACAAATATCCATTTAAAGGTATATAGCTAACATCAACCTTTACTGAAATGTTTGTATAATTGCTAGATGCATACTTAATGCTCATCTGACAGACAATGTCCATGCAAACAAAAACTCTCGTGAGCTGAGATTGAATGTAACATGCATGTATCTTTTTACCATAGCAGAAATCGACAGCCAACTGACAATGGAGGAATGTGAGTCTGAGCATGTGTGTAGTTTCTGTTAGGTGGCAGTGGTTGTGGTTCATTTGACTAGATGTAGATCAACACCAGAGATGCCCAACTTCAAAGCTACACTTTCAGTCTTTTTTTGGTTCTCCATTTCCTTAAAATATCATGTTTAAAGGGAAAAGTTTTTTTTCAAATAGGCTCACTTTTCAAGACCCCTGGAGTTAAACAGTCTAGTTGTATCATTAATCCATTGAGCTGATCTCTGGGTTTGGCGAGTGCACTTTTAGCTTGGCTTAGATCATATTACATCATTAGCATCTCGCTCATAGATTTTAAAATAGAGTTTCAGTAATTTTCCTATTTAAAGCTTGACTATTCTGTAGTTGCAGAATAATAGCACATGATGTAACCACAGAAGAGTCAAGCTTTAAATAGGAAAATTATCAAAACTCTTTGGTCATTTTTGAGTGAGATGCTAATGGCCTAATCCGATTCAATGATCTATGCTAAGCTAAGTGCTCCCGCAGGTCTGCAGACCTGAAGATCAGCTAAATGGATTAAAAATGGTAAAACTCTAGGGGACTTGGAAAAATTTGACTATTTAAAAAAAATGGGAGTGTTCCTTTAAGTGAAATAACCCACAAAATATGTTCAAATGTTTGGAGTCAATGCAAGTTACTCGTGCTCACCAAGACCGCATTCGGTGCAGGCAAAATGCAGTAAAAACATTATTTTGAATTATTTTGAAATATATGTATCATTTTAAAATAACAGTTTTCTTGTTTAAGATGTTTTAAAATGTAATTTATTCCTATGAAAGTGCTACACATAATCATGTGACAGTTTTTACTACCCATCTAGATCCATTTAAAATCTCCATAAAGTCAAAATGGACATTTTGGGGGAAATATTAGCCTACAGTATTTATTATCATTTATATCATGTGTGTGTGTGTGTGTGTGTGTGTGTGTGTGTGTATAAAGTATCAATAAATTAAAGTATCAGAGCATAAATAAAAATTATTTTACTCACCCGAAAACATTTGAATGTGTTACTAAATGGAGATCAGACTGTTCATAACATGTTATGAAGACAAGTTGAAGGGCTTTGGGTTGGGCATTTTCTATCATTTTCTCTGTTGTAGTCATGATGAGGATTAACTCAGACACATCATGAAGGCTGAAAGGCTAATAAATGGCCCTTCGTTGCAACAGCTGAAAAACAAATTCTGGTTTTAAAACTGAGGTGAAGGAACAACTAAACAAAAGTCCGTTTTTGAAACTAGTTCCGACAGTTCCAGCATAAATAAATGTAAATTTGTCTCCATCTTGTGGGGAACACGTGTACTAACACCACAAAATCAGCCTATTAACCCTCTCACAGCAGCTATAGGGTGCTAGCTGACTTCACACTTACCTTCACTTATAGAAGCATGGTTGCAGGTTGCTGGAATGTTAGAAACATCACATGAAATTCCACAAGTTCATGAGTTTGTGCTTTTTTTATGAAGGGCCCACAGACAGTCCACAAACAGGCCAGCTCCAGGAGGAGGACGACCCAAACCTGCCCCCAAACCAAAGCCTCAGGTGCCTCAGTGTAAAGCCCTTTATGCCTACGACGCCCAAGACACCGATGAGCTCAGTTTCAATGCAGATGACATCATTGAGATCATTAAAGAAGGTAATTTGACATCAGAATGGGCTTGTTTATCAGGAACATGACAGTGTTTATTGTAAAGCTGTTTCCTTCTCCCTGTTCTTTGCTGACATATTCACTGTCAGAGAAAGCTGTCAATCACATCTGACATCTCAGCAATAAGAAGCCAATCCATTCCCAGTGAACATAAACAAGTCCGGGCGGCACTGTGGTTCAGTGGTTAGCACTGTCGCCTCATAGCAAGAAGGTTGCTGGTTCAAGTCCCGGATGGGCCAGTTAGCATTTCTGTGTGGAGTTTGCATGTTATCTCCATGTTCACATGGGTTTCCTCTGGGGGCTCTGGTTTCCCCCACAGTCGCTGCGTAAATCATATACCGGAATAGTTGAAGGTTCATTCCACTGTGGAAACTAAGCCGAAGGAAAATGAATGAAATAAGCAAGTCCTTCACTTTTTCTGCTCATTTGAGAAGTAGTTTTACACACAGTTCAGTTCCCAAATCACTTTTCAAGGACATGATTGTGTGGACACTTAGAGGGCAAAACATCTGCAGAAATGCAGAACAGACCTGTTGAGTTTCCATTTGTATCAAACCACAAATATTTAGATCACCTTACAACAGCAAGTGTTTTGTAATTGCAATTCACATACAACACATGCAATAATTGCAATAATTTAGTCACTAAAAACAGTGGGGGCCATCTATTAAGCAATTTGTGTGTAAAATACTTAATGTGACATTAAAAATGATCATTTACTCATGTTCCACCTTTCTTTTTTCTTTTGAAAATATACAGAAGAATTTTGGGAAAACTCTAAAATATTAAACTATCCATTTAAGAGAGTGGCATTAAAAGATCACATTGAGTATTCAACTTAGTGATGACACTTCCTACGTCACGATAACCACATTGTCATAATTATTGCATTACGGATTGGCTGTGAAACAAGATCTACACTTCTGTCCACTGTAGAAAAGTGAAGCCAAAATGTCCTGAAGGTGACCACTGCCATCTTGCGCTGATTGTGTAAATATAATATAAAATCTCTCCATCACAGGTTGATTTGACTCGCATACAAATTACTGATGATTTTAAGTACAGCTAAATGTTTTAATGTGGAAATATATGTCTAAATGTTAAAAAAAGCAAATGGAAGTGTCAAATTGGAGTCTAAAACCTGATAACTTGGTATATGTCAAAGAAGAAAAGTAAAACTGAGTAAAAACAAAGCATTACTATAAGGGTACTATAAGTGATCACTCTTGAAAAGCATTAAAGGGTTAAAGGGATAGTTCACCCAAAACTGAAAATGCTGTCATCCTTTGTTCACCTTTTATTTGTCACAAACCTGTTTGCGTTTACTTCATCTGTTGAAAACAAAAGAAGATATTTTGAAAAATGTGGGAAACCGCTAACCATTGACTTCCATTATATTTGTTTTTCATAGTATGGAAGTCGATTAAAACATTCAGTTTAGTCAGTTAAAAACATTCTTCAAAATATCTTCTTTTGTGTTGAATAGAAAAAGGAATCGAATAAATGCATGGAAACCCTTGGGGATGCGTAACTTTTTGGGTGAACTGTCCCTTTAATATGCTAGAAAAGTCACACATGGACTTTAATATTTCATCATCCAGACCCTGTTTGTAAAAAAAATGTACGATTATTATGTACACGATTATAAATTTTTTAAATACATTGATTTTATTGCTCATCATCATGGATGAAGTTGATGAACCATTTAGCAAGTTCATTAACCCCACCCTACCTGATTTGTGCCACAATGTATTCATTCTGACATCTGTGGATTATTTCTATATAGATGCCTCTGGATGGTGGACGGGGAGACTGAGAGGTAAACAAGGCCTTTTCCCAAACAACTACGTGACCAAGATCTAACCTCTCCTGCTGTTAAAGAGGGGACCAGACTTGAACCTCAGCGGACTTATTGGACAAAGAAAAGAGGACAAACTGAGACAATGAAGGACAGAGCGGAGTGTGTTTTGCTCTGCATTGCGTTGCGACGGACGCTTGAAGCTCTTCTCCAGGGCACCGAATATTGAGCTGTCCCTGAGAGCACTGATCAAAACTATTTATTGTATTTATATTCTAGCATTCTAGTTTTATTTCTGATGCGCTTTGTTCATCTGTCCTTGATATTTAAGGTGATCTTAATTCACTTGAAGAGATGAAGTAGCCATTTTACATGGGAACAGGCTTTTTTTTGTTATTTTGCTTTTGAAATGGATAGGTTTTTATATGTAAATGAAGGTGCTTGCCTTTAGAGTCACCTGCTGTTTGTGATTTGTATATTCTTTTTTTTTTCCATTCTATTGAAGTCATGTCCAAATCAATGGTTTTAGTGGGGAATTGTTTTTGCTGCTAAGAACCATTTTGCCATGTATATTCCCTTTCATATTGCAGTTAAGAGAAACCCAAATGTATAATGCACTATGGTTCTTGAAAACCAAGGATTGTATGATTCTCCAATTCATTATCTTTGGACAATGTTGAATGTATCATAGTGCAAAAGATGCAAACAGTTGGGTTAAACCGTCTAAATTTATACTACAGTGGTATTCGAATGCATTACATCAACAATCTGTCACTGTATATAGTAAATGTAGCTTATAATAACATCATACAGATGTACTGATAGGGTCATTCACATCAACATTTGCCAAGGTGTTTTTTGAGTTATAAGAATCAGTGGCCCAATCCAAGATACTTTCTTGAGAGTTACTGAAAATGTGGAAGTTCCCATATATTTTCTAACAAGTTTTTTTTTTAAACAGTCATTGGTGGTGTTTGCATACTATCCTACTGATGAGGTTGCCTTGTCTAATACACAAATTCAAAACTTCACACTTGTAATCATTACTCACATTTTTCTGCATGATGCATTTAAAGTAATTTGGATTTAATCAATTAGAAATTAATTTGGGAACCTACCTAAACAATTCATTTTATATCATAATGTGGAAGTTATCAATCTGAAATGTAAAGGCCTTTTAGTTTAGGGGAATAGATGCACGTCAAGACCATTTTAGATACTTTTGAGAAGCCATTTAAATAAGCATTATTGATTGAACAGACAACTTGAATTTAAAAAAAAAAAAAAAAAATCCCTTATTTATTAACTTTCTTAACCCTCTAGCGCGCACGCACGCACACGGCTTAATAGTAAACTGGATAAGGCTTCAACATTAGACAAATAATATAAGCAGTACTGGGTACAGCAAAGCAATCAAATTTACAGTCAGTTTAGAAAGATTACTTTCCAAAATTTTGCACGAGTTGCAAATGAAGTGTTACATGGTCATTGTGTAGGCTCAAAGCTACATCATTTTTAAACGTCAGAAAAGTTTTTTTTTTTTTTAACCATCAAATACTAAATTTCTGAACAAACAGATCTTACAATTATTCATTACCCAGCAATGCTTAAAAGCACATGGGCAAACTTAAATTCCTTTGACAAGCAGTTGCATGATTGACTCCTTTAAAAAAAAAAATAATAATAAAAAATAATAATAATAATAATAATAATAAATACTTTGAAAGAGAAAAAAAAAAAAGTCACCATCACTACAAACACAAGGCAAAGTAGTATTAAATCTTTGGATTTTAATGAATTCAATTTGCCTTCTAACAGGTAAAAACACAGCTCATACAAGTCTATGAAACAGTAAAACCCAATTTAAACCCTCATCTTAAAAATGTAATCTCCGTAAAAAAGTGTTTTATTTATACAGATAGTATGTACATCAGTTTAAAAAAGCAGCAGTCCATCTCTCACAATGGCTGAATTAAAAATAAAGTGCAGATTTAGCGTCCATTCCCTCAATGTCCTCAAGACCTGGACAGCAGAGGGGCGGCCAGATCCTTCACCTGCGTGGACTTGAGCTGAGGAAGCAGACTGATCTTCATGAGTCTGCTGCTCGAATATTTCTTCCTCACGGTCTGTACATACAGATGAACATGAGCAGAATATTCAGCACAACCAGAGATGAAAGCTTTATTAGAGCAAAGAGAAAAAAAAAAAAAAAAAAAAAAAAAAAAAAAGGGAAGTGCTTACCATATGCTTTGAGAGCCCTTCATTGACCATAACCACATTTTTGGCAATAAGCTGCATGATAGGCTTTAGGTGAGCCTCATCATAAGTGGAGTAGTGTTGCTGGGTTGATGACTGAAATCAAGAAATAAGACTGAATTAAGTGATGGGGCAAATATCCATCTTTTACCCATGATGTTTTGATTCAAATATGGGACTAAGTGCAAGACAGTCGAGGAAGTGTAAATAAAACTAGACAAGTGATGTGGCACTTAAATCACAATTCTTATGTCAAATAGTATGGGAAACTTATTAGAATTACATACAGTAGACCATTATTATGCCTAGAAAAATATAATGTTTCCGCAGAAAGACAAGATTTGGTAGGGAGGATAAAAAAAAAAAAAATAAATAATAATAATAATAATAAATTCGCTTTCACTTATTTGTAGAACAAACTTAGTATGATTTTTTGTCAACTAATAGCAGCAAAAATTGTGAAACCATAGTTGTCCAGAAAAGGGTTGTGACGAAGCTTTAATAAATAAATGATACCCATTTTTGTCCATCTAGCACTAGTTGAGAGAGGCAAAGAGCAGCAGCTGCAGTCTCAGAAGGATGGTAGTGGACCATGTCATAGTCAAGTAGTGTCAGTTCAAGAAAATATTTAGCAAGAGTGTGCTTCTCAGCATCTGCCTAGAAAGCAGACAGAAAAAAGGCAAAGTATTAT
The DNA here is from genome assembly GCA_903798125.1 of Danio choprae. NCBI lineage: Eukaryota > Metazoa > Chordata > Actinopteri > Cypriniformes > Danionidae > Danio > Danio choprae. The sequence continues at coordinate 12,360,019 of CAIGQW010053631.1, forward strand.
CTTCTGAAGATCACACATTCCATCAGGGATCACAAAATCAGCACTTACATTCCCAGCCTTTGAAGCTCTCCGTAAGAAGTGCAGAGGCAGAGGACGGCCGAGCTTAAAGTTCAGCCCGCTGAGCATCAGCATCTCCATCTCTCTGATCTGAGCTTTCGTGAAGGCATCATCAGCAATGTAGGCAAAGTCCCCGACCATCGGCACATACATTTCTTCATATTTACAAGCAATCAGCATGGCAGTGACACCCACTAGCTGGAGCTTCCTACGGGTCACAGGCTGAACCTAGGGACAAGGGAAAAAAAAAAAAAAAAAAAAAAAAGAAATTAAATATAAATTAGGGGTTAACAGTTTCCATGTAAAATCCATATTTCTGGCTATCGTGTTGCTAAAGAATTGGTGGAATATTGCATTTAAAATACAAATAGCTGCAAATTAAAAACAATTACTATAACAGGATCACATATGGAAGCAGGTTTAGAGTACTCAATACATTTTTTTTTTTTAAATAGTGACTAAAAATGCATTATAAAGCCATTTATAGTACAGCACATGGAGTGGAAAATTTTTATTTAAAAAAAATAATATAAATAAAAGAAACAGGACATTGGTCATCCAGAAACCATTATGGACTGCAACTTGGGTAAATGTTAACTAGGACTTAAGTACAGTAGTTTAGACCTGCTATTGGTGCTGACATCAATTTGGTATGATTTAATGGAGGACTAGTTAATACATTTATGGCATTCACAAACCAGATGAGATAAAATGTACTCATGTTAGAGGAAAGAAAGGTTGTGGGTTTTTTTTATGTGTTCAGACAATTTTAACCAATACAATACTACACACGTTTACCACATGAAGCTAAATTGTTTAGTGAAACGTGACTCTTACCTGGAGGAAGCGATCAAGGATGGCGACGGTCATGTACAAGGTTTCCTGCAGCAGCTGAAATCTTGAGTGCACCTGAATTAGCCAGTCAACCAGGAGAGCCCGCATTCGTCCATTGATATCATATCCTTCCATGTAACGGTGACGGACAGACTGCTGACCCTGCAATCAAAGCACAGAAGCTGTAGGAGGCAGGAGCGTTCCCAAAATGCGCCGCATAAAAAAAAGCCTCGTGTACCTCAAGGCGCCTCAGATAGGAATAAATGTCCTTAACATATTCAGAGCACAGCTGAGGCATTTCAGAATCCCCTTCGTCGATGTCTTCTACTGGAAAGAGGCTGTTGGAAAAGGCTTGACACAATTCATCTTCCTTCATGCTCACATCAGCTTGAGCAGAGGGCACAGCTGCGACAGGCTGAAGGGCCTCGTGCTGGACCTGAGAACTTTTGGGTTGCACAACAGCTGACCGGCCAGCGGGTTTTACACTTTGCACAGGTACAACCTTCTGTAAAAAGGAAACAGAGGGGCGTGTGGCAATACGCTGTTTACGTTCACAAGCTGCGTGGTGCTAAATAAAAAGACACGAACCTTGGTCTGAACTGGTTTGTGGGCAAAATTGGACAGTTCGCCAAACACTGGCCTTCTCGCTGCACCGCTTACTGGCCCGCCTTTGGCACCGACGTAAATAGGATTGTTTGCATTGCGCTGACAAAAAAAATATATATAACTATACTTAAGAGGAGAATAAACTTACATACAAGCCATTTCAATACAAACATTAGCAGGCTAGGCTAACAACATTGACGCTGTTTTGATGCTACAAATCATAGAAGTTACACACAAACGCTCTTTTCTTCTCCAAATACTCACCAGAGCGTGCATTTCCATGATGAATATGCTTTTTTGGAGAGGACTCGCTGAATTAAAATGAAAAATTAAAATGCCGTTTATCTTCGTTTGGTGTTACTCGTCCAACTCAACTAAAAACAAGCCGTGCGTATACAGTACAAAGGCCTGCTGGTGATTCAAATACCGCTCCGCGCTCTCTGATTGGTCACTGGCTGGGGGAATACTGAAGTTCGATTGGCTGAAAAGAGAGGCGGCGCTTATCAATCATCCCTCATCTCCGGTTTCACATGTAGCTTTGTAATAAACGACATTCATCTCATTTAAAGATCGACTGGAGTTGTAAATGGTAGTTAAGTAGGGATAAAGTTTTATATGATGTTGATGCTGGTTCAACATAATTTGCTATTCAAAGGCAGGGCACATTTAAAAAAGTTAAATGTTAAACACCATTAGAGAAACTTTAATGTTAACCATCATTAGAGAAACTTGGAAGACCTACGTATGATTTCCCTAAGACCTAAACATTTACGTAAAATTATAACATGTGCATATGCGCACACACAAATTCTTCATTCTTGTACCATATGTGAAATATTTAAATTAGAAAACAATTGTGAGTAAATATAAGCCTGCAATAATGAAATCCTCCTCATTCACAATCACAAATAGTTTGAAAAGTCAGAGTATAAATATTATTTTAAGAAAACCAAAGTTGACAGTGACATTTGACTTTTTGTGACAGTGACATTTGACAATTTTTATTTATGCTGTATGAAATCCAAAAGTTTACATTCTTAATCAGCTGTTTCTAAATGGTCTCTCTAAAAGTGAGGGGGACGTATCGCCCTAATGCTACGCCCCGGCTGCCAACTATCTGGTTACCAAAATTAAAACAACAACAAAAAAAGGTATATCCTTTTCTGTTCTCCTCAAAAGAAAATATAGGTTGGAACCAATGGAGGGTGAACAAATAATACATTTATTTGTTTGTTTGTTTAATTTTGGGGTGAATCAATATTTTAACTACCTTTTAATGCAAGTGACTATAAGGAAACCGTGTGTTGTTTTAAAAAAAAGAAAACAAAAAAATACTATTCAAAGGTTTATACAATACAAATTATTTCTGATAAATAAGAACAGAATCATTTGCATTTAGGTTCAGAACACAAATCCCACTAGTTCTATACTGCCTTAATCTGCTGAAGTTTTCAATAGTGTAAAATCTAAGATAAATAAGGATATCAAAGTAAATGAATACAAAAGTGATTAAAATAAATAAACAATTCACATGTTCAAGTACATGAAATAATCAACCAACAGCACATTTGTAGAATTTAACATTAAATATTACAAGAATTAAACGCTAAAGTATAGACTTATAAAAAATAAATATATGCCAAACAATACTTTATATTATTTTTTTTCACAGTATGAACTGGGTGTTTTTTTCTAGAAACAATGTAAATGCCTTAGAGCTTGAGATGCCTTGCATGAAGATGGTCATATGAAGGTGTCCTTCCTTGGTGTCTAAAAAAACCCAAAAAACCTGGTATATATAGTGAGCTAAGAGTAGCCTACATAAAATTAACACATAAATGACTCTATTTTTAATGGATTTGGCACTTTTATATTCTGAAAAAAAAGTTTTATTGTAATTATGCTCAGTTCTGTATAGCGTTATTTACAAATAGGCTACGCTTCATTGAAAATGTATTATACACATAGACATCACCTTTTTGGAAAGGACACTACTGTAAAACTGCAGGTCAACTACTGTCCACCCTATACACAAAAAGCTTTTCTGATTTTGACTATAATGTACTAAAGTGCACTTTTTGTAAAGCTGCTTTGGAATGATAATTATTGTGAAAGTATTATTAATTGTTTTTTTGTAAGTATTATTAAATATTGCTTTACAAATATACTTAAATTGTTTGCATATAAACATTTTCATTCATTATTTAATTTTCTTCCTTTATTAATCAAGAGTCGCAACAACGGAATGAACCGCCAACTTATCCAGCATATGTTTTATGCAGCAAATGCCCTTCCAGCCCCAACCTATCACTGGGAAACACCCATGCACACTCATATACTAAGGACAATTTAGCTTACCCAATTCACCTATACCACATGTCTTTGGACTTGTGGGGGAAACCGGAGTACTTGGAGAAAAACCTACGCAAACACGGGGAGAACATGCAAACTCCACACAGAATTGCCAACTGACCAAGCCGAAGCTCGAACCAGCGACCTTTTTGCTGTGAGGCGACTGCGCTACCCACTGCGCCACTGCATCACCCAGAAACATTTTCATTGTTTTATAAATAACGACAAACCAAAAAAACTAACAAACAAGCTGATTTTGTACCTTCAGTTTTTATTAATATTCTAGAGCAGGGGTGCCCAAACATTTTCTTATAAAGGGCAAAAAACCAAACTTGATTGAGGGTGGTAATATACCAAACTGTATTACGTTAAACTTGCTATGGGTAATTTATACAAAACAATAGCTAGAAAACATTGCTTTATATTCATTAATGCAGTATATATTTATAACAGAGTAGAGGCCAGGGGAGCACCTGTTTTTGCCTTAATTTGCTCGCCGATGTTTTCTACATTGTCTTCTGTCCGTCGAGTGACAGTATTTCCATTTTTAAAAATCAGATTCATTTATAGATAGATTTCATTGAAACATTTAATTTCAGTTTGTGTTTTTATAGCTGAGCAATAAAACAAACAAAACAGAAGGTTATGTTAAATTAGAAATGACAACCTCTGTTAAAGGCATTGGTCCCAAACCTCAGCATCACTCTTTTCTCTGATGTTATGGTGGGCCAAATCAAAGATTACCATGGGCCAACTTTATACATGAGCGTTACCACATTCTGCCACAAGAGAGCGCGAGGCGACCAACTCCCTGTTACAACACATCAAATCACATCGGTCGAGATTAAAAAAAATACACACAATAAAACATCAGTACATATTCACAAGATTCGATGGTTAGACAATATAGTCATTAATAGTTTTAACTATCTAATTTGCAGTGGCCTTCAGGGTTGTTGTTGTTGTTGTTATCTTGACGAGTCGTCAAGGATACAGGGATGTCGTAAAATGTCGAAACGTGCGTGCGTGTGTGTGCGTGCGCGTAGAAGCAGTACTGTTCGCATACATATACACACACATAGCAGCGCTGTAATGGACGCCGCGGATCGGCAGGAATGGGGACTCGCACCCGAGGGCAAACGGCGAGGAATTCGTGTCATATAACCATTAAATAAAATGTCCTCTCGCTACGTTGAGTCCGCCGTGCCGTTTAACGCGTGTTACTGAAAATCGCGTGAGTATTCTCGTAGATTTAAAGCGGAATCGTCGAAATATCCGTCAGTTAGCGGGGAGGCTAAAGCACTGGGCCTCTCTGTCGGGTCTGTGTGTGTGACTGTCAGTTTCACACAAGCCTCCGCTGACGTTCACTCGCTTCCCCAATACTTTTCTACTTCTGTCGACGAAAACCGTACCCTGGAAAGGGGGTAAAGTCCGCGCGGGATAGTTTTCTAGTTTGTATAGAGGTAAGTGGAGCTGTTTACGTCTGTTTTAATGGTTAATTACAATTGGTAGGAGCTATTGTTTGACTATCTGGAGAGGCTAATAGCCCGCCGCTAGCAGTTTTAGTACAGAGTGTGTTTGTCCCAGTACACCCAGGCCCAATGGACTACTGATACATAACATTAACGGTCACTATTGCCGTAAACGGTATTTTTGGGATGAGATTTTACAGTTTGTAATGCTGTCAGCTGATGTGTTGATTAAAGTGAGAACAACAATAGCAAAATGCCATAGGCATCCCCCCCTTGTTTATCAGTTATTCGTTGCCTTTGTGTTGTGATTTACGGGATTATTAGTGGACCAGATGTTGTTTTTATTATTAGAAATAAAAATAAAAATAAACAGATTTCGTCTGGCCATTTTAAGACGAAATTGGTCAGCAGCTCTTGTTTTCTATTGACCAGCCAGCTGGATCAGATTCCAGCCTTTGAATTCACAATAAAAAATTTAATGTTCCCCCTCTGGGAGCATGACATATGTGGTGTTGACTGCCATAAATCAGTGACATCTGATATTAAAGCGATTATTAATATCACCATGGCTCACACCACTGCTGTTTTGTTCACAACATCTTCTCTTTTACTGTGTACTTCTACCATCAAAAACAAATCGTTTTTTGTCCAGTTCTGAAAACGTTATACATGGTATTTGGCTTAAAGGCTTATTAAAAAGATGATGTCATCTGCCTTAATAAAGAAATAATTTGTATGTATTAATAATGAAGTGCTTCAGCTTTCCAACATAAGATGTCATGCCTGATGAAGGATTTTCCATCCTCACAGTATTTCCCAGATTTAAGGAGAGGATTGTCTGTCACAGTAGTTTGGATTTAGGTTTTTGGTTCTTTTTGAACTGCAAAATAATTGAAATGGTGATTTTGGACTGATAACGGGAAGTTAAGGACACGCTAAGGAAGTACTTTTATAATTTTACTTCCACGTGGAAGTATGTACAGCTGCATGTTTACAGCCATTTTGATCAGAAAGTATACTTTTCAATGATTTTGATTATTATTTTTTGTAACTAATAATTATGTTCCTTGTATGTATGTGTTTTTGCCATTGCCAACTGGTGTTTTCAGATTAATTTTTTTAGACAAATTTGCCCAACACATTTACAAATGCTAAAACACCCCCAACAATTAAAAAATGCAATTCATCATTTAAATCAATAAATATTGTCACATTCTTCAAAATGCAACATTTAAATATCATGTTTGCTTAATTTACATATAGGAAACATATAGAAAACGATTATATTTGTGCGTGTGTGTGTGCGTGTGTGTGTGCGTGTGTGTGTGTATGTGTGTGTGTGTGTGTGTATGTAAAAAGTATAGAAAATAGTAAAGTTGAAGAAATGGAGTAGATACAAAGGGACTTTTAATTTTTTATAATTAGGTTCAGGTGCTTTCAGTGAACATGTTATCATAAAATTGCAGCTTTTAAGATCTGATTTGTTTGAATTATTGTAAGTGAATTAATTTACATTGTTCCATGTAATTTATTTAAAATATGAATCTATTTTACCATAGTATATTCAATGGAGAATCTGCACTCATCTGCTGCTCCGGCGCTTGCGTTTAAATGGCCTTTAAATTATGTTTAAGTCTTGTTTTATGCTTGAACAACTAAATTAATGCTGAATTCTATTTAATGGATTACATTTGAATTAAATTAGATTATCGATGCTTTAAAAGGAACCTTATCGATGGCTGAAAAACAGTTGCTGTGCATATATCCCATTCCTTTTCAAATTAATTTTAAGGATATTGAAAAAAAGAACATTGCTATATTTAATTTTTCTTTGATATATATTGCGATATAGAGTGTGATTTCACCACATTAAATGAATAGTTCTATTTGGACAGAATTCATAATTTTAGATGCATCTGGATAATTTTATAAAGGAGAGCATCTGCATAAAATATAATAAACCAATACAAATACAAACGGTCATGAATATTAATGAGCTCTGACATGCAGCTCTCAGTACCTGCTTTCTCTCTCTCTCTCTCTCT
>CAIGQW010053631.1:12367484-12406942 GCA_903798125.1 Danio choprae
CACACACACACACACACACACACACACACACACACACACACACAGTAGTTTCAGAGTACTCTGAAATAAACACAATAATCGTACTTCATTTGTCAGACAATATTTTAACAACTAGTGTAGATGCCTTGCATCTCATATATCTTTATTCTTTACCAGCACATGTAACATCTTGTTAAAAAGTAATTCCGTCATTCCAAGTTCATAATAGTTTAAAAGGCGATGATAATTAAACTTGGCAGTTTGTTAATTTTTTTAGTTTGCTGAAAGAATAATTTGCTCCTTTGTTTTTTGTTTTTTTTGGGAGCTTCTCCTTTGTTTTTTTTCACGCATCCCTTCCGCATTTGTCCATTTCTGAAAGGATGTGAGAAGCACTTCAATAATCACATGCACATTGTTATCATGAGCTCAAGTTAATTATTTTAAATATCGACATGCGGCGAGCTCACGCAAATAGAGCTCTCTAGAAAAAGTGAAGCCACTCGTGCTTTCCACAAGCTTTTAGACAGCCTCGTGAACAACAACAGGTCACACAGCAGATTCTGCTTTTCTTCTTGGCTTTGTGTCTGTTTGTCGCAAGACGACAAGGTTTGTTTGAGCTCGGGATAACCATGGCTCATTATTATATGTATATATTATTACGATGTAATGTTTCGGCTGTGTATTTACAAATGCTGATTCCTGTGTTTTCATTCTCCTGGCTTGTTGCTTGCGCTAGTGACGATTTCTTTGTGAACCAATAGTGTTCAGCTGCGCGTCTAGCTCCACCCTTTTGGTACTGTTCTGTTTTTTTGATACCCTTTAGAAAGGGAACCCAAAAATTGGTACGGTATGGTTTTGCTTTTTGGTACCTTTTGAGAGTGGAAACGGACATAATAGTGTACCAAACCATTTCACTCAGTGAGAACGGGCCATTAGATGTATCTTTAGTTATTTTAACTTATTTAATTTCAGGTGATATTTACAGTTATACACCCATACTTGGGTTGCATGTCCTGCTATTGCTTATGGTGGAGCTACTCAACATAGATATACACAGTGTTCCTTGGGGAAAAAATTAAAACAGTCCCCTATAATCCCCTATCTTCTGAAATCTGTATCCACCTTGGCGTCAAGAGGCACTGCCGCAATGGGCCCCTCTGGGGCTTCCTCATATGGAAGTGCTGTGGTGCACTTTGTTGCATGGCACAGTGGTACATCACAGGTTGACAGGATCAGCCTCAGAGGAGCCTTGGAGAGCAGTCTAACTCAGGGATGTGAATGAACACAGTTTGAGTTCTTATTTGAAGTGAAGAGTGAATATTTTGGTATGGCACAAAAGTTATAAGCTTTGACAGTTACTAAATATTAAGTAAATAGATCAGTCACTCTATTATCATGTTGCCAGCCCATCTTACCATAAGCTTGCCATAAGTCTTGCCATAACTGTTATGTACTGGATGGATAAGCTTACACTATAAACCGAGGTTATCCATTACCATTATCACAGTAATTGTCACTAATCATGGAGGAATTAGCTTGTGCAAATGTCTGATAATGTAATTATCCATATTGTTTGCAAATAATTGAGAAATGTAGTGAAATTACAGCCTTCCTTTTTATGTTCTTTCTTGAATTTAATTGATACTTACTATGTCACTTCACTACGTCACAGTCATGCTCTGATTCATTGCTAAATAACTAGGGGTGTGACGAGATGCTTGCTTCACAAAATGAGACACAAGATTGGGTTCACGAGAACGAAACAAGATTTGTACCCTCTTTGGGATTTGGGGTTCTTTACTCACTCTGTAGGTGCAGAGAATAGTGTCAAACAGCCGTGTGTGTATGGCTTATCCTGTCACAAAATGCGGCTAAACGTCCTACACGACGGTAATAGTTTGATTCCGGTGTTTACATATCTGTACTGCACTTCAATAATACGACTAAAATAGGAATACTCCACGTCTTAATTCCATTTGTGTTTACGATGATTATGACTTTAAGCATATTTGTAGTGCTATCCAATCGCATGGTTATGAACAATAATCTGTGTGGCTGCAGTTGTAGCCTATGTTGGACCTGGCAGCTGCTGAACTCCGGTAAAAAGCCAACCTGGGTTGCCAGGTGTGTGCAAAGCACTTGATTTTCAGTTCAAATACAATCCTGCCTCCAATCTTTAATGCTAATTTCACCCTCACACTTCATCTTAACATCACAACTCAAGAGACTGTTCACCTCAACAAGAAATCTTGTCGTGGTTTAATCTCGCGAGATCTCGTCATACGAGATCTTGTCACACCCCTATAAATAACCAGTCAGAGTGCTCTTTTTAACCGATAATCCGACAAAGATTCTACATGCTGAATTGGGCTAACTTGATCTGATGTTAACCCGACGTGAGCCTGTGTGTGGAACACACTAAACCAACTAGCCTGACTGGCGGACCCCAATGATCGACCATCGGCTTGGTGTGTCCCGGCCTTAAAAATAATGTCACCATCAAATCTGCAGTGGTGGTTTCTGAAAATTAAATAATTCATTTGGCCACCAAAGGAAAAAAAAACATTATTATGTCATTTAAAATTGTAATAATATTTCTAGTGATTTACCAAATCCTGGTAACTCTTTTTTTTGATCTGTGTGGTTTCAATTAAGAGTAATGGACCATTAATTGCAACAGAAATGTGATGGGAAAAGTGATGTTAATAAACTGTAAACAAATGACTTTTGAGTGAATAATTATAAAAGAAAATACTCTAAACATTTAGGCTCAAATGTGTGTGTGATTTGCTAGAACATGTCTTGTCAAATCCTTTGCATTATATAGTTTCCCCTTTATTAAGATTTGGCCACTTCACTGTAAAAAATGCAGGTTTCCACACAATTCCTTCATGTTGTCCCAACACAATTCGATTGAGTTAACTTAATTGCTTTTACAAATTTAGGTTAATTGAACATAAAACAATTAAGTTATCCCCCAAAAAGCGTCAAGAATTGTGTTGATTATAAATAAGTAGTTTGAACAAGCAGCAAGAATATTGTTTTGAGTGTTTGGTACATATTTCACCTATATAACAATTGATTTTAAAAAAGGGTCAAGCCTAAAACAGCCTTATACTTATTAATAAAAGCTTAAAAATCAGCTTGAGACATCTCTGAATATTTAAATATATTAATGTTTTTTAATATTTGTTATAGTTTTTACTGTATTGTTGATAAAATAGATGTAGCCTGATTAGATCAAATCAAAGTGACCCTAATGTTGTGGTAGTGTATGTAAATATTTATTCCCCACTCTAGACATGGTATCATTAACCGTAAAGTGGATCTGATTCTTGACACTAATTTCACAGAGAAACCATTTTTTGTTATAAACATGTTAAGCTTTGTTGGTAATATATACATATTAAAGAGGTAATTCACCCAAAAATGAAAATTCTGTCATCAGTTACTCACCCTCAAGTGTTTTCAAATATTTATGCATTTCTTCTGTTAAACACAAAAGAGGATATTCTGAAGAAAGCTTGAAACCTGTGAACATTGACTTCCATTGTTCCTACTTTGGAAGTCAATGGTTACCGGTATTCAGCTTTGTTGAAAATATCTTCTTTACAGAAGAAAGAAATACATAAAGATTTGGAGCCACTCAAGGGAGAGAAAATAGTGAGTAGATTTTCATTTTTGTGTGAACTTTATGACTGTCTTAGCATCCACAAAAGTCTAATGATATTAAACCCTTGAATGGTTTGATAGACGCTTCGTTCATCCCAAAGAGAAATTGTTTTTAGATCCTGTCGTATGCAGGAAAAATCTCTGCCACCAATTCACTCAAAAATAAAGACTACATTCCTTGTGAAACAGATGGCCGCTTTCATAATTTAAAGGTAAGGGAACTCTGGCCCCTACAGTGGCTGCTGTGAAGCGTAAGGCGTTTGGGGCATGGTGCCACTCTGGGTACCGAGATGTTAATTAGGGAAGGCTGAAGAAATGTTAGAGCATAATGGGATTCTGGTGAATGGAAGAGTGATCGGAAACATGGTGAGATTTCGATTAAAGAGGGAGAGATGGTTGTGAGATGAGAATAATAGAGGTAATGAATAAAATGCCTGAATTGGTAGATTTTCATAATGAGAGGAGGAAGAGGCTTTGTGGACGTTGGTAATCATTGTGAACATTACGGGCAGTGATGGATAAATACCCATTATGCAAGCAAGCGGTAACCTAATTTGAGAGGGATTTAATTAGGTTGCTTCAGCCCAAATAACTGCATTATATAAGGATCAAGATTCAGGTGCTCTTCATATACACCTGTATTAAATATCACCATTTTATGCAAAACAGCAAACAGCTGTCTGCTATTAGGCCTCATATTGTGTGAGAGATGCGGGCTGCTCTTTTCCTGTGTTGTTATCATAAGAATAATAGAAAACTGGGTGGGAAATTGTGACCCCTAGTACCATTATCCCGTGTATGGTAGATTTATGTGCGCAGTCTTTTGGAGGAGGTATTAACCAGCTCCTGAAATGTGTGCAGTTGCTCGTTGCTGTCTGTGGTGCAAGAGATGACCTTTCTTTAGTCACCATTTCCTTGCTTTTATTACAGCGTGAACAAGAGCATGGATAACAACCCTGTCTGACTCATGTTTGGCCAGAAATGGCTGGTAAAACAACTAAGTCAGGCTTAAATTTTGATTTGGAGACATAATTCTTTTCTATAGAAATACATGTGTAAAAATAACTATATTTTTGTTAAATCCACTATATGTGGTACAATTGCTTTTATTCCAACATTTAAAAAAAATGTGGTCTTTGTTTGGTTGGTCTGTGTGGAGCTCTACAACAGGATCACCTATTTATTTAGCATTTTTGTTTTGTTTGTCTGTTTATTAGGGCTGTAAGAATATTCAAACCAAACTGAAAAAAATGTGGTACTCTCATAGCGAACTGAGGTCCCCTTCCCCTTCCCACCAATTCCCCTGAATGTATTGATGTATGGATGGATGATGGATAGTGTATTTGCATTTTAGAGCATTCCAAATGTAGCCTACTGTATGGTAACAAAGTGTTTATTTCTGTCTGTTTATATGCTGTCGAGGTATTTCCTTTTCGCTTACCCAGATAAGCTGACTGCATCAGAAACATGTGAAGCCAGTGTATAAAATTAATAAAGTTTTCAGTTTTAGTTATTGCTGTTATTAAGTCAAAAGTGAATCTGGTGTTTTGCCACAGCACAAATGCTGTCCCCTTAGCAAACTGAACGGAATTGTACCATGGGGCATTACTGTGAACTGAACTGAACTGAATCGTGACATTAGTGTTACACCCCTAATTTTTATTGAAATTTGTCTTCGTCTATTCTCCATGTAATTTGTTTCATAATTTGTGAGCAATGTTCTAATTTTGTGCATGTTTTTCTGTGTCTTCCAGTTGTAGGATTGCTGATTTTCCAATGGAACCGTAGGATTTACCGTATTAAGCCTCAGTGGCACTTTGTTGTGGGTTAAGTCGCCATGAAGAGTGAGATTCCGGCTGATGCACGACGTAAGCAAGAGCCCCTGAAGGGGCCTCTGGCTAACCCCGAACCCATGGAGACGGCAAAGAGCTTCCCTGCTGAGATGGAGGTGATTGGCAAGGCAGGAAGTGATTTCCCTTCTCCGCTGTGTGCGGAGACCAGACATCGGCCTTCACGAGATGCTGGAGGTCGCAGAGACTGTGACAGGGGCTTGTTGGGGCGCAAAAAGCGCAAGAGCCAGCAGCCTGGGCCCTCGTATTGTTCTCTGAAGGAAGCGCCAATGAACGAGGCGACCATTACTCCGCCCCGCCACAGACCCATGCTCCTAGAGACACGTAGCGAGGATGAGAGGAACCCAGAGTCCTCGTTAAGTGACTGTGCATCTTCGCCCTCCTCCAGCCTTCGATTTGGTGACTCGGACACTCTTAGTTCAGAGGAGGATGGCATGCCAATGACAGTTAGACAGCAGCTTAAAGCTCCCGGTTCGGCCTCAACTGGCAGCACAGGGAGCGGCACAGGCACAGCAGTAGGCATTCGGCCGCTGCTCGCTCGGACTCATGCCAGCAGGTCACACAAGTGGGCGCGCCTTGAGCCCGATAGCAATCATGTGAAACGTCCATGTCTCAGCTCACGCAGGCCATTGCACAGGAAGCGTTTTGTAAAGGGTGGGGCAGGGGGCGTGGCCCAGCGGACTCCAAAACAGAAGGAGCGATTACTGCTGCAAAGGAAGAAGCGAGAAGTGATTGCACGAAAGAAGTATGCCCTCTTGCACAGTACCAGCAGCTCCAGTGAGGAGATGACCTCTGATGACTCCTCCCCTTCCTCCACTGAGGCAGAGGATGAACTCTGTGTGGATGTTAACAGCAGTAGCAGCCAAGCCAGCACTGCGGCTGTGGCATCAGGTAAATCCGCTATTTATATCATTTTACTGTTGCCCAGTCATCACAACTTACTGTTTTTAAATGAAGTATACAGATACAGAGAGCTCACTGTTTGTCCCCTGGTTTGCTTTGAATCATTTGTTTTTCTTTTTAATGAATTAGAAATTTTTGCATAAAAAAAAAAGTTTAGTAAAAACACATTATTCTGACACAATGCACCAACAATCACGCACCCACCACTGGTTTTAAGCATGTGAACAAGTCAAAGGAGGTGGGTAACTCAAGTTGCAAATTTTAAAAGGGACTAGCATGCAAAATTCACTTTTACATGTTGCTTGAACACTGATATGTCCTCAAAGTGTGTATAAACAGCCAGCATATAATGGTCAAAAATCCACCCACCTTTTTAATAAGCCCCATAAATCAGTCTACAATTATGCTGTTTTAGATTTCGCTCCCTACTCTGCTGTCAAAAGCTCAGATCATGACCAGTGATGATCTGCCCTGTTAGCATAGATCAGTATGACTCATTGGATTCAAGTGAGAATGTTATGTTTATGTTCTAAGTCATAACCGAATAATCATTAAGTCAGGCACATTGACATAATTATTGGATATAAATGAGTTGTACCATTCAGACGGTTCATTTGCACATTATAAATTTCACAGGTTCAGAATGATGAAGTAATTCACAAATCTCAGCAGCTTGTTCCCTTCAAGCCTTGAGGTTGAGTAATTTATTAAATGACAAAAGCTTAAACTAATTTTAGTTTAAACACAGATAAATGTATACAGTTCGCTTATTTGTTGGGTTTGGGTGCTTTGCGTTTGTTTGCGATAATTAGTCTACCATCATTACAGACTTTTAAAGTACATAAAAGCTTGCCCTGGGTATCCATTTGAAGTACCAGACTTGAGTGCAAAAAAAAAAAGATTTATTTTTATCTAAAATATTGTGTGAATATGTGTGAATGGCTCTTTTAAGTACCAAATCAGCTCTTTAGAGTGGGTGTACACAATTTGTAAATAATTTATTTTGCAGTCATTTGTGATATTCAGCGAAGTTTGAAAAAAAAAAAAAATATCTTCCACAAACCTGTACATTATTTTTATGTAACTACTTTCCTACAACACATATAAGCAAATAAGTTTTAAATAATTTCCCATTTTGTTTCAAGCCTGCAAAAATAATACAAAAAATAATAATGCTAATAAAAATAAAGGCTTGTTTATTGGTCATAACTGTGCACTTTTTAAAAGATTTATGTTATGTTACCATAACTTTTGTTTTTAAGAGATGGCTACAAGCCGTCAGCATCAGCAAGTCATTCTGTGCGTGTTACATGCTGCAGAATGTTTGAATTTCCTGTTGAGCAACAGCTAGTCCTTACCCAACCCTCTCACCGCTTTCTCTACGGTTCACACATTCCCTTCTCACGGAGATCTACACCACTTGATTGAATATACATACATTGTACCGATAAAACCACAGAAATGTGTTAAAATATCCACAGCTAGCAATGCGTCAGCAAAGAACCTGCCATAAATAACTAGTGGTCTAGTGCTTCATTTGACTTTTTTTCTTTTTTCATTCTCTCCCTCTCTCTCTACCTTGCCACTCACTCATACCAGCATGTTTTCATGCATACGTGTGATTAGTCTGCCACTCTATAACACTCAAAAATACTGATAGCTGCCTAAAAAGGTAGATCAAATCATTGAGATGAAAGTTATATTAAAAATATAGCTACATTTTAGGTGTTGTGTGTTTTTATAGTATTGTTATTGACATGTGTTGTTAGTTATAGGCTGTGATTATCATCTGTATAAATCTATTAACATCCAATTCCTTTTCCAATAATTGATGAAACACCTTTATCCTTAACGTAAGAAAACAGAATATTGGTTCTCATATCAGTTGTTTGAGTTGGCTCCCTAAACCTAATGTGAGTGACTTGGAAAATCAGTGAATTTCTTTGGAAATTAGTGGATGAGATCAGAGCAGCTCTTCAGCCCCCCAGATGTTTCCGTACTTTGCGATCCTCACATCAGTTATTCTGGAGAAGCACTGCTGTTACATCACTTTTAAGGGTTTAACGGTACACAGAAATTACAGCTCAGTCTGGACCTTGGTTTTAAAGAGCCCCTAATATGGGTTTTTGAAAATGACCTTCCATGCGGTGTGTAACAGCACTAAGTCAAATAAATGAATTGAGTTGGGTTCGGATCTTTTGCTTGAACGCATCAATGTCGACATGGTACATCACCAAATATATAGTTCCAGATCCGGTAAAATGTGAACGTGCTTTCCCTTCAGACACTAGGGGAGCGCGGGGGATCACGGGACTGATCATGATGCGAAGATGACGATCACTGACAGATGGAGATTCGGCTGATTTTTTCATATGATTACCAACATATAAAAATATATTGATATAAAATATATTGTGTGAGGCGGCTTTTCAAATTATATTCAGTGTGCGCACAGAAATTCTGTACATCTAAAGGCCAGATGTACACTGGGACGATTTTTAGTTTTGATTAATGCGAATACTGACCAAGATGTCATAGCTACTAGCAGTGGGAGAAAAAAAAAATCGATGCATCGCGATTTTTTTTTTTTTCTTCTAAGAATTCTGAATCGATTCTCAAAGCTTCAGAATCAGTTCAGAATTCAAATTAGATTGCAGGTGCAGTTCTGCATGAGCACAAGCTCTAAACCAGGGGTGCCCAAACTCGGTCCTGTAGTGCTGGTGTCCTGCATAGTTTAGCAAACAGTTAAAAACAAAAGCATAGAAACTCCAATTCTGGTTAAAATGTAAAAGTTGTAAATGTACAGCAGAAGAAATCAGAAAAATGTAGTCATTTTGGAATCGGATTATGACTCCCAGAACGGAACTCTTTAAAAAATTTATCAGATGCTTTTTTTTAAACTTCTTTCTTCTTACCATTGTAATTTTAGTTGCAAGTTTGTTTTGCTATTGAGAAGAAAATATGCAGCACTTGTTCAATTATTCATCTCTCAGCAAATTAGATATGTTAACAGTATGTTAACAACTATTTCAAACTACTGCTTACACCTAAACGAAGAAAAGAAATACAGGCCTATAGAGTACAGCTCTTTCAATCATGCCCTTAAAATTGAGACCTTTGTTGCTGTCATTATGTAATTTACTTAGCATGTGGCCTATTTACCCACCATGGGTTAACCAAGACATCGCAAATTCTTTTCCAAACGTTTGCAGACTTCTAACTCTTTAGTTCATTGTCTTATATCAGTAGTAGGTCAGGTTTGAACCCATAATATATTGCTACATGTTTACTCCTGTAAGTTGTAGTTGTGTTTGGTAGTGTGATGATGTCTTGTGGGCAGCATAGGGAACGGGGTAAGAGCAGGGTGCTAAGCAGCAGCACTCAGTGGGAGAGCCAACCCTAACAACAGACCCCGGAGAATGGTGATGCATCTCCTGAGCCACGAGCTTCTGGCTCAGTGCACAAACATGCCTAACATAGATAGTATAACACAACAACCTTACAATGCTGACATACAATTGTTTTACCATATTGCATTCCGTACAGTTGTGCATCTTTATTAAAGCTGCATTGCTCAAAGATTAGAATCTAACTTCTATAAAAATGCTTTAATAGGAAAAAAAATAAACAAATCTGAAGGGAATGCTGATGTAATAAACTTAAGCTAAAATATGTACTGCATTTAATATTTTATTAAAATGTATAGTGGTCACATAACTGCTGTAATCATTTCATTTCAGTGATTTTTCTTTCATGTATTTTGAGATTTACTGTAGAAAATGGAGCTTGAGCACAAGTTGTTTGTCAGTCGCAAGATATGAACCAGCTATCCTTGCGAGCTTTATTTTGAACACACCCTGGCCTCTTGACACCAAATCCAGGCAGAGCCCGAGTTAAAGAAGGAATGAGAAGTCAAGCAGGAGAGCCAATCAGAAGAGAGATGAGTGATTGTACTACAGAAGCCTGTGCCTGCACACTGCAAAGCACATCTTTGACTGACCTACATTTAGTTCCCCAGCACGCACACACGCCTGCCTGAAGCATTGGTTGGCTCCACTGCTGCACCAAACCATCATCAATTAAACAGCTGTAGCTACTGAGGCTGATGTTGCTCCTGCTACTCGTAAGGCCTAGTGTATCATTCAGGATCTCAAGTAACACTTCGAAACTACAGAGCGAAGATGACCACAGCTCGCTTTGATGGTAGTGTTTATGCACTTCTCATCACAAAACCAGCAGGGGTAATGTTAAATATTCAAATACTGAAGATGCATGTTGGTTCTACTTAAGAAATTGTAAAAGTTTACCCAAGGAGCCCTTTGCTTATTCGAGAGCTGGATGTTTTGGTGATGACAAACATCATCATCATGAGTTTTGATGATTTTCAGTGACTGCAAGTCAAAGCAATAAGAGTTGGATGTAACCTTTTCCATGGAGGTAGTGATGATGTTTCAGTACCTGTATGATGCTTTGGAATTCTAAATGGTGTACAGGGACAACCAGCTTACCTTTCTTGTGCAACCATTTGCCTTTATCACAATTAAACAAGTGGTTTTAAAATTAGGGTCCAATTAGCAAAAGTTTTAAGGGAGCACTTACACCTGTCTCATTTGAAACATTTGCATTGGAATCTGAATCATAAGTCAGGATATATGCGAACACATCAATGCCATTTGCAAACCAGTTGGTCTGAGATCATCAGAACACAGTGGTCTCAACCCACCGGTAGATGCAATCTGGAGTTGTCCGTTTGTGATAAGTAAGCAGTGTATATAAACATCAACCCAATTACTTTGTTCATGTTAAGTAAATTAAGTAAGATGTCAACTGTATTTAAATTCATCAAATGCAATTATTTAATTGAGATTGATACAGAAAGTGCTTATGTAAACATGGCCAATGTACAAAAAGTTATTATATACATTTTGTGATAAACAAATTTTTAAATGTGTTCAGAAGAATACATTTCAGAACAGTTGTCCAGAAGTACATAAAAATACAGTCAAATCTTTGATTCTTGCTCAAAACGTGGCCTGCTGTGCAAAGAAAGCAACAACAGCCCTGTGGAGCTGTTGTCTTCCTATTCTGATTGATGAGCAGAAACCCACAACAAACCTGTTCTTTCTCTGAGCAATGAGATGATTGTAAATTTTTGTCAGTTTTAGAAATATTCACTACTGAAAGCAAATCAAACAGAAAAGAAAGTCTAACAATTTAATCGTTGTTTTGGAGCAAATTATAAAAATGATTTGAGAGTTTTTATTGATCTATTTTTCATGCTGACAGGGTCATGGAAAGTTTATAATAAATATACCTTGTAGTTATGGTAAGTTCTAGGAGGTATAAATGCAAGTAATTGCTCACAGTAAGGGCTCTTGTATGTTTGCTCTGAACAAGTATTTTCCAGTGCAGAAATATTAGCATTAATGAGCCTAATTTCCTTCAGGTGTCTTGGATGAGGACGTGGTTGTGATTGAAGCGACTCCTGCTCCTGCAGTGCCTGCCAGTGAGGAGATCAACGTCACCTCCACAGACAGTGAAGTGGAGATCGTAACCGTCGGAGATGCCTTCAGGTGAGATTTTTCATGAGTATCTCCCTGTAGTTTTAAACAAATATTGAACTATTTGAATGGTATCCCTACTGAACTTGATTCATATGGCATTATAGAAAATCATCGGAATTTCAGGATATCAGTATTTCTGTTGAGAAGCTGTTGGTACCCTAGTCCAGATGAGAGGGCACATCTGGGTTTAGACATGAAGCTGGCAGTCTACAGTGTTATGAAGGCATTCCACTGAGCTTTCAGCTGTTATTGTGTACTTTGAGGATGAGCCCCATATCAGAAAGTACGCCATCTTTCTGTGGATCAAAACCAAACAGAGTTTTCATGGTTCCTTAAAGTTTTTGACCTGCGGGATGTTCACATTCTTGTAAAAAGAGTTTGGTACAATGAGTGTTTTTTTGAGTGTTGTAAAGATTTCTTTTGAGTCACAGAAAAGCAGAGACTTTGCATGTAGATTTGATTTTCAACTTGCTGTACGGCATATCCATTTAATAAACTCTACAGCCTCCGGTATTTTGGCTGGGTTTGCCCAAACTATGTCAGACGTTGCTCTCAGCAGGCCTTCCTTAGAAATCTGATAGAAGCTCTAAACTCAATCACATCTTACGTGGTTTTGTCCGAACTGCGCCCCCTCTTCCCGTTGCTTGATTTGGTTTCAGTGTCCCGCTTCTCTCCTAATTGTTATTGAGGCGTCTGTTCCTAAGCTTAGAATCATTGCTTAATTCTATTACTTTTTTAACTGCTGCCAGAAATAGCACCGTCCACCACTATCACACGCCTGCCAGCAAAGTCATTCAGTCGAGCCCATTGAATACTGAACTTTCGTCATCGTGGGCTGTGTGTTGGAGGTTGATCGGTGGTGTGGCGTGGTTGCCTTTCTCTGGATTCGCCGAGACGTTAGAGTTGGATGAGTTACTCCTCAGGCTGTTTATTCACTGGTGCATGTTTGCATGTTTTATCCCATAGTGTTCACGGAAGCCCATAAAACCTCTGTGACAGCATGAATGAGGTGAAACACAAGTTTTCACAGTCAGTCCAGCCTGGAGGGATGTTTATTTAACATGCACATAAAGATAAATAAATGATTCTATGGTTGCCTGCTGCCTAGCTTTGATGCCTGCTGGTCCATTTAGTCGAGGCTGAGGATGTGCTGCGCAGAAAAAAAATAATACTGTAAATTGCAACAAGTGGCTTTCTGTTTTTTTTCCGGACTGTGTAGTTAACAGTTTGAGGAAAATAACTATAACCACAAGGTGCAATATATGAAGTAATAATATGAAATGCATTATTGAATCAAAAACAATGGAGGAATAATTTTGATTTACAGATACTGAATTTGGGTTAGCACTGTCGCTTCACAACAAGAAGGTCGCTGGATCGAGCCCTGGCTGAGTCAGTTGGTGTTTCTGTGCGGAGTTTGCATGTCCTCCTCGTGTTCTTGTGGGTTTCCTCCAGTTGCTCCGGTTTACCTCCCCAGTCCAAAGACATATGCCTTAGGTGGATTGAATAAGCTAAATTGGCCATAGTGTATATGTGAGAATGCAAGAGTGTATGGGTGTTTCCCAGTAATGGGTTGCAGCTGGAAGGACATCCACTGTGTAAAACGTATGCTGGATAAGGTGACCCCTGATGATATAGGGGACTAAGCTAAAGGAAAATGAAATGATACTAAATTTGTGTAGAAAAACAATATATGCCAGTTTATATAATTAGTTTAAGAGTTGTAAGGAGACCGACTCTTGCTTAAATGGATATTTGGAGAAAAAAAATGCTGTGAATTTCATTCTTAGATGGTCCTAGATGTAGAGGAATTTTATTCTTCAGTAGAAAAAGATTTTTAGCTGAAGCAATGATTCTTGGTGGTTCATAAAATGCAAGTCAGCGGCTACCAGCACTTTTTTAAATAAAAAAAGTGTATAAGCAATATTAAAATTAACATCCATGGGTCTTTATGATGCTTTGTATTGATTATCTTGAATGCTACAATCGAACAGTTTGCAGATCTATTGATATTTAGCCATACAAAAAGTGTATTCTTATTTATTATTTTTATTTTAGATATTCAAGCTTTTACTTGTACTTGAAACTTCCTAGCAGGTGTGTTGAAGCAAGTCGGAGCTGAGCTCTGCAGGACATTGGTCCTCCAGGACAGAGTTTTGGCATCCCTGTCATAAACACTTGTTTGTAGAGCAAGTAGTTTGACCGGTTATAGCCATTTGTTATTCCTAGTAGTTGTTTCCCCATAGGCAAATGAATATGAACTCTGTTCTCCTTAACTGTGTACTGACAACGCAGTTTAGCTTTAGCTATTGTGCTTATTTTGGCTAAAGGCTTGCCTTTCTTAGGTTTTGTGTTGATTTTTACCTTTTACACATCCACTCTTGTGGCCTCATGGAATAGGAAACCATGCTGGTACTTTCTACCTACTGTAATTTCAGACATACTGCTTTTTCCATATGCTATTTCCTCCTACTTTATAGTAGGAAAGTATAAATGTTTCAATGCAGCTGTAGTCAAAATTATCCTGCAGAGCACATCACAATTAGGCATGGGCCAGTATAAGATTCTGACGGTATGATAACCTTGGATAAAAATATCACAGTTTCAGTGTCAAAGTATTGTGATTACTGCTCCTAAAATATGTTTTTTCTAAATGTCTGGGTAAAAAACTACTTTTTCCCCCATTGAACACAATATATTTTATTTTAAGAAACATTTTAAGTATTTTGGAACAGTAAACATGTCAGGCTAAATAATAAAAACAAATTATTGTCTTTTGCTGTCTTCATAAGTTTCAAAATCACAGATTTCTTTACAACCTGGAAAGCTATCTTTGGATATCTTTCTTTTCTTTGGTTATAAAGTAAGCCACTGCACTGTTCAGGTCTATAGCATGCTTGGATGTAGCGTATAAGCGATTTGTTTTTCAAATGTTTCCTTAATCGTGGGCTGACCATAATCTTTTGATGTGGAGGGTTCTTTTCTGATAGAGATAATGTTGCCCTAAAAAAAAACTTAATAAATGAGTCATAACAAAAATGAACTTGCATATACTGTAGGAACAGTATAACAGAAAATTTCGACTTCTCCAAACAGTGGTAAATCTTGAAACCAGTTGCCTAATCACAATGCATACCATACATGAAATAAATAGTAGATTAATCCAGCAGTGTAAAGTAACAGTATATACTGCTAGGGTTGTGGTTAGCAGTATGCTAGTTTTCTGTTCTGAACCTATCCAAAGTTTGAGGCTCGTGTGACTCATGTTCTCCTCTGGTTAAAGTCACATGACCTGCATGCCAACGCTCTCTCTGTCCCTACAGGTTGTGAGGGCTGTGTTTGGCTTCTGTGCCCCGCCTGTCTGCCATGTGCTTGTGTTTGGGTGTTGAAGCACATCCTGCTGCAGAAGCTCGAGGAAGACTGACTTTCTCTCTTGGTATTAGGTCGATCAGTTATTATATAGTGAGCAGTGGTATAGTGTATTATTAATTTTTTTCTAATTATATATTTTTTCTCTTCTCGCTGCACATTTTCCCCCCGCATCAGTAAGATCCTCATTTATTTTCCTAAAGGTCATGAGGACTATTATCCGTCTTCAAACAACAGCACTGGAATGCAGCTGAAATCATGTGGTCCTGCCGTTATATGGTGGAGAGCGAGAGAGAGAGAGAGAGAGAGAGATATTGTGCTGGAATGTGGACTTGTGTGTTTGTGACTGAATGTTGATCTGCAGGCTGCGTGTCTGCTGTAGACTATGCTGTGGTTTGGATTGGACTTTAGTGAAGGGGGAGGGAACGGCTTTACAGCTCAGGAAAACATCACGTGGCCAAGGTCAGAGGAAAATGGGGGTCTTTTGTAAATGCATGTTTAAGCAGGGTGAATGTTTAGTTTGCATTTGCTGTTAGCCAGAGAGATACAGCTGTGAAGTGGTTCATTCCGAACACTTTGTGTGTGTGTTTGGGATTTGAGTGCTACCTTTCTAGTGGCCATAACATCAGTGTTGAAAATGCAGAGTTAGTTTCAAATTAGTAATAATCTTAATATTGTTCATTTAAAAAGATTTCTGCTTTTGTAATTATTAAGTGGGGAAGTTTTTTTTTTTTTTTTTTTCCATATACCATCCATATCAGTAACCTTACATGTAGCAACTTTGCTTCTGCTTTTTTTTTTAATGTCCCCTTTTTTATTACTTATGTATGTGCAGAACTGTTATTAGACAATATAGTATACAGTTTTAATATTGATCATTTTTAGGCCCACATGGAATCAGTGTCTGCAAAAAATCTGCAGATTTCTGTAGATTTTTAGCCCATTATTTATTCTATTTACTTGTGTAAATATTTATATTTATTCAGTTCTTAAATTAATTTCAGTAATATTATTGACTAATATGATTTATTTACAGTACAGTTTGTAAATTATTATTTTCTGTCTTTTAGTAAATATATTATATGAGAGACTTGCTTTATTTAACAAATAAGTGGATCGAATTGGATTTGCACTGTAAACATTAAATAAAAGTTAAAAAGGTATTATATTTTATTTTCTATATTAAGTTTTTAGTTATGATACTCCTAAAATCATTCAGCATAAATCCTCAGATTTTTTTTTATTATTTTTTTTTTTTTTACAAAATTCTCTGCAGAAATAGCAAAGATTGTCCTCAGATTGTGTCTGGCTCTAATCCTTTTTCATTTATTTCCCATAACTGGACAATATTTAATTTAATTTTGGGATTCACCAGACATGATCAGATTCTTTAGGAATTTTAATGAAAGAATGCATAATCATAAACATCTGTTTGGGCTGAATTAGTCTCCATTATCGATAATGCTAACAAGAAAATATTATCTCCATTAGTGCTAGGCAGCAACAAGAGGATTAATGCTGTTAATATTATTGTCTACTTATATTACAGTTTATTCAGTCACTATTCTATCACTATTATTTCTCATGTTAATAATATAATAATAATTCTAGTACAACAGTAATGCAAATGAAAAAGTAATATGATTTTTGATGTTTTTAAAAGCTGAAAGTTAATTAGCTTATGCATTCTCAATATTCAACTTTTCACAAAAGCTTGATAATCAAACCCTGCAGCTCGTCATCTCTTGTTAAGTAATAGTCTTGTTGTATCCCTATCCCTAACATATAGATTAATCTGGATAAACTAGCAACCTTACAAATCCATTAGTTGGTTGGTGGATGACTGGCTGACCGTAAACATATTTTGTAGAACGCTCAGCTATGAAATATGTCTTGCTTCGGAGCTCTTCATGCAGTGCTAATGTAGGGCAACAGGGTTCATTTGACATTCTGGTGTTTTACTTTTTTTCTCCTTACCCTCCTCTTAACATATTCCACGCTTTTGCTCTCCCTCTTGTTCTGTTTTCCTCTCCTCCCTTCCTCTAGTCTAAGCTCATGCCTATGGAAAGCATTTCCAGGAACTGAATGTGTGTTATGTAGCGAGAGTGGTCTCATTTAATCTTCCCCATCTCCCCGAGGTGCCTGGGCTTGCAGCAGAATGCTGAGAGTGTTTCTCGGCTGGAGGAGGGGCTCTGGGTGTCTAAGGTCAGCCGGATGAGCAATGAAACTCTTCCATTCAAAGATCCTTTGTTTATAGTACATATGGAGACAGACCAGTGTTAGAAATTGTATAGATAGACTAATACTGAAGGGTGGGTAGAGGGGACATTTTATGGAACCCAAAATATGCACAAGCAGATGTGGCAGACATTGGCTTACAGTAAATGTCTGCATGTTCCCATTATGCATTTTAATAGGCAATCTCTGTGTGTCTGTTTAAAGGATGTTGGTGTCGTTGTCTTGACTGAATGTGTTTCTGTGGTCCTAAAAGAGCGATGCTATCCAGTGGTTGTGCACGGTCACTTGTTTGCCATTCAAATGACTGGTTCACCCTTCCCCCATCATATCATTGCACACTGTTTTTAAATTCAGAAGCCTGCAAAACTCGGCAGACGTCTTCCCACACACACAGGCATCCTGAGGCTTTTGACACATTTTGCGCGGACTTCTGTTGTGTTGTTTTGCTTAAAGAAATTGCTGGCCGGGTGTTAAGAAAACCCTATGTGGGAAAAAAAAAGAAATGTCAAGACTTCCTTTCAAATTCTGCACAGGGCTCCTCATCTGACCTTTATACCGGCTTTAGGAACATGCTTGTGTTATTCCTCTCCACTGTAAGCTGATGTGAGAAGAAGGTAGATGAATTCCAACTATGTGTTTTCAAACAGGGCTCTGTGGACAAATACCTAAAATGCCTTAAATTCTAATATAATCCTACTTCCTCTCCCTCCCGGCTACCATCCTGTCAGTTCCTGTGTTTACAGAGCCCATCCCAACAATAGACTCAAAATGCCACACTGGTGTAATTTTCAAAATAATCCCAGGCCTGTTTGTGGGTAATTAGAGGCAGGTCTCAGGTGATTCCTCTGGCTCTGCCTGTGATACTGCCAATTAAAGAGCAATGTCACACACAGCCTTAGGTGTCCCGAGCTCTCATGTCCGATACCACTCTCTCAAAGCTTCCCGAAGAATATGGGGGTCTTATATATTTTGGATATGATTTAATTAAGTATAGATTTTTTTTTTGTAGTTATTACTTACTTTGTAGTATTTATTAGGAAAATAATATAAAATTGGAATAAAGCCTTTCTCATGTGACAGGCAATGTATTTATTAAAATTAATATTAATGCTTCAAATTACTTGGTATTTTTATACACCTTCAAATTAGCTAATGGTATTACTTTGTGTTTTTTTTTTTCCTTTTTAAAAATATATATATTTATTTTTTTTTTATTTTTTTATTTAAAGTATTAAAAACATCATCCCACCTGTGTTATGTTTGGTTCAGACTAAACGCGAAGCATTGTGTGACTTGCTCTAGAGTCACTCACTCATTCACTCTCCTTCGGCTTAGTCCCTTTATTCATCTGGGGTCGCCACAGCGGAATGAAACCCTAACTTATCCAGCATGTTTTACACAGCTGATGCCCTTCCAGCTGCAACCCAGTACTGGGAAACATCCATACTAGGGGTTGATGTTTTGCAACATGCCACAATTTGCTATTTATTTGCAACATGTTGCAAAAACAATGCAACATTACCAATGACTGATTTTAGTGCAAAACAAATGCACTGTCGACACTTTTATTTCGTTAATAATGCAACATTAGCACTCAGGCTAATTTTACTACTAAATAAGTGCAGTCAACACATTGATCACTGCACGTTGTAGTAAGAATGTAACGATAACAGATATTTTAGTGCTGAAGTAATGCATACATCCTCAGCACACAGATTCATGTGAAGTTATTCTTAACATGATGTATGAAAGACAAAGGCTATAACATTAAGCCATATTACACTGTCAGAGATTTGCTCAAATGCATATTTTACCAATATGATCATGCGTGCTGGAAAGCTGCTCAAAATCCTGCTTAAGTTGGGCATTTTTCCTTGGTTACTGCTTTATCATCAGAATTCTTCTCGCTGTTCACCGGGGATGATATTTACACACGCTGTGAAGTTTGTCACACCTACGTAGCTGCGTACTTTACGGTTTCTGCGCACTTCACGGTTCATTCACAAAATATGTCCGCGCCTATGCTTCCCAGAGGGCAACAGTCAATCACATTACTTTTCAGGGTTGCGTAAACGTGATTGGCTAGCATCTGCTCTAGGTTATTTGCATGGAGCGATCTAACTGGCATCTGTTTGATGATTTAAAGTTTACTCAAAGTTCACGTGAATCTTTGACGCTGACATAAAAAAATACTAAATTTTAAATAATCAGAGGGCAGTTTCATTCACGTGTGTAAAGCTGCATGTAGTTAAGGTCAAACTAAGTGATCTGCGCAGTGCGACTCGTCAACGTCAATCAAAAAGCTTCACGGCAGAGCATTAAAGTCCACTAGTTGATTAGTCCACTAGTCGGTGCAACCTCTAATCGATACACACTCATTCACACACACACTCATACACTACAGCCAATTTTAATTTATTCAATTCACCTATACCGCATGTCTTTGGACTGTGGGGGAAACCGGAGCACCCGGAGGAAACCCACGCCAACACGGGGAGAACATGCAAACTCCACACAGAAATGCCAACTGACCCAGCCAGGACTTGAACCAGCGACCTTCTTGCTGTGAGGTGACAGTGCTAACCACTGAGCCACCGTGTCGCCCTCGCTCTAGATTCTCGTGGTGTATTTTATCTCTTGCAACTATTTTTTTGCTCATCGAACTTTTATTAAAAGATACGATTGCTGAGAATTCTGCATGTTCACAGCAAATACTTTTTGCATTTTGCATCGCACATTTCACATAATTCACGCAGCCTGTAGAAAATGCACCTCTATTTGCGAGCTTGGATTGACTTTTTTTGTAACTTGCTCATGGGAATACTTATATTTACATTTGATGTGAACCCAGCATTATTATTGTAATCGCTTTTGTTTTTATTTAATGACTATAGATTACCCCCTTTATGATGTTATAGATTATTTGCCTATATTGTTTGCTCATTTGCTTATAGTCACTGAATTTGTATTTTGTTTCTTTTGTTTTTTGTCCTTTGAGTACAAAACATTTTCTGGTTGAAGCCTTCGGGTGTTTCCTGTAATAGTTATTTTTGCTCTGAATACTAATGCTAAAAACAAAATTTGATTTGTTCTGCTATCCTAAATATTTTAAATCATTAACAAAATAAAAATATTTAGTTCAGTGTTTTGCAGTGAGTTATTTGATTGAAAAAATGTAAGTTGAGATGACTATATCAGAACAAAATTAGCATGGACAAACACGTTGAAGCCTCCATAACATCAATAAATGTGTTTACAAGCAGAAGAAAATTGGGGTTATGGGAAAAAAATGAATGTGTGCCAAATTGATTTAGCCTAAACTGCTTCTATACTTAACATGATATAAAGAGCACAGTTTAAGGCATTACGTGACCTACATACTGTCAGTTTATTAAGTGGTGTAAGGTTGCGCATCTAAATGCACTCTCTGACACGTTCTCAAGGAAACTGCACATTCTGGAGTCACTCCCCTGGTCTCAAGAGAATCCCTCAGCCCTCCAAGCCTGTTGGTAATCATTTTGTTTTGATGTTTTAATGATGCAATCTGTGGTTAACGGGCTCACCAGTGTTGGGTTGGGAGGCAGGGGGCTTCTTTGCTCTCCAGACACAGGGGCTCGGGGCCGCTAAATCCCAGCCTGGAGAACAACTCAATTCCCAGGAACACTCTGCTTTACGGCAGCCGGGGCTGCTGCGTCCCTCCTATGGAATCAAATCCTCACAGAGGGGTAGAATTCCTCGAGTGGTTAGAGAATTCCAGAATAATTTATTTGGAATTTAGGAAAACCGCCATGTTGTTTCAACTCTCAAGGGGAAGCTAAACTCTCCTCACCAGGAGTTTTTAACAGTTAGAAACACATGGTAAACATCACAATTTTTATATTATTTTATAATATGCATTACTGGTAGAAACAATTTATGTGAGGTTCTGGTAAGAAAGAAAGAGTACAGTGACGTAAATTATTATTTTTTGATTTTTTTTAAAAGGCTGATAAAAAAAATCTTAAGGCTCAAACAGTAGAGCATGGCACTGTCAATGTGAGAGTCATTGGTTCAGTTTCCAAGGAATACGATGAATAAAAGTTACTTTGAATAGCATGAATAAAGCTTTGACTTCACATTAACTTGTATGTTTTTGCTGGAAAATAGACATTGGCGTCTTTGATAATTTCCTTTCCTCTGGAATTCAGTGCTCTGATAAAAGTCATAGCTATATACATTTACATCTAAAATGGTACATGTGAACTGATCTGTATATTCTGTGTTTTGAGAGTTAGCCGTTAATAAACATGGTTCAAATTTCTCTGATGATATATGTAGATTTGACTTAATGCGAATTCCACTTAGTAGATAAAGTTGTAATAGAACTAGCAGTAGTTTATTCTTTTATTGCAAAGAGCAGAATTTACATGAAACTGAGGCTGCATAACACAAAAAGAAATTGTTAATTCACAAAAGTGTTAATTATAAATGTATAAATGATCAGAATTGTGCATGGCATTCAAATGAGTTCAGTAATGCCTGTGAAATGATGCCAATAAAAGCTAAAAGCGTCAACACTTGACAGAGCTGCATTTCAGATGTTTCAGCACACAAGCCCCTCCCCTTTCCAGCACGCACATGCTCCTCCCCTCCTTCACAGTGTTTACACCAGGGAGCTCAGGCTTTGAGGAGTGGCTCTCTTCTGGACTGTTGCTCAAACATAACCATTTTTTATGTTCACTATTTCTTCCTTTTTTCTCCCCCTGAATTTCTTCTTCTGAAATACAAAGCTTTTAGAGATGCGTTCTTATATGCATGGTTTGCTTCAGTGCAATGTGAAATGATTTTCTTGTTTTGGGTGGCTCCATTGTGGTTCTGTGTATTTGTGTGGGAAAATATGCACTCTTGTGTTACGTGTCTTCTCATAAGTTTATAATTCATGTGTGTGTGTGGAGAGCTCTCGTGTCAGCTGGCTCTTATTTGCGTTTCAGCCGATCATTTCAGTAGCTGCTAAAGTTGCTACTCTGATGCCCTTTTGCAGCTCACTGAAAACAAAACAAAGCAAAAAAAAGTACTCTACAAACACAGGTCTGCTCTTGTCCTTAGTCAATCTCTATTTCCGGTCTCGTCTGTGGCCATATTGAGTTTTGGCATTTTAGCCTTACAGTTATGCTAATGCAGATTGTCATTTTTGTGTTGTGCAGGCCGCGCTCGGTGGGAGGTCATGGTAGGATGCACTGGGGGCCCAGCTGTTCCCAGAGCCGAGCTCAGGAGGGACGTGGCCGTCATCGACTGTCTACCGTCATCCAGCCACTCAGACAGAGCGCTGGAGAGGTGGTGGACCTCACAGTGGACGAGGACGGTGAGGAGACCTTTTCTGTTCATTTACTCCTAGGGATAGTCCATGTACAGAAATGTCATGTACAGAAAAAAAATTAGATACAGTGTTTACTCAATTTAAAATGGTTTTAAACCAATCATTGTAATATTATTACAATTATATAAACTTATATACTGTTTGTAGAAATTTGAAATATTATAATCTAAAAGCATCTATTTAAAATCTTTCATTGACTTTGGCGTCACAATATTATATTGTACGGTATGTAAAATTGTATGTGGTATAAAAATGACAATTAACAGCA
This sequence comes from Danio choprae, assembly GCA_903798125.1. Taxonomy (NCBI): domain Eukaryota; kingdom Metazoa; phylum Chordata; class Actinopteri; order Cypriniformes; family Danionidae; genus Danio; species Danio choprae. The sequence goes on from CAIGQW010053631.1 coordinate 12,390,684, forward strand.
TTGTAATTTAGTGTTTTTAAAACAAATAAATAAATGTACACAACAATGTAGTAATAATGGTAAAAATTCTTTATTTCTTCATGGTTTTAAATGTTTCACATTCAGTCAAGAACTTGATCCTCATTCACGCTAACAAAATTTGTAAAAAAAAAAAAAAAAAAAATTATATATATATATATATATATATATATATATATAGCAGTGCAAACCACCTTATAGTCTATCAATGACTTGGTTATCAAGATCTCTGTCTTGCTTGTAATCTTAACACGTTACATGTGCACGACCTTACAGTTTTCACAGAAATGTGTTTTTGTAGTTCTATGGAGATAATAGTTTCAAAATAGTTTCACTGTGTTTTTTTTTTTTACTTTGTTATTCCTCTAAATCACCACTTTTGTGTAAATGAATGGCCAAATTGCATAAAATGTTATGTGAGCAATAAGTGATCTATATGTAAAAATGTACTTGTGTACAAGTATTTTCTGTTTTGAAAAGCTTGATATGTAGAGGAGCAGGAGTGTTTGGATCTATGTTATTTTTTTGATGATCACTGAAAACCATCCATGTGAGAGAACCACAGTTTAGCCACATAATCAGAGGGAGTTGAAGGGAGAAAGCAACGCAACAGGAACTCGACAGGAGATTTGAGAACATAAAAAGGCCTTTTGATTTTCGTTCTGGTCATGACCTCTTCTCATGCTTAAATTCAGATGCTTGATATACATGAGCTGTAACCGCAACTTTTAAAACAACGGAAATAAGTTGCATAAGAAGTTAAAACAATCGGGCCGTCAACTTTTGCTGAGCCCTGCAATGGAAGGATATTGTTTTGTGCGTGTCAGCCGTTATTTGAAATGTAACAGGGTTGATGAGTATTTGATGAGCGTCTCGGTGCTGTAGTGATGGTCTTCAGGTCTGGAACATAAAGGAGAGAATGAGCGTTAGATCACCCGGTTCAACACTGCGTGGGTTTGGGAAATATTAGATGTCACATCTAATCTACTCATCTTTCACTGTGAGCGGTCCTCCCTCTCTCTTTTGAGCTGTATCTCTGTGTGTGAGGGGGAGGAGAAATGAATCTGGTAGATTCGGTTAGTGTTGTTTAGCACGGTGGATTGCAGCTCGCCTGTGTTCAGGCCCCGTTAATAATGATTAATCTATATCTTTTCAGCATGCACAGCAGCATAAATAGCCTCTGCAGCTGCACAGCATTCTCTCACAGCCACAGACCGACGGACACCAGAAGCATCCCTTTTATTGTGTGTAATCGAGTTTAATTCTGATTTCATTTGCAGGCAACGTAATGAAGTCTGTCTGTTATGCAATCAGGCACTGGCCCCAAAGAGTCAGAGAGAACTACTATAGGAACCAATTAAACTGCCATTCTGGATAAGGAATTAAAATCTGTGTAGTGTTATCTCATTAATCTGTGATAGGCTCCGAAATCCCAAGGTTTGTCAAAGGAAAACTCATTTCCATTGTTTCGTTTGATTTGCTGTCATAAAGTGTCTCTTTGTTTGTCTCTCTTTCTCTGGGGGTCTGTAGCTGGTGGGGTGGTAAAAGAGCAGGCTGAGATATGATTGCATTTGCATTTCTTTTGACGGAGTGAGAAATTAATTTGCAAGGAAAAAGCAGATGGATTACTCGCAATGGAATGTTAATGAGTAGCTGTCCTCATGGGCCACTTCGTGAATAAAGTCTCAGAGTGTGAAAAGGCACACGTTTGATGACGCCGACGTTCTAGAGATGGAGAAAATCATCTGTTGCCAATTACTACAATTAATTTAAGTTAAGAATAGTATTAATACCTCTTTTAATCCCCTTTTATTGTGTTATTAAATGTATGGTATGCTTAAACTGAGAGCTACTGCAGCATGGTACGATGTTAGAATGTTAGAATTTCATCTGATACCAATTTATTATATTTACAATAAAAACAAAACAAAGTATTACTGTTTCCACCAACACGTTAAGCAGCATAACTGTTTTCATCATTGATAATATTATGAAATGTTTCTTGAGGGCCACCAAATAAACATTGTAAATCATACAAATCAACAAAATAATCATGTGATATTGGAGACTGTAGTAATAGCTGCTAACAGTGGCTGTTTTTGTGGAAATACATTAATACTGTACTTTTGATCAAATCAAAACAGCCTTGGAGAGACTTATTTAAAAAGTATTTTATGATCCCTATATTGTAAGCAGTACTGTACATTAAGAAGTAAGATTAAATGTAACATTGTTAGTATATTACAATTTTTTTTTTACGTGATTTTGATGCCAGCAGATTTGTAATTATATTTTTTAATAATGACCAGTATTGCAAAAAACATTTTTTGCATATAAAACCAATTATGCTGAGTAATTACCAGCATGGCACCATTGATGGTTTCAATACAAATCAGAAACTTTACCATGTGTGTGTTTGTGTGTTCTCATTCCTCTCTACAGATCTCTCAATCGTGCCAACCACTTCTGACAGCACACACCCACAGCCAGTCAGTTCTTCTTCCTCTTCCTCCTCCCATAATGCCTGTACCTCAGCATCGCCACAGGAGGGCCCTGGTCCCTCCAGTAGCTGCTCAGCGGCCGCCCCTGATAGCACATTGGCTGCTCAGAGCCACGGTGGAGTGCCAGGATCCAGCACCACCAACACCATTGCCACCGAAGGTAACTTCTAGATCTAGACGTTGCTACAATAATATCATTTAATAAAGCATTTGCATGTATTTGCATAACTGAATGACATTCTCTCCCCCGATCAGATGAGAGCAGAAGAAGCTTATTGGGTGAGAATGGAGGTGTTGCGATGCCTAGGTTACCCTCTTGTTGCCCTCAGCACTCTCCATGCAGTGGGCCGTCTTCAGGGCACCTCTCTATGGGGCATACTCACTCAGGGTGCATGCAGGGTGGGGCGACGCAGCAGTCCGGCCCCCCACAGCCTGGCTCCCAGCACTCCCACGCTCACTCGCACCACTTCCACCATCACCACCACACCGCAGTCCCTTCTTCCTTAGCCTACCAAGAGTCCAGCTGCCCTCTGGAGAGGCCCACTGCCATGCCTGCTCCCTGTGGAGGGGTGAGCAGCAGCAACCAGTACCATGACCAGGTACCTTCATATCAGCACATTTTCTTGCTCTTTTTCTACCCAGACCAATTGAGTGCTGGGTTAGACCTACAGCATAGTCTGTTGACGTACAAAGCATCGTCTCTAAACCAGGAAACGCGGTTCTTAAAGGAACCCTCCACCTTTATTTTTTTTGAAAAACTGATTTCTTGTTCTGGCGTGGTCATTTTAGCTTAACTTGGCATAATGAATTTGATTATTAACATTTTGTTCGAAAAAATAAAAGTTTTGACAATTATCCTATTTAAAATTTGAGTCTTCTGTAGGTACATCGTGTAATAAAACCAAAGGAAAATGAAAAATGACAATTTTACTAAGCCAATATTGCTAGGAACTATATTGTCATTCTGGCGTAATAGTCAAGAAATTCTGCCACTGCACCTGACAGAGTGATATTACGCAGCGTGTGAGACTGGGCTACTTTCAGAGGCCACCTTGAAACCATGGTGTAGCCCTGAAACTGCCTTGAAGAAAGAATAACTTGTATTAGGGACTGTTCCTAATTGTATTCTTTATCTATACAAAGAAAAAAGCAACTTATTATCACTTGTAATCTCCATCTATACAAATTATGGCAATGTGCACAAACATATTGAATTTGATGTGTTGCGATACCAATGTATGTTTGCAAAAGCATGTTATTAATTGTTTATTTTATTTTATTTTATATCCTTTTTGCATCACAAATTGAAAACAAAAAAACCTTTTGCTTCATAAATTGAGAAGAAAACATGTCCAAATAATATGTTGACTGCAAAGCATAATGTCTGTATTGTTGACAGCACCATCTGTTTTCCATTTGACATATGGTTTGCATTTAATGGCATATGTTTTTGTTTGGAATTAGTTAAGATTATGCCTTCTTGAAATACTAAATCACGCTTCATGTTTTAGCGATGAAAGGGAAAATCCAAAAGCACCTTTATGAAAAAAATATTTTTCTGGAGCTGAGCTTTTCCACTGGGGATTTTGTTTGAGGCCATCCTCTCAGTGTTGTTGAATTATTCACACTGAACTAATTGTCTTGGCTGCTGAATTCTATTATTTACCAGAATAGAGAAGTGTTGCTTGAGCGCGAGTATTTTGAAATAAGTTGTGCGTGTCAAAAAAAAAAAAAGAAAGAAAAAAAAAGTTTTTTTGCCATATGCCATAGCATTTAGCATGAGAAGATAGTGTGTCTGTGCTGAATGCATCCAGCAGTAGACTGTGGCCTTTGATGGGGCAATGAGCAGTAATCGCCGTTAGCTAGTCATCAGATATGCGGAGACAGGAGACGCTAGTGAATCGAGGTGATGTCAGGCATGTTTTATACATCAAAGTGCCTACAGGATTAGATTTGAAGGGAATATTCTCATTTCAGAAGGGATTTAATACTGATTGGTTTTTATGCATGTAATTTCTTTGGCTAGTATCAGTTTAAAAAAAAATACATAGACATTATTTAATGAGATATGCAGCTATGTGGCTCAATTGCTTGTAACGTTTATTTTTTTATCTGCCTTAAAATGTACACAGTATTTAAGAACATCAATTCTGAAAATTCTGCAGACTTTGCATGCTTAAAAGGCACCTCAGAGATCTCAGTCATTCTGGAGTTTCTGAACATTTTTAAAAACCCTGTCCTACAGAAATATTGTGGCACTGCAGTTGTAAGCAGAGGCTAAGCTTAAATGATTCTCTTCAACTACTATGGTCACGTTTTTATCCCTGCAAACAAACACTTATTGCACCCTTAAGGTAATTGTTCACCCCAAAAATAATTTACTCTTCTGTTGAACACAAAGGAAGATATTTGGGGAAAATACAGCCATAACTTCCATAATGTTTTGTTCCTATTATGGATGCCAATGATTGCTTGTTGAACAATGAACATCCTTTAGAATAATGTCTGTGTTCAACAGAAAAAAAAAAGAAATTTGCAAAGTTTACAACCACTTGAGTGTGAGTCAGTGGTGAGAATTTGTGGGTTAGCTTTCCCGTTAAGTAAATGGCAAACAAGTTAAATTGTGTAATGAAGTATATGATTTCTGCAGTCTGACCATTTCATAGTTTGACAACTATCATGTATTGATCTCTAGTCTATCAGCATTACAACACAACAACTAAAACTGCTGAAAAGAGTCAATATTTCCTTCTTTCTTATATTTTTCATCTGGGTCGAAAATAATCCCCTGCAACGAAACATGACATTGTGACACAATGGAACATTAAATAAAAGTGCACATCTTTAGTAATATTATTAATAATAATATATGGTATAAAATACAATTAACAGGTACGTTGCCTGTACATTTTTCACCCTTAACCTCTAACAAATATTTGCATATCTTTCATGTATTATAATGTGTTTGTTTGAATACATTATCTTTGTCACTGGATTAGCTGCTTGTTTCCATCTTCCTGCTTCTCTCTTTGTCTCAGCAGACTCTGCCGGTGGATCTCAGTAGCAGTGCAGTGCGTAGCAGTGGATCCAGCAGCACAGGGTTTCATGGCACATCTGCCTTTGACCCCTGCTGTCCAGGCTCCGCCTCCAGGCCTCCTGTTTACGTTTCCCAGGCTGCACCTGGACCCAGCCAGCAGACTGTGGCCGACTCATTCAGTCCAGCCATAGTGGCCCAGCCTCAGCCCCAACCTCCTCAGCTCTCTTCCTGCAGGCATTACATGCATCCTACCTGTAAGAACTTTTATCTGAATATTTTAATTCATGTCAATGCAATATTTATATTCAATGCTTATATATAAGGGGTGAAAAAAATCACGCATAAAGAGCCATTCATATTTAATTTTTTACTCAGTTTATTATGTTCCACTTTCCTATAGTTTTTTTTTCTCTAACTGAACGTGTTCTAGACTTGTTCAATGACATGTTTGACTCACACTCAGATCACGTGCCGCATCCACACAAAACATGTTATAAAAGTAGTTTTCTCAAGGTTGAAGTGCGTCAATAGTAATGTCATTACTCTGCGTCTTGTGTAGTAGCTCTGAAAGAAAAGTTTGAATTCAAATTTTCACATTTTATGTAAATATTTGGTTGGAAAGCCACATCCGAATTTTTTACATTTAATTTGATATTCTAAGAAACTTATATTAAAATGTTCTTATTATTTTCTAAATAATAATTAGCAAAATTCATAATTTTGTCATTATATAAATCTAATCTGTATTTACTGAAAACAGCAGAACAATAACACAACCTGGATCTGGTGAAAGTTAAAATCATTAGACTCAATTTATTGCAAGCTCTTAAAAAGAAGGCAGTAAAATATAATTTGATTTGCGACGATTCATTTGTGTTGTGTTGTGTGCGAGCGAGAATGCGAAGACTCTGAGATGCTGGCGCCTGTGCTTTATGGTAATTAGATGAAACACCTGATGTTTAATGTGTTAAGTGCTGCAGGTTGTGTGCCCAGCAGTCTCACTTAATTGCAGATTCTGCTCACAATAGCGTTGTGTGGAATATAAATGAGCGTGGCAGGGCTCCCTGGTGGACCTGAATTTAGTGGAGTAATTGCCACTCACAGCTCACTGGAGCACCTGTTTGCACATTCTCCTGTTCGCTCTCTCTATATTTATCTCCTGTATCTCCCGGTCATTCGTTTTCTTTGTTTTTGCTTTACTTCCTCATTCCCTCCTGTCTGTCAAATCCTTAACAAACAACATACAACTCATCCGCTCCAGGGTAATCTTACTTACCTGGGCAGCATCCTGAACATGTGTTTACATCCTCCCAACAATTACATTTCATGACCATTTATATGTGAAGGAACAAGAAAAGTTTTATACTAACCTGCAGTTAAACCAAAAATTGGTGAAGACGCCACAGTATTTCTCGCATATTATATATAGTTTATTTGCTATAGTTTAAAGAAAATCATAATAAAATATGACAAGAACTCAGTTATTCGCAGTTAAACTGGATCAGAACTATTTTTTCATAACGCTATAGTATGTAATGGAAAAAACAATCGGCCACTAATTATTCAGACAACTGTTGGTATGATGATATTTATGCAACTATCAATACTTAATTGTGCTATCCTGTAGTCTTCTGAATCAGGTTTGTGCAAACCTGTGCTCTCATTTAACAAGAGTTTGTAGAAAAGGTTCAATATATTGTACTACGAATGAAGTTCAGAATGTGAAGTACAAGGAAATCCATATTTATCAAATGTGCACACGCAGTTCTTACACACGAGTAAGCAATCATTGTTGATAAATCACAAGTGGAAGTACCATGCTCGTTCACATTCACAGTCATTAGCATTCGTAAACGCCTCTAATTGTATGGTGTATCACATATGGGGAGAACACTTCTCTTTAAAAATCATGTGATTGTGTTTTTTCATCACCGCAATAATGGCAAAATGAGCAAAGAAAAGGAACTTCACAAATACAGAATTGAATCGACTGGTGGATGAAGTTGAATCCAACCAACAGGTATTGTTTAGTAGTTCACTCACTGTAGGAGGAATTACAAGCAAAAGAAAATTATCTTATTGAGAGAAGGTCACCAATGCAGTTATTTCCATTGGGCCTGAGGAGAGAACTGTCCCAGAAAAAAATGGTTTGACATTAAAGTATTAACTAAAAAACTGTCAGGACATAGGGCATACATAGATTGCTTACTGCATACTGTGACCCTCTTAAATGCTTTTTATGTGTAGTGTTGCAATTTTACCACTACATTCTCTGTGTAAGCATGCATAGAGATGTGCTTACATTTACACACATTTCTACGTATAACTACAAGTTGGTACATCCCACACTGTGTGAAAAAGCTCCTACGCATGCATTACACACACACATCTGTGGATACGCACTCTTGATAGATGAGGGTTCTGAACTTCACTATTTTCCCAGTGAAGTTCCTGCAGCAGTTCCTGATGATTTTAGTCCACTGTATAAAGACTTTTATGGGTATAATGTCACTGTTTATTACTTAGATAAATTAACTATAGTATCCTGTTCCCACTAGTAAAGAAATGTCAAAAAAATGTATTTGGATATTTGAATACATTTTGGTTTGACTGTATTTTCTTTTTGTCTTCCAGTTGGCTCTTTGTCCCGCCCATTGCACCACCAGTCCTCCTCGTCCTGTCCTCACTCTCACAGTAACGCTCCTCCACCTCAACAGCCTCCTCCACAGGGTGACTATGTGATCCCACACCCCGTCCTCCCCTTCCACACCCCACTGCCCACTCATGCCCCGGGCCACACGGTGCCCACTGCTCCTCCACCATCCCTGCCCTCCCATCATCTGCCAGGCTCCAGTGCCCCTCTGCCTCAGCATCTTCCCACTGAGCACCCGGCGCTGCAGCACCACCTGCCCGTTCTGGGCCCAAACTCTGTGCAGAGGCTCCACCACCACGACCTACTGCAGCGGATGGAGGTTCAGAGACGCAGAATGATGCAGCACCCAACGTGAGTTGCAGTTGTTGATGGTTTTTTTTTTTTCCATTTATTTATTTATTTATTTTTTTTATTGTTTTATTAATGTGACACATAATGAAGCAACAATTCAATTTAGATTTATTTTCAATAACAGTAAGCAGTATTTTGCTGAATGGATTCTTGTGCTGGTACTTGACTGGTTTTGGTCTGTTATGTATGGACAAATTTGACTTGATGGCAACATTAGGTGACAGCAAGTCCCTGTCTTAATGAGCGATTAAATCAAATCATTCATTCATTCATTCAAAAAAATTATTTTCTCCATTTCTTTTTCTAGATGACAGACTCGTTTAGAGGCAAAGTTAGTAGTGACACCAACTTTTTCTTTATTAATGGATCATTGACTCAAATGATTCTTTCAGAAACAGATTTACTGAAATGCTGTAGTGTTACTCTGAGATGCTAAAATGTTATGCTCTGACTTTGGAACAGTTTTCACTAACAAAACGGAATAAAACAGACAACATTGTGTCTAAAATGTCACTCAGTTTTAACTGTTTTATAAAATCAATATCACATTTGTGACAAAAAAAGTAACATTTACTTTCATATCTTTAACAATTAAAACGCATGGATGTTTTTGCTTTAACTTCAATTGTAGGGGCATCGTAATTGTATTTTTATAAGCATCATTGTACAGCCAACTCTCAAGGCCTATTTTATGCTTGGCTGTTCCACTTTTAAGTCACTGAAGCCTATTATGTCTGCTTGAAAATTAAAAAATAAAACGTTGAGTTTTTTAAATTATTATTATGAATATTATTTTTATATTTGAAAACACAGTACATACATTTCACACACAGTTATAATACATAACTAAAATTTATATTTATTTAATAACAAATACATCACTGTACTCCAGTGATGGCAAAGCTGGATTTTCAGCACTCATTCAGCAGAATTTTTCTCTTTTCCATTGTACAAACTTTAAGACAAGCCTTAAGAACTTCTATATGGACTTATCAGTGCTTTGTGTTAATACCTTTGCAAAAGGAGTTCTACTTTAGTCTTTTTCTGTAACAAATTTTATTCTTTCTTTAAGGCGAGCACACGAGAGACCCCCACCACACCCCCATAGAATGCACCCTAATTACGGTCACGGACATCACATTCACGTCCCACAAACCATGTCATCGCACCCTCGACAGGCTGACCAGAGGACAACATGGTATAGTACAAAGTGGATTTCTCCTAAATTTGTTTTGAGTACTTCACACTTGGACATGAGTTCTCTCAGGAATTTTAATGAATCTTTATAATATTGGTTCTGGATTTCTGATATGAAACATAGAATGTGATGTAAGGTATAATAACAAATTTTTATTTATGAATCAAGGTTAAGATTACTTGAAAGCTTCTCACAAGCTGTGAATGTGTTGTTCTTAAGTTTGAAATTTGACTGAGTAGACTGTGTTTTGGAGCAGAACATCAACTTTGCTATCACAGACTAAAAATAATGGAAAACTGCTAATTTAAAACCCCATTAGATGTTCATCAGGGAGTTTGTGGAAAATTAGCTTTCCTGTTTGGCCTACAAATTCACATCACCAATGAACATCTCGATAAAATTGGCATCTATTAGTCATGATGTTGCTGTTTCAAGCATTATATTGTACAGTTGCTGTGTTTTAACATGCTGGTTGTTGGCATTGCTGCTGTTTCAGGGAGCTGGGCATCGAGGCTGGCGTTACTGTTGCTCCCTACCCTTCAGGACACCTGCACCCGCATCTGCCTCATTATCACCCTCCACCCAGACTGCACCATTTCCCCATCCAGCTGATGGTGAGTTCCCGCTCACCTCCATCAGCTCAAATATATGCATACATTAGCATGAATAAAAAAGCCCTGATATGCTCTCAGGTATGGCACAGATTAATGGCGTCAGCCCCGAGCCGTGTATCCGCAGCATCTGTTATTTCAGGGTGATTTGTACAGGGCCATGAATTATGCATCATAAGTAATAATGGAAGCTCATTAGACATTTGAAGTGTGAAATTTGAATTGATATATTTGAAAGTCTAAAATTATGTTTGAATCGTATGGAGTGACATGCACACACAGGCATGTGAATGATTTGGGGTAAAATGATTGCAATTTCTTTGTACTCCATTTTTCTCTCCCACTTTATGCCGTCACCAAATTTTATGTCTCTGTTTTTCTCAGCACACTGGCTCAATGCCTGAGGTGACATATCCACATATCCGCTACATCTCCTCCAGAATGACCTTTGGCCGCACATATGAGGTAAGAACTAGAATGTAGACGAAAATCTAAAGACGCTTCCTTACAAGAACAGAAGACGTTTTCAAAAAGTGCATGCAAAAAGTAAAGTATATGCATGTTTGTATGTAGTATAGCATAACGAATATATTTGCATAACAAAGAAATGACACAATTATTAAGAATAAGCGATCATAATAAATTCATTTAATTATATTTTAAATTAGTAAACATAATTTCTGTGTTGAGTTTGCATGTTCTCCCCGTGTTGGCGTGGGTTTCCTCCGGGTGCTCCGGTTTCCCCCACAAGTCCAAAGACATGCGGTATAGGTGAATTGGGTAGGCTAAATTGTCCGTAGTGTATGTGTGTGAATGGGTGTGTGTGGATGTTTCCCAGTGATGGGTTGCAGCTGAAAGGGCATCCGCTGCGTAAAACATATGCTGGATAAGTTGGCGGTTCATTCCGCTGTGGCGACCCCAGATTAAAAAAAGGGACTAAGCCGAAATGAAAATGAATAAATGAATTAGTAAACACCTCTTATTGACAATTGAGTAAAACCACAAATGAGTAGTTGTTTAAAATTATACTTAAGTAGTATTTTGGTCCTGCACTGTGATCTTTAATAAATAAAATGTGTTAATGTAGCATTAAATTATTTTTCCTTCAAGTATAACTGACAAGATGGTTTTGGTATCTAAAATATTATTACATAGAATTCCATTTTAGGGGAGATTTTTTTTGTCAAACATAGTAAAATGAGTGTCTTAATTTTAATGAATTATTTTATTTTATTTTTTTTTATTTTTTGCATGTGAAAACCTCTCGAGTTCACTTAGAGCCAAGTTTGTTATTGCTTTCAGTATCATTTTTAAATTTCCCCATCCTTCAATAAAACAGCTTCTTTGTGCAATCTGCATTACACCACACCATTACACCTATACAGAACAATACACTCTGCACGGACTGTTAAAAATAAAATTCAACCTTAAAACAAACTCGCTCATAATGGAGGGATGAGATTCTTCAAACATGACCCATTTAAAAGCTTTTGTAACCAGTATTGTGTGTGTTTTTTTTATTTTTTATTATCAGGATCTGCTGCATTTAGAAGAGCGACTGGGGACTGTGAACCGAGGGGCCTCTCAGGGAACCATAGAGAGGTGCACCTACCCACACAAATACAAAAAGGTGAGAACACGTTCACTTACACACATCAGGTGGTCAAAATAAAGTCCTGTTTGGTGATAATGGAAATAAAAGAGTCTGAGGATATAATATAGGGGCTTCCTGTTAGAGAGACAAACAAATTATCAACCAGGAGCCATAAAAACCAGATCTGTTGTGTCATAAGATGCATCACAAAAATCCTCACCCAGTCCTTTTATTGCCCAGAGCGTAGACGTTTGAAATGTCACTAATGTGTAGGCAAAGGTTCCATACAGATGACAGAATGCATTCTATTATTCTGACTACCAGTAATGTAAAGTAATCTAAAACCCTGCCGCCCTGATACAGAAGGTGGTGGAGAGAGACACTGAGGAACAGTTAGCACCTGAAGCATGGGAATCTGTTGGGAAAAAAATGCACTCAACCTCAAACTCGGTGAGAAAAAATGTGAACAAATAGTTTGGGAAAAACATGTTGTAGCTCACATATTGTGTAGATGTTAACAGGGGCAGGGATAGTCGACAAATGGCCTAGTTGATGTAGACGAGGAGCACATTGTCAGCAAATGTGTCTGTTTTTTTGATTAATAGTATGTTATGTGGCTTATTTGAAGTTTAGGCTGTGTTGTTGCTTGACGTCTTCTTGAATTTATAATAATAAAGACTGTTGAGTTGTTAAGCTGCTTTATTTGTGGATATTACTTTTTACTCAGTTGAAAACATTGATATAAATTGCATATATTTGGGGGAAGAAGACGTAATATGTGTGTTACTGTTTACATGTTCATGGGGATTGGCGAGCAATGAAACCACTCATAATGGCCGTTCTGCTTCTTTCTTATGCACAGAGAAAGCTGCATGGTAAGCAAGAGGAAGAGGAGGGGGCAGAGGAAGACACGGAGGAGAAATGCACCATCTGTCTGTCTATACTGGAAGAAGGGGAGGATGTCAGGTAAACTCTTAAAAAAACAAAAACAGTAGTGTACACTGTATTCTAAACAGCTGTAGAGAATGATGAGGTTGTTTGAGAGTAATTATATCATAAAATGGATCTTATCCATAACCATTTTTTTACTGTTATTTTTTTATGTAACTTTTTCATAATGTAATATTACATGATATTGTAAATTATAAATGGTTGTTGTTATTATTTAATAATTTCCCTTTTTAAAACAGTTTATTACTGTTCATTAACTGCCAGAGTCAGTTGATTTAATGGGGTTTGAGTTTTCCACACACCGCTAGTTACGGTTTGTTTGTAAGTGTTGATTATAGTGAACGCCACTATAAATATCGGTTTAATATTTACTGAGTGAGCACGTATTAAATGATCATAATAGAGCAACAAATCAGCATATTAGGATGATTTCTGGTGGATAATGTCTGGTGTGATGAAGCTAAAAGTTTAGCTTTAAATCACAGGAATAAATAACATTTTAAACATATACTCTCACAGCAAATAAAAGAAATAAAATTCCCGTATTTATTCAGTCCCTCCAGGATTTTGTCCAATGTTTCTTTGAGAGACAAAAATTTAGATAAAAATATGTAAACAAATTTACAAGAATTTTGTGCATTTTCACAGCAATACAGGAGAATTGAAGTAAATAATGTTTTGTGAAATGCCATCACAAAATCAGACATTTTAGGTCAAAAATCTAAAATTGCCTCTGCTAAATCCTGTAGGGACTGTAGTTTAATGTATTTAATATAAACAACTGATTTTCATGAGGGAATCGTTTATGTACTCTGCTGCCATCTGGAGTTGTAACATGTGAATTACACTGCTTGTTAAATTTTTAGGGGTTTCCTCTATTTATACCAGGGGTATCAAACTTGTCAAACTTAGTCCTAGAGGTCCAGTGTCCTGCAGATTTTAGCTTCAACTTGCCTCAACACATCTGCAAGGATGTTTCTAGAAATCCTAGTAAGAGCTTGATTAGCTACTCCAGGTGTGTCTGATTGGGGTTGAAGCTAAAATCTGCAGGACAACAGAACTCCTGGCCCGAAATTGAGAACCCCTGATCTATAAAGATGAGTCTTTTTTTTTTTATTATATATTTTTTTTGCATTGAACATTTTTTTATTTATTTTTTTTATTCTTAAAGTCCTGTTTGTTTCTTTTGCAGGCGCCTTCCATGTATGCACCTCTTCCATCAACTGTGTGTAGACCAATGGCTCCTCACTAATAAGAAATGCCCCATCTGCAGAGTGGACATCGAGGCTCAGTTATCTTCAGAGAGTTGATGCTATTTTTCTTGCAACCTTTTTGTTGGACATTTATTTGTTGTTTTCCTTTTCGTTTTCGTCAGTAACGCATTCAACCAAAGATGGCATGAAATACCTGCGCAACTATTGGGAAAAAAGAAAAACAACAATCCACACACACACAAACACACACACAAAAACATCAAGCCTAGCGTGCCAGCTATCATGTAGTACCAGTACAGCTAGAAATAACATCTTCATTAAGGGTTTTGAATTGTATTGTATTTATAAAGGGTTTATGTAGCTTTTGTTTTCATAAGTGTCATTGTATTTTATTTTTTTGCATGGTTCCTTGCAATGCATTTCTTTGCACATATAATGAACTAGGCCTCATACGGCCTGAGAACTTGCAGGCGAGGATTGCTGCTCTGGTAAAGAAGCATTTTTACATACCTGAAGCCTTGCTTTACTGGAATAGAATGTCAACCTCCATTTTAAAACATTGCAGGACTCAATTTATTGATCAGTATATTGATTAGTTTTACGTTTTAAACAATTGTGATCTGAAATATATTTTTATTTTATTTTATTTTTAAAAGTGAATCAAGACATTCCTTAATTAGGAAACAAGATCGTGGTTAAGAGATCAGCTGCTGTAACAGTGTTCACCCTCACGCCAATTCACTCTCAACACGGGAAACTGGGCTGGAGTCCATTGCATTTCACTTTGGCTCGTTTACCGGTGCTAACTCGATTGAGGGAGTTAGTGTGAAAGCATTCAGAAATGCGCCTTGTACATTTACTTTTAAAGTTATATGCATTAGATCCTGAACCAACGGAACGGAAATGAATTAAACTCCAGCCCTGAAGAGAACCAACTGCACACTTCACCTCTTGAACGTTCACACGGTTGCGTTTCATCAGTCCCCTCTCAGCACCTCAATCTGACGTCACATGTAACGCACTTCACCTGATGTATTTTCAAAGAAGAGAAAGAAAAAAAAAATGAATGTCACCTACCTGTATTCTGATTGATTGTTGTTTTTATTCTATGATGAAGTTGGATTCTTGATCGAGTGTAATTTCTCAAATGGGCTCGATTTGTTGACTTGGTTCGGTGAGAATGACGGGCCTGAAGAAACAGCCACCACAAAACATGGAGTGCTGGGATTATTTATTTTTTTCATCAGGGTCTCCTAGCCTTCTTCATTTAGCTCTCTTTTTCTCTCGGCAACCTAAAAAGTGACTCTTGTTAGCTGATTATTTCCTCTTGGATATTGCCATTAACATGCATTTGTTTTGCGACTGTGCAGCAAACTGTTTTCCCTTTTTCTTTGCTTAATTTTTTTTCTTTTTCTTTTGCTGCTGTGAAATCCTAACACTAATATTAATCTCAACTAGCTAACTTGCATATACTTGCACATGAGAGACAAAAGACAGGAGTGCTGTGAGAATGAGTGTGCTGAGGCCGTGTATTTCCACTCTGATTGCTGAATTTTGAGGAAAAACTGTAATAATTTTGAATGGAGTGTTGGAATGCAGTACTTAATGGCAGGCGTCCATGCATTCATAGATTTGATGGCCCCAGGATGATATTCCATGGGATTTATATTAGTTTTAAAATAATGAAATTAATAAAGTTAGGTAACTCTTTTATGTGTCCATTCTTGTGCCTTGTTTAGCCTGACAGTCCCAGATTTACCATGGTATCTATGATTTAACTGAGGTAATGTAGAAACTGTCTGAACCACATGCAAATGATTTGTGTACTGTACAAATTTGCATTCTCTCATATAGAGCAGTTTTCTAGACTTCAATTTTTAGAACGTACCAATAGGCGGATGCTAACGTACAATCTTCTATATAAACAAAATACATTTTTACTTGGTTAATATTTTTACTAACTAGCTTATTGAAAGAGAATACCTTTATATGTAGACATTGAAAAGTATTGTGCTTATTTTAACATAATATATTTGTGCATGATTAATATTACATCTACTAAAAGCAAATAAAATAATTAAGCCATAAAAATTTGGAAATAATATATATTAAATTTAATAAGTAGTTTATA
>CAIGQW010053631.1:12407342-12434975 GCA_903798125.1 Danio choprae
GTCACCAAGTGAGCTTAAAGGGTTAAAAGCATTTTCCCAGCCTTGACAGACATTTTTCTTGTTTTATTTAAAGGATATTTTTGTCAAGAAAAAGTTTAGATATTAATGGGAAACAAACGTTGATGATATTGTTTTAACGTCACGCACTTTTACCATCACTAACAAAGACGTTTTTACCGTCAACAACACGGTACTCGTAGTGTATTGTTAGTTCGAGTGTGTCGCTGTCGAGCTTACAGCCTCGCACACACAGATTCAGTTGCACAGTTAAAATGGCGTCGGGGGCCATTTCAGCGGAGACTAAGAAGATTACAGATTTACGTGTTGTGGACCTCAAATCAGAGCTCAAACGAAGAAATTTGGATGTTAGCGGGGTGAAAAACACACTGGTCGCAAGACTAAAGCAGGTAATTTTAATTTAAAACAGTTTATCAAAAGAGCATCGAGTTGGAAACGTTTGCGAGCTAGCTTTGTGGCTAATGAGCTAGCATAGCCGGTTTGTATCTCACAAACATGATTGAAACCCTGATTTAATGCATTTAATAAGCACATGAATGTATTGTTAGACGTTTGGCACCAGCCACTACAGGATTTCGGTGATTTATATAATTGCAGTTTCTAAAGCTAATATGTAACGTTAATGAATCAGGCCAAATTCTGTTAGCGAGCGAATGCAGCTAACGCTAGACGAGCTCAGATTATTAACTTAGTTACTTGTAACTTGAAACCATTTTACCTTTATTTACACCTTTATCGTTTGTGTATAGTAATTTAGAGGCGGAGAGTCCAAATGTAACAGTGATGTTTGTAATATTGTAACGTTATATGTTAAAATACAAGTGCGAACTACGTGGATGCAAATCAGGACGGGTATTTTAAGGTTTACTAAAGTTCATTGTTTAGAACTCTTATTTCAGTGAAGGGTAGTCCTAAATGCGTTTTTAAAAACATGCTTTTGCGTCTGCATGTTATATGTTAAGCGGATGCACTTTTATACTTTATTTCTGCAAAATAGTTGCTGTGTGAGCTAAATTTGAGCTTGCATTGAACATAGATTGCTGTAATCAGTATAATGTGTTGTGTGCAGGCCATAGAAGATGAAGGTGGTGATCCAGACAACATTGAGATCACCATGTCAGCTGACACACCCACTAGAAAATATGGCAAATCTAAAGGTAAATCTTCATTCTCTGAGCTTAACTCGTTTACTTCATGTTTGGTTTTCACAAACTGACTAAATAGCTTTATTATGCATTGTCAGGAAAAAAGACAGAGCTGGACACGGACACCACCATGGAGGAGGAGTCCTTCTCAAAGGTATGGAGAGGATTATTTTTGTAGTGTGTTGGGCTCACTAATTGAACTAATTCATGATTAACATGTGATTTTACGTTTTTTGTACCATAAAATAAAAACAATCTGCTAAAAATTGTTAGACCGATGTTATTCTTTAAAGGAGACCTATTATGTCACTTTTTGCAAGATGTAAACTAAGTCTCTGGTGTCCCTAGAGAGAGTGTATAGCACATAATACCACACAAAAATGTTTTATGACTATTTGAAACTGGCCCTTTTAGGCTTTGATCCAAATTGTGTGATTTTGGTGACTTTAGCTTTAAATTCAAGCGAGACGTGCTCTTTTCAAAAGAGGGCAGAGTTACAAATGCCCATGCATCACCATAACAGCAGATTCAAAACAGGATTAACATTATCTGTGTGAAAAACTGTTTCAGAAAAGGGCAGTCTATAGAGGCTACAGTGTTCATTTGTCCATCCTAAAACCACATTTATAATCCTTTTAGATGCTGACATTATCTTCAGCAAGTGAAAACTCTAGCGCCGGATGGGTGCTTCTCGCTCAGGGCTGTTTATGCTAGTAAAGGAGAGATCGTCACTAATAGATGTGGCTAACCCCCTCTTGATGACACATACAAATGGAAAATGTCAATCGAAGTGTTTTCGCGGACTGTATTTATCAAGTGTGATTTTAAGAAATATAATGAATACATTTTTACCAGTAGAGGCTGGCTATATTCACACACCGTTACCACACACTATGTTTAAACTCCTTATAAAAGTGAATTTTGTATAATAGGTCCCTTTTAAGGTCTCCATGTCCAGTAACCCTTTATCTTTTCAATAATATTGCAAGAAATATCACAGCAGTTTTCAAAGTTGACAAACAATTTTGTTTTGGCTTTTAGCCTATTTTTAATTGTATTATTTTTATTTCAGTTTTTATATATGTTTGAAATAACAACATCATAAGTTCTATCATAAAAAATATTTAATCTTTTTTTTCACAAGAAGTCTTCAAGGAATAGTTTGCTTTTATTTCAGTTTGAAGTGTTCATCAAATATTTAAACTATAAATAATTAGTTATTTTTAATTGTTTTAATATCACAAAAAATGTAAATAAACCTTTGATTACGAAAAAGTCACAGCTTTAATAGTTTATTATATTTACAGTTCAAATGCAGTGAGTAAAAAAAGTACAAAAATAACAAGTAAATAATGACATTGAATAAAATAAACAATTTCAATAATCAATCCAGGTAAAGTGTTTAAATGTGTCATTCATATTTAGGTCATATTGCCCATTATATCCTTTTTAGGCTTGCATTTCTGCCAGTGATGTCTGTAACTTTGTATGATCATCAATGGTAATAGGGCTGTGTGAATTGTGGAAAAATAAACATTTTTATTATTATTATTTTTTTTGTCAGATATTGCGATTTCGATTTGATTTGCAATTCAATTTGTAGTCAAACTTCAAAGATATTAACTTATATTAGCAAACATCTCTGAAATTGTACTTTGCTGTTGCTTGCTACTAGATTAAGTGTCACTGGCAGTACTTGTTAGAGGTGTGAACTTACACTGGTCTCACGGTTCGGTATCAGTTTATCAAGATTATCATGCCATCGATTTGGTTCAATTTGATACCACGGTGCATTGATGATGCTTTCCATACACCGTTTTATATTTTGTTCACAGCACAACAATTTAAAATTAAAAAAATTATAAATATATTCATATACTATTTGTAATACATTTTTGTCCTTTAATACAAACAGTCAGATATATAAACTGTACCTTTTTAAAACTCAAGTACATGCACAGAACAACATGATCGTTTATAGCAAATAAACAAATATAAATATCCTGCTCGATTTTTGAGCTTTGTCTAGCAAGTTCTTTCTTACACCCCTATGATTGGTCACGCGCTCAACTGAAAGAGCTGCGATTGACTAACGATCTGGCGCTGTTCACCGATGAGTGACACTAATAAACGCAGCGACGATCACAGCTGATCTATGATAGATGCGGAGGAGAAAATTCGCTATGCAGACAAGCTTGTGTTTGTGTCCAGAAATATCGCTGTAACGGCCAAGAGAAGAGGAAACTTTACCTCACGACAGCAGGTCAAAGGTCCACGAGAGAGAGAGAGAGAGAGAAATGTAGTTTACTTTTTCTCCATAACAGTGAAACAGGGGCTGTGAGAGACAGTGAAAGACTGTCAAGCAAACACACACACGCAGTGAAATTGTGCAGTTTCTGCATTTTTAAGTAGTTGGAGCGTTTTACATTCTCATGCTCGTTCCTGTTTGTTTGTTTTGTTTGTTTGTTTGTTTGTTTGTTTGTTTGTGAGCGTTCTGCATAGTTCGGTTGTGCAATTCTGATTGGGCAGAACGAAAGTGTGCTCACTCAATTGGCTAGTAAGACTGTCACGCACAGATGACAGTCACACATTTGCTCAGGGTGAGGGAAGTTAAATAATATGTATTATATTATAAATAATATATATTTCATATCGCAATATAATATAATATATATATATTTTTTATATAGTTCTGTCTATAGACAATGTACAAACACACATCTATTTTTTTTTTTACATTGTTTAAAATAGTTTTCTTGTAGTTAAATGGTTTTCTTTCTCATTTTCAGGAGACTGAGGAAGAGGAATCTGAAAAAGGTATGTTTGGTCACTTATTGGGGTGGAGATGTAACTTTTGTGTTTCAGGTTTCAGAAGTTTGGACTTCTCTTGCTTGCTTTTTCTTTTGCTGGTTTTCAATCTCAAATAAAAAAAAAACCCATCTCTTGCTACACTTTATGGACATTAAAATGTCCCATCTGGATTGTGCTGCATCGAAGGACAGATAACGCTACATCATTTGTGTTAACATCAGTGATCCTCCTAATCTTCTCATCTAATTCGTTAAAGAGCACATCTTGCCACAGCATTTCACCAAGAAGAAAGCCTTTCACCCCATCAATTTCAACAAGTTTCCTCTCTTCAGAACACCATCAAAAGTTTCACCAAGTCGCCTCTTTTTCTGTTGAGACTGGACTGTCTTTGAAAATGGAGACGGCAACAGGCTGCATGCCTTTGATGACTGGTCAGAACATGACATGACATATGAACCTTGTTCACCAAAGTCTTGACACTTCTTTCTAACTACAGTGTACCCAACATGGCATAGATGGACATTAGCGTCACTGCTTGTGCTTTGAACTCGTTCAAGACTGGATGCAGCTTAATGGACATCCATTTTTAGCTGTGTTACTGGACAGAGTGCTGTGAACAAGACTGAACTTCTCCAATGGATCACAGAAGATTTGACACCCGTGTTTCGATTTGCCTCTTCAGCTGTAAACTGAGATGGACAGTCAGCGTAAGTGTTTGAAAGAAGACCCTCGACGTGACCACAAGAAACCGAGTGACATCTGCCAGGAGAACTTTCATAATGGCACGAATATGCAGTTTCACTCTGACTGAATGCGTGTCAATGAATCAAAGTGTGTGTCAATGTCACCCAGTTTTGGAACCTTCACAATAGACCAAGATGTTCATCGTAGCAAGAAGATTGACCAGCCTCTACGTTGTTCTCTAAGGAATGTGTTTTTATGTGTTCCATGTGGTTTCCTCACCCACGATGACCACTAATACTAAACTTGCTCTTTGTTGTACTTTCTAGGTCACGTAGCACAAAGATGTGAATGTTAAACAATGTGTTTTTTGCCATGTTTTATGCTTGTTAAATCCCTCAGATGTAACTGATACTGATGATGCTACTCGTGACAATTCTAAAACCTTCTCCTCCGAAGACGGCCTTGCAGAGCCCGAGGTTGAGGCAGGAGTGGAGCCTGATCTTGAGGCTGAGGCAGAAGTCGAGCCAGAGCCCGAACCTGAGCCTGATCCTGATGCAGAGATTGAGTCAGAGAGAGAAGCCGATCCTGAAACCCCAGCACTGGAGGCCATGGAGAGCGAGCCTGCTCCTGAACCCCTGAAAGAAGTTGAGGATGACAATATATCTGTTACCATCCAGGCTGAAGATGCCATCACACTGGATGTGGATGGCGACGACCTCTTGGAAACAGGTAAACATGTGAAACTTCCAGATTCTGAGGCAGACAAGTGCTGCGAAGAGCCTGAGGCCGCTGCTGAGATGGGGCAGGAGACAGACTCGCTGGCTGAAGTGATAGATGGCCACAAGGATGGCAAGCGAGATGATGGGCTGAAGTCTGACGCCACCAAGAAGGACAGCAGAGAGGCCTCGAAGAAAGGAGAAACGGGAGACAAGGAAAAGGATTCTGGGAAGAAAGGCCCCTCTTCAACTGGGGCGACAGGTCAAGCAAAGAGGTTTGTCTTTCTATGTCAGTTCTTTAAGATACTACTACCAAGTTCCAGCTCACTAAGAACGCAGCATTGTGGGTAGCCGCAAGAATTTTTTCATAACAAGTTGTTCATTGTACCTAATCCCTGCCTTTGGTTTGCTCTTTTGGTTTGGTTTGCCATTTTATCAAGTTTGGTAATTGGAGTTAAACGAGGAGATGAAAACACGTCTGTTACGCACACATTTCCAGCACTTGCTTTTCCAGTCCCTACTTATGGGTTAAAAAAGAGCAGTAGTTCCAGTGATGTCAGAGGGGTTTGTCAGTCCAGTGAAGTCATTCTCTCTGAAGTTGAACACCCTCCTGAGGATGTCATTGGTCAAGGGAATAAATTGGCAGAAAACTTGACCCACCTTGCTCCTGTGGAAAAGCAAGAAAAAGAAGCCTTATTGGAGTTTTTGCCCGAATGCAAGCCTTGCCTATGGGGATTTATTATTTTTTTTGTTCTTTTCCTTTTTCTGTAATGCACCAAACATTTGTATAACCTTTGTTGTTTGTTTGGAGCTGTACCTCGGTGCCCAAAGCCTTCTCTCATGCTCTGGTATTCATTAAAGTATTTCTCTCTTCTTGTCGCTCTTGTAATATTCACATTTTAGCTCTTCAAAAGACAGAGATGGAAAGGCTGCAAAAGATGAAAAAGGTATGGCTTTTTAAATTAAATGGATTCACGTTATAGAATATTCAACGTTTTTGTTAAGTTTGTACACAGTAGTACAATTCTTAAGAAACATGATACAATTTCAAGCTAAGGTAAGCAATGGCACAGTGTTTTCTAAAGCTCTCTATCTGTCTTCAGGAAGTGGCAGCAGCAGTACCAGCTCTACTCGCAATCTGTGGGTGAGTGGCCTGTCGTCCAACACCAAAGCAGCTGATCTCAAGAACCTCTTTGGCAAATATGGAAAGGTAAAAGGTGTTTTTATGCGATACATCTTATAATTAATATGTTTGTGATTTAGAGGTTGTAAATCTGACTTCAAATATACAAAATATTTTTGACATGTATAACATACAGGGGTTGGACAATGAAACTGAAACGCTGGCCAATTTAGTGTTGGAGGTTTCATGGCTAGATTTGACTAGCTTGATGGCTAATCTTCATTGATTGCACATTCAACCAGTAAGAGCAGAGTGTAAAGATTTAATTAGCAGAGTAATAGCACAAAACATTATGGGTCACATGTCAGAGTTCAAAAGAGGAGTAATTGTTGGTGCGGATCTTGCTGGTCCATCTGTGACCAAGACAGCAAGTCTTTGTGATGTATCAAGAGCAATGTTATCCAGGCTAATGTCAGCATAACACCAAGAAGGATGAACCACATCCAACAAGAATAACTGTGGACGCAAGTGGAAGCTGTCTGAACAGGTTGTTCGAGTGCTAACCTGGATTGTATCCAAAATCTAAAAAACATAAAACCACAGCTGCCCAACTCACTGCAGAATTAAATTTTCACCTCATCTCCTGCTTTCACCAAAACTGTTTGTTGGGAGCTCTACAGTGTCAACATACATGGCCGGGCTGCTATAGCCAAACCTTTAGTCACTTGTGCCAAACGTCGGTTTCAGTGGTGCCGACAGGAATAGTTTGGACTGCAATATCATGGATTCCCCTTGGCCCAATACTTGTACTAGATGGGAGCGTCACTGCCAAGGACTACTGAACCATTCTGGAAGATCATGTGCGCCCAATGGTTAAAACATTGTATCCTGAAGGTGGTGTCATGTATCAGTATGATAATGCACCAATACACACAGCAAGACTGGTGAACATGAAAGTGAAGTTGAACATCTCCCATGGCCTGCACAGTCACCAGATCCGAATATTTTTGAGCCACTATGGGGTGTTTTGGAGGAGCAAGTCAGGAAATGTTTTCCTGAACCATAATCACGTAGTGACCTGGCCACTATTCTGTTAGAAGAATGGCTCAATATCCCTCTGGACTTGTATCTGTCATTCCCAAGACAAATTGATGCTGTATTGGATGCAAAATGAGACCCTATACCATACTAATGAATTATTGTGGTCTAAAACCCGGCATTTGTTTTATTGTCCAACCCCGGTATGTATGTGTATATGCTCGTGTAAATTAAATTTTCTAATAGGTTTTTAGTGCCAAAGTGGTCACCAATGCTCGGAGCCCAGGAGCTAAATGTTATGGATTAGTTACCATGTCGTCCAGCGCAGAAGTGGCCAGGTGCATCTCTCACTTGGACCGCACAGAACTCCATGGACAACAGATATCTGTGGACAGGGTAAGAACTTCACCATTGTCCTGGAAGAGTGTTTACTCTGCTTATTTAAGGGCTTTCTATGGGGTTGATACTAAATGATACTTTCATACTTGATCTCTAATCTCGAGGTATCGTCCTTACAGGTGAAAACTGACCCATTTAAGAAGGACTTCTCAAAAAAAGAGGGAGAAGACAAGATGGGTTCCAGTAAAATTTCTGGAGAAAAGCGCACTCCAGTTGGAGCAAAACCTTCCAGCAAGTAAGCATTTGTCCAGTTTTAACCACAAGTTTGTTTTGTTGCATTTGTTATACTACGTTATTGTTCAATAGGACTCCAGTTTCATCTAAGAAAGAGGAAAAGAAGTCAGACAAACCCTTCGAGAAGGACAGCAAAGACATCAAAAAACAAGACTCCAAAAGCAACAAATCTGATCCACCCTCCAATTTAGGACCTGAGGCAGCAAAGAAAGATGACAAGAAACATGGACGTATGTTACTGTTTGATTGTATCAATCTTAATGATTTAAAAAAATTAGTAAAATATGGGATGCACTTGACACAAAAAACACTGAGTAGTCAAAACAAACTACTAATTAAATCTCAATGTTTTGATTTTTTTTTTCTTCAAAACTGGTAATTTTTAGTAGCCATAATTTCGCTGCATACCTACTTTAGCTTTTGAGGAAGTTTAAGAACTTAAGACCAACTTGTAGTTGTGTTTTTATTGAATATATTCTTTCCCTCTAATACACAGGAAAGAGTCCAGGCAATACAGTGCTTAACCAACCTAAAGGAGAGCAAATCTTCAATAAATCTCGTCCTCCTTTTAGAAGGGGTGGGAGGTTTGAGAAGGTACAATAGACATACTTAGAATGTAATTCGTTTTATTTTAAATGGGATTTTTGAAGGCCTGATTGTCTATTACTTTACAGCCTGGTCCACCCAACATGATGAACAGACGCCCCAGATGGTTCGGACCACCTGATGAGGTGAGTTAACACATTATTGTGAGAAGAGTACTCTCTCAATTATTATGCATAATGTTTTTAATTTATTTGCTTTTGTAAAAACGTACAGATGGAGATGATGAAGAAAGGGCGTCCAATGCCTAACAAAGGTGGCAATAAAGACATCCTGCCATTTGAGAAGATCAAGGAACAGCGAATGCGTGAGCGCATGATCAGGATGGAACGTGCTCGCAGAGCTGTGGAACTGCGCAGGTAGACATACTTTTTCATTTATGCACAAAATCTCAAAGTGCTAGGTTTGCAGTCTAATACTGTTTTGGTCTGACCTTTAGACGACGCGAAGTAGCAGAGCGGGAGCGCAGAGAGAGAGAGCGTATTCGTGTTATGCGTGAGCGTGAAGAAAGGGAGAACCTAATGAGAGAACGGCAAAGGCTGGAGGTGGAAAGACAGAAGCTAGAACGCGAGCGCATGGAGAGAGAGAGACTGGAACGGGAGCGGATCCGCATAGAGCAGGTGCGACCACAATACACCTGCTTATGACAATTCAGAGTTGGGATGTCTTGTGTGCTTGTTTGATGTGCTGAAATTGTCTATGTGAAGGAGCGACGCAAGGAAGCGGAGCGTCTGGCTCGTGAACGCGAGGAACTAAGAAGACAACAGGAACAGTTGCGTTACGAGCAGGAGAAACGAAACAACTTAAAGAGGGGACGTGATGTTGACCAGAGGTGTGTGAACTATTTTATTGTGCAGTTGGTTTTGAGGTGTTGCTGGTCTTTAAAAATTTAAGGTTTTTCTTCTCTTTATGTACAGGAGGGATGATCCATACTGGAATAGTGGTAAAAAGATGGCAACTGAGCCAGAGGGCCGGATCAGTCAAGGTGGAGACTACAACAGCAGACAGCAAAACCGTTTTAATGATTTCAACCCCAGAGACCGCAACCGGTACCCACAGTCATCTGCTGTGCAGTCCAACAACTTTGATAGGTGAACTTTGATTTGTGACTTCCCAATCATAGTTTGACTGAATGGAGAAGAGATTTTTGCTCTGTATTTCCACACTTGATAGTTTTATTTTATTACAGTTTTACAACCATTCTACCACACTACAAATGCGATCATGATCTTGTACAACAGTATAACAAAAAAGAAGTTGATTCTTAGTTGAATTTGACAAACCATTTAATGTTGCTGGGTTTTTTTGTATTGTTTTTTTTTTTAATTTTGTTGTCAATGTTTCCAAACAAATCCATAACCGAACATTTGTATGTCTCAGAGCAACACTGTGTTGTTATTAACAAAACAAGCGAGTCACAGATGAAATCTGTTTGTAAAGACTTGCTTTTGTTTGAATAAATTAAATATTATAAATATATTCAATGAATCTCTTATTAGGATGGGAACTTGCCACCACTGATTGTTGGTTTTAGTATTGTTAATTTATCCATGACGAGCCAAACCAGTATCAGCACAAAATATTTAGTTATTGTTATAAAATAATAATAAAAAAAAATCATGTTGTCTCTTAGTGCTAATTTGGCAAATTTCCAAATTAGCAAAGTTGTTTAACAAAAACATTCTTGTTTAATTCGATTTTTAATTTTTTTTTGCAGACGCAACCGATTTGTTAATGAAGCTGATTCAAAGAAGAATCGACCCGCTCCACGTCGGGAAGGCTCTGGCTTTGAACGCTATCCTAAAGACTTTGAAACTGTACGGAGAGCAGAACCACCACCTCCACCTCGTGCAGAGCTCAGAGACAGTGATCGGCGAGAGATTCGAGATCGTGATGAGCGCAGACAGGTGTCCATGCCTGATCGAGCATCTGGAGGCAGAGCACCACCTCCTACCATTACCCACTCCCGTACCCCCAGAGACGGCAGCCATGCTGGCTGGAAGAATGATGGAGGGATGAATACAAAACAAGATGTCAGGTATGGTAGATCTTCTGAATGTGTGCTATTTTTTTTTTTTTTTCTTCAAGGCTTGGGAATTAAAATTTGGATCTTATTTGGAAATCAGTGAATGTTATGCTTTTTATGGCCTAAAACTTTGATTTTGGGCTGTCAGTGTAACCTTGCATAGATCTAATGCTCATTGAAATTATGTTTCTCATTTAATTCTCATGCTCTTTAGAATGTTTTTGTGGGTCTGATGATATATTACAGTTCTCAGTACTAAGTTCAATATGGAAAAAAATGGATCTCCTTTATTTTTTTGTAATGTATATAGGCCTTAAATTTAATTTATAATAATAATAATCTTAGTCTTAAATTTGTCTTGGTTAGACGTGCAGAAAGCCTGGTAGAGAGAATAATACTTTGATAGCAGTTACAGTTGTTTTTGTTAGTTTTTTTTCTTTGAAATTCTTAGTGTGTGTTTGTTTGGTATGTATTTGCAGCAATAAAGAACTGAGAATTAAGCCCTGTCTTTGATTTGAGTGGCTGGTAACCAGTGCCTTGCTGCTGACTGTATTTACAGACCAGTTCAGATGCGTCAGGAACGTTCAGGCCGAGAGGGTCCTGGACCTGCCATGAGAGGGGTGTCCACAGCCAGCCGTGGCAGAAGCAGCTTTAACAGCCGAGAAGGCAGAGCTGTGGTTATGGGAGAGCAGGTATTTCACACAACATGCCTCTGACATGCTTCTTTTGTTGCCGGTTTGAAAATCTAAATCCACATGCCTCCTTGTTACCACAGCCGCACTTCAGCAGTGGCAGGCAGGTGGTGGTAGAGAGACATGGACGTGATCAGGGCCCCAGGAAAGACTGGCACGGGGCTGGTGGCTCACAGAGCGGAGGATTCACAGACAACCGCCGAATGGGAGACAGTCGGCCTGGCATGATGGCTCCACACTCCAGGTTTGTTTTGATCTAGTGTACATATTGTATCTTTTATGTGCCCTTTGTTTTTTTTAATTGTACCAGTTCTATCTACTTTTAACTAAGAGCAGGTTCACTAATGCTAACAATTCCT
The DNA here is from genome assembly GCA_903798125.1 of Danio choprae. Classification (NCBI taxonomy): domain Eukaryota; kingdom Metazoa; phylum Chordata; class Actinopteri; order Cypriniformes; family Danionidae; genus Danio; species Danio choprae. The sequence continues at coordinate 12,419,191 of CAIGQW010053631.1, forward strand.
TAATGTGTAATATGGTTGAGCACAGTTATCAAATTGCAAAGAGTACATTGTAATAATGGCTCATTTCCACAGAGCAGTACAGTAAGCAGTGCCATTCAAGCGGTCCCTACAGTAAGTTACGAACAGTTTTGTTACTGTAAAGTTAAACAATTAACCCATCAGTTTCCAGGATTTTCTTTACACTGACTTATTTGAGCCACAATATCCCCAAATAGCCCCTTTCCTTAGCTCTACGTGTTTGTGCGCAGACACATAACAACATTGCTTTGTACCTGTCGCTTATTGAGACTATTTGCACTTATAAATATGACTATAGTTTGTTTGTTACTCTGATGCTGTGTGAAGCTAAATGTAAACCACCGCATATTGGCTTTTATTGGCTTTTAGTGTAGATGTTTATTTCATCAAACAAAACTATTATAAATCTTTATTTAAGAATTAAAGTGAGTAACTCCTGACTCATTAGTGACTCCTTGTTCAGTCACTATTATACTTTACTATTTTTTTATTCAAGATTTATTATTTCATTTAATTGCCGTTTTGATTACTAAAACTAATCCCATTAAAATGCTTATTAATTATAGTACTAGTTAAAGGTTGGACACATGAATGGGTAAGTGTTCTTTGAACTGGTACTGCATATAAAGAATATCAGCTGATATGTCAATATCAGTATTTTTATAAAAGAATTTTGCGCCCTTGTCAGCCCCAAAAAATTCACATTCATTCTTCCATGGCGGGGCGCCACACCAAAATTCATCTCGCGACGGCTACATTACAGCTTCTCATTCAAAACATTCAGTCGTTTTTTTAATAGCGGGTTATAATCGCACCAAAACGTATTAAGTGAATTATAACAGCGTGAACCTTTCTGTAATAATAACGCCATAGGTAGTTGGTAGATCTGTGTAAAAGGCCTGCCGCCACAGCTGGACAAAATCCTAGAGGAAACACTGCACTTTTCTGGGATCCTTTTGTAAAGGGTACCAAAAGAGTGGAGTTAGACTAAAGTGAAAATAGTGACTTGCTTGTCAAAAGGGGATTTTGTCAACACAGGAAATGCCATTTTGCAAATGCAACATGACAAATTTTGCTGCAATGGAACAATAGTCGATCCGTGCTCAAACAAAGCTTGTTATTTTCTTGTGGGGACATGACCACATGCCATGAAGCAAAAATAGGATCGGTTCTATGTCCTCCAATGTTGTTTAAGGGGTCCATTCATATAGTGTCTAAATACATATGGAAAGAGCGAGGCATGCAGCTTCCTCTGTCTATTTGCATGTGCTTACTAAATGTTTATTCCACCAAAACAAAAGCTCTGTAGTTCAGCACTGGAAATCAAAGAAACATTCAAAAATAGTTTTTATTGTGTTTAAAGGGCACCTATGATACAAAACTAATTTTGTAAGCTGTTTGGACAGAACTGTGTAGGTATAGGGTCCAGTCATATTGGGGTGATATAAATTTCCTGAAGTTAAAGTAGGATCCAAATCCCTCCCATTTTGAGGCCGACAGCAACTCAACATAGGAGTACGGTTTCCCCTACCACCGAATTGATTGACAGCATATTAACATGTCTTCGTAGTAACGGTTACAATCATCAACAAGACAGGACGTGTGCAAAGCAACTGGGATTAAAGGATCTGTTCAGCTCACTGTGATTATCAATCATCATCAAATGTGTACAAGTTTAAAACCGTTTTTAAACGTTTTCATGTTTGTAATAAAGATACTACGTAATTCATCACCAGAGGCACAGCATCAATACAATTAACCTTATGAAAGAAGACTCTTCAATCCCGGTTTGTGGACCTAAATCACGTTTATTTTGTACATTAACTTAACGATGTCCATACAGCAATGGATATTTACGTGTACCCTGTCACATTTGCCGTGCAAAAACAGTGCAAAGCTTGTGTGTGCGTGCGTGCGTTCGAGCGAGCGAACTTTATAAAGACATTGTGTGTGACTCATCACTTAAGAAAAGCTTAGATTAACTCCACAACAAATGTCAAATAACCACTGTGAAAGTTCTTACTGTAGTAAGGGAGATCTGCTTCATTTGTCACTGAGCTGTTTGTCTATGAAGGCTATGGCTGTGACAGGCACATGGGAACGGTGGGCGGGGAGAACTAGCTCATTAGCATTAAAGGCACAGGCAACAAAAACAGCTACAATCCTTAAACGGCTTACATTTTCCCAGATTCAAAAAGGTATAATAAATAATCTGATGGGTATTTTAAGCTGAAACTTTACAGATACATTCTGGAGACACACACAATTATATTAAATCTTGAAAAATGGTTAAAATTGGTGCCCTTTAATAATATTATTGTTTTATTTATTTTATTTTAATTTAAAAATATTAAATCAAGTAATTTTGTTATGCTCTTTATTTTGTATTAAATATTGAAAATACAGTTCAACGGTAGTAAAATGTTAGTTTGAGGCCCTGGTTGATGCCTTGGTGAAAAATTAGGTGGATTGAAGTTAACACTATGATCTAAGTTTATTTTTATTTTATTTATTTTTTTATCAGATGTTGGCTTTTCATGCATATTAATTTGACTGTTGTTGTGTGTGTTTACAGTCATTCCTCCACTGGTATAAACAGAATTGTGCAGATCACTAATGTTCCGATGACCGGCAGCAGCGGAGGATTCAAGCCCTTTAAAGGAAGGTTCTAGCATCTTTGCAGCAGGAAAATATAATTATTATTATTTTTTTGGATCTTCTGATGCTTTTAATCGGCTATATATAGCCAGAAGGTTATTGTAAAGATTCGGTTTGGTTGACTTTTATTATGTGTAAAAGGCTTTACATGTAGGTTTTTTTTGTTTCCTGAACTGTTCTCTGGTGACCAGTAAACAACCTTTGTGCACAAACATGTTCTCCTGACACACTGTAGGTGCAGCTGTACAGCTTATTTCTTAACCAGTGTTTGTTTAGATAACCTTGACACGTTGTTCCAGATACTCTCATATGCTTTTGTCGAACTACTGTGTGTAGCACTGGACATATCTGTAATTCCAGTAACATTTCAATATGTGACTTTTATTTTTGTTTCCTTTTTGATGATAGTGACTATTCTACAAGTTGATATTAAATTATGTGGATTATGACTTTGTATAGTTTGCTTCTGTATGAGACTATGAGAAAGGAACCACTTCAGCACTGTGAATGACAATCAGAAGAATCACACAGACTCACTGACCAGACTTTCTTTAATCAGACGTATTGTCTCTCGTCTAAAGGCATTTGTTACAAAAACTGTCCATCTACTCTGACACTGGTGGGCTACATCAATCTTTTTGGTCATTAATGAACCTTACACACAATAGAAGGTTGACCCTTATAATATCCTGATTTTCTTTTTTTTTGGTCTTTTTTTCTTTTTGCTAAGTTAAAATGTTTTGTGTAAATATACACGTATAAAGGATATAAAATAGAAATTGTAATGGGACTGTTCCTTAAAATGATTTAGGAGTACATGTATTCATCTGTTAAACATGCATCACAATTGCATTTCCATCATGAACTCACCCAGTAACATCAAAACTCCAATGCACCAAGAGAAACCTTTCCAGTTACCATCATGGGCAGAAAGCATATAATGTGTGGCATTTTAATAGCATGAAAATAATTAACTTCCCCGGTCATTAGTTGGAATCATCCTTGGTAGCCCTATCTTTATTTGCTGCTTTCATTCCCACATCCTTTGATGGCACTGAGATGTGAAACGTCAAATTATATTCATGAGAAGTCTTGCAAACATTTCCTAATTGAAAGCAGGGCAAAAAACAAACATTTAAATGGCAGCATTTAACTCAAACTTCAGAAAGTTAGTTCAGTTCTTCTTGCAGCTTTATAAAGTTAAGCCTTATTGCGAAACATTGTATTTATTGGATGTTACAAATCAGGTTCAAATGTAACCAGACAAACTGGTGATTCCATTTTTTTTTAATAAAACGAGGTATTTTCTCATCTAGTGCATTCAATGTAACAGTGCGTAAATAACTTAAATGGTCTAGGACCTAACAGAGCTTCAATGGGTGCTGCGCACCAATGGCCAACCAAGCAGACAAGGCCTTGGAATATGTACTTGTATTATTAGGGGGTCAAAAATAGCTTTAGTTAAATGTATAAGTGTTTCAATTAAATAAAAAATGGGACTTCTGTTCTCCTATTTATGAAGCTTGCACTCACAAACCTCCTATTTCCTACACCACCCAGTCTTTAAATATGAAATCTCAGTATTTATCCCACTAACATGTATATATTATACCTGTGACATTGAACACGCCTGCAATTAACAGGATCATTTTAGATGCAAATGGTTACAGCCAAAGCACATTACAGAAGAATTAAATTATTGGCAACCAATACAAACAACATAAGCTAATGCACAGTGGATACACATTATAATCACTTCTTCCTGATCAAAAGCCCACTAGAATGTACATACTAAACCTGACCTGTAAACATGACACAAGTAAATGTTTGACTATTTCACCAATGAACTCTGCTTGCTTGTGTGGTCAAGATCTGAATGTTTTGTCAGTAACAGATACAGAATATCTACTTTAACCCCTTTACAAATTATTTTTATCACTCTGCTAACTCTAAACTGACTAGCTTGTGCTTCCTACTGTATGACAGTAGTCACGGAGGTGATGGAAGCTCTCTGAAATTCATGTATGTAAATCTACAGTTTGTGTAGTGTGAAATGATAGTATGGACGCCATTACATTATAGGGAACGATAAAGATCTCAGGCTAAACGCAGTAAGCTACTTTACCTCAGGTAACACCTTCTAAACGATAGTCATGGTTTCTCTTAAAACCCCCAGATTCTGAGGTTTGAAATAGTATGTTTGGATAATTATAAGAATAACTGTAACGTTTTAATGAGAATGCCATTACCACTGGGCTTTTCACACGGGACATAACCACGAAATATTCCTAGGTTATCGTGTTTTGAGTTTCAAACCGCTCATAAATGAATAGCTGGGACATTTGATGACGTAGCTACAATCCTACACCTTGGTTTGATTTGCTGTCAGGCTCTAGTGTTGGCAATCCTTTTATTATGTTCTCTAATTTTCCTGATCGTTGTCGTACTGTAAAGGTAGGAATATATCCGTAATTCTTCACTTTACTTGAATAATTTTTCCTTTTAAACGCTGAAACTACTAAGCAGCGTGTTGACAATGCGAACATTTCCTTTACCAGGTGTTTGTTAAAAGCGGGGTAAGAACAACGGGAAATTGTCGTAGAATCGTTCAGACCACACTATAGCTACGATAACGACACAATATCGCTGGAATCACCGAGATAAATATAATCATATGCGTTATTATCTCTTGGGCCGCTATAATGCGGTCCGCCATGTTGGAACGGTCAAAGCTGACGCAGTCTGTGCAAGTCGACTAACACACTACCCGTGGTTTTATTATTCAGACTAGTAATCATGTTTTTCTGAGACACTGACTACCCTTTGTGTAGACAGTTTTACAACAAATATCACGGTTAACCTATGGTTAGTGCGGCAAACCATGCTCAATTTGAGGTTACCAAAGCTAAACCACATCACAAAACAAGACAAAGGCTTTAACATGGCATACAAAGGTTTCAAAAAACAAAAACAAAAAACTGTTAAATATATAAACACAAACCAGCATGCTGTGATCTGTTGAAGGATACCTTTAGGGATTTAAACATCACCTGAGCAATTTTGTAGCATCTTAGGAAACTTCTTAAATTTTTACTGAGATAATACACTGACCATTCCATTATGGCAGCCGCATCTGCCCTTGCAAAACTATAACTTTACTACTACAAAAAACAAACAATGTTCTGTTGTTGTTAAACAATGGTAACCACAAATGAACAATGCATTTGCTACACTAACCAGTTTAACCATATTTGTTTAACAGTGGTAATCAAACATTAAAAGCCATGGTTATTTCACTTTTATTATAAAACCTTCATTTATTTTCATAAAGGTGGAGGGGTTCAATATTGCAGTTATGTTTAAGTATCTATGAATTACTATCAGAATCAACTCGCCTTTTCAAATCAAATCAAATTGCAGCACACATTCATTTTCTTAACATCGCCTTTATAGTTCTTTATAGTATACTTCTTCAGCCTTACCGATTGGGTGTCTTTCCAGTCAAACCCTGTGTTGTACATTAGATCTATATTCGTTACCAAGGCAGCTAATACACATCAAACTGTTTGCAAGACACTCATGGATATGTTCCTTCTGTGAAGGCCTGTGCGGTTTTCTGTCTATGGTAAGGTCTACAGATTGTCTCAGTCTTGTCTCGCACCTGTTTTATGTCGGTATAAAAGATACTGTAAATATTGTAAGGCTTTTTATATACAGAGAGTATTGGCCACTGAGGGACCAAACGTCAAAGCAACAGTTTGAGCCCATAACTGACTAGCATTTAACTGCATCTACTAGTGCTCCCAGAAAGCCACTGGGAAACTGCCTGACCAATGATTACCCCACTACGAGCTTGTCTACATGCAGAGAGTTGTTCTTTCTTGCATTGTGAGAGCAGAACATCAGGAAAAATGGCCCAACATTGGCGTTTCTCTGAGTCTGAGCTCAGCGCAATGCTCAGTTCAAGGCATATAGCTGGAATGTTTGGATAGAAGACCTTGTCTCTCACGAGGCAGCACTGGAACAGGGAGGGCTTGAGAATCCTTTCCTACCTTACATCCATTTATATGAGTATGTACACGCAAGAGAGAAAATTCTAGCTGAAGCCAGAGACAGACCGATATATCGGTCAGCTCGATTATTCAGCAAATGTTTAGCCATTTTCCGATTATCATCCTTAATAATCCGCTTGGCCAGTTACAGAAATGTGTCACCTGCTCTTCAGATTTCAGTACTGACATTGGCTTTTGTAAAGCCAATATTGTTTGACCACCAGCTGGATGAAAACACAAACCATAAAGATAAAAGAATCATTCAGGTTTTTGGGCAATAACATTGTAGTTCACTGAGCAATGCTAGGTTTCATGGATGACGCTCCTACCCATATTACATTTCATAAGGCAAATATGAACCAGAATTTTGGCTGAAAGTTAAAAGGGGGAGGGCAAAACAACAACAAAAAATATCTTATATGCCTTCCATTAAAGCTATATACATTAAGGGTAGTGTCAGTTGTTCGCTGATATTCCCAGTAAATGTCCTGTTAGCAAAAACTATCCTTTTATAGACGCATCTATGTAACCAAATGGAATAGCAACTTCCTAAATAGGAAAACATTTCTGAATGCATCTGTGGAGATCACTGCTCCTACAATATCAACAATGTGAAATTTGGCATCAAACTGCCAGGCTGTGGTGTGGCCTACATCATGTCCTGAGACATTACCTTTGCCAAGAGACCTGTTGGCTTGCTACCTGCTCATGTGAACGGCCTTTCATTAAAAGATCTCAGATATCCTCCAGTCAAACAGAAACTGACCAGTAAAATGAATCTACATATGCATATATACGGGTAAACTGGTATAAAATAGCTTATAAACAACAGCAATAACGGAAATCCACAAAAAAAAGAAAATGCTTTGTATAATGAAAATCAAAATACCTTTTTTTTTCTTTTTTGAGTGGTGGGGTAGTGCTATGTGTACATTACCTTGTTTTACTACCAAAAAAATAAAAATAAATCCACCCTCCCTGGTGACCCCACACAAATATAGTGCACTGCAGTGGTTTTCCTGCTGAGATCATTTGGCCAGCTCTATGTAAGATGTAGTGATAGTCCTTGTAGTGACACCCCTCTCTGCTTGTCTGCATCTTCAGAACACAGAGGGTTAAAGTCAGGCACAAGTGGCTTGAGAATGGCAAGTCCTCTCCGCTCGTCACGCTTCATCTCCATCGGTCGCTCGTGCTCTTTCCACTTCACGCTGGGAGATGCATTGCAGAGCCACTGGAATTAAACTGCTGCCCGTTTCGCACTCTACACACAGTCCACTGCTGTTACAACAAGATGCATTTGTCTTTGTCCTTGGCTTCCTTCTTGGGTTTGCGTTCGCCTGTAGAGGGCTGTTTCCCTGGGCTTGGAGAAGCTGCAGCTCCCCCCGCTGAGGCTCCAGCAGCTGCCGCTCTGTCCACCTGGTCTGCACCCGCTGCTGCTGGCTGTCCCTGAAGACACGAGAGGAATCTATTCAGCTCTTACTTGAATTCTTGGTTTCATTGGCATAAAATGTTATCTAGCTTAATGTTTACTTTTCCCAGACTTCTCCATTCACATCTTCTGCCTCCATCTAATCAACAGCTGTAGAGCCAGAACCAAGTCCTAACCGACATTTTTCTTTTTCTTAACCCTTTTCTTTTTCAGTCTTTTTACAAACTTTAGTTTCATTACAAGCATTCCAATTACATGCTTTGCTAGTGTTTTAGCCTCTGATCTGGAACAATGTTACATTTATACCTTGCAGTAACTTTTGATAAATCTTTTATCTGTAATGGTAAAAGGGGAAAACGTTTTTTTCCTATGAGTAAGATGAAAAGACGACGACAAGACAAACAAAACAAGATAACTGCGACTATATCAACGTGCCATTTTTACTGACAATAAAAGCGAGAGAATCCTTCATGCTTGCAGTTGCCAGATGTCAAGAATTTAAATCCCCCAAACAGAGAATACATTTTTTGCAGTGCATTTTTCTTAATCTTTGCAAACTGGCAACCATCTGGACATGCTCCATCTACATTTATAGAAGCTCAGTATGACAACTCACTATTGAGATGTTCTGCTCAAACTAAACGTATTAGAGCCAGCGTGTATTTTTCTTCACTATGATTATAATATTTAGAAAAAAATATTTAAATGATCAATTTAAACATTATGCAGCCTGACAAACATTTTCAACAACTAAACATAAATGCTCAGACATGCAGTTGATTAATACTTGACTAAATGAACAGGACGAGGTTAACAAAGTATTACAAAAATCAAAAAGAAGACCTTACATATGACTAATAATACAAAATCTGATTAAATTATTGATAATGTGATGTTACATAAGATAGACTAAAGTGAAATGTACACTGATATTTTTCTAAAGCTTTATGTAAATTTCATGATGTTAAGTTTGCATTTGTTAATTTATGTCTTGCGTGTAGTTTATGAAGTCACCTGTGCCTGTGCAGCTGCTGCCGCCGCGGCCTGCGCCTGCTCCTGCTCCTGATAGTACTGTGACGCTCTGCGGTCCTCCTCTTCCTGCAGCTTCTTGGCCAGCTCTAGATCACTGATGCCTTCTGGGATCTGTTCCCAACCCAGGTCTGAGGCCTGCTGCTCCTGCTGCAGAGACAATGCCATCAGGTAGTCCTACACAAACAAAGGGGAACATTTAAACCGTGTCATAATGCACTCAGTCTTCATGATTTTCAAAACCCATATGGTAAATTTTACCATGAAACACAAACTGTTAAGCAGAATCTCCAGGCTGCTCGTTCATACAGAAAAAGGGGACGGTAATATTGTTATATAATGAATAATCCAGTAAAGCTATGGTAATAATATATGGAGCCTTTTTGGAGCCTGTAATTAGGGCTGGGCCGATAAACAATATTATATCGAATCTCAATAAAATTTGTCAATAACAATGATAAGCTCTGGACTTTTTTACTCTATATTGAACTAAGAGCCAATCACACAGCGGAAATGTGCAACAATGGGAATCTCGAAGTGTGTTGATATTAGAGATGCACAGAATTTTCGGCTGCCAAAAATGATCGGCCACCGAAAATAGGTTATGCTATTTAATGGACTTCAGTCATTGTTGGGATACTCTTTTAAATCTGGAAGAATAAACAACTGATAACGAAATGTATATCGTTATTGTTCAATATGGAAAAGAATTCATCGAGATTGCATTTTTGCCATATCGCCCAGCCCTACTTAACTTACGTAATATTATATTACTTTGTTTAAATTCTGGTTAATTTGATTTTAAAAAATACAGTGCAAAATTAAGTTACTTTGTTTTTTACACATTTATACACTTTATGTTCTATATATTTATCTTACACTGTAAAACAATGCTGGGTTCCACACAATACATTTTTGTTGGGGCAACATGAATGAATAAAGTTAACTTATTAGTTTTTACAAATTTAAGTGGATTGAACATAACATAATTAAGTTGTTCCCAAAAAACCTCAAGAATTGTCTCATTTTAAATAAGTAGTTTGAACAAACAGCAAATATATTTTTTTAAATGTACTAATCCATGTCTTTCCACTTTTGTTGCATAAATGCAGCCTGAATGCTTTGTTAAATAACTTCTCTTGTGCTCAAAATAAAATCAACTAAAAACCGCACAGCTTTGTAGCACAATAATGAGTGCGAGTAGATGACATCATTTCCTTTGACATAATTTTCTCTTTGTAGAGGATGCACTTTATTACAGCTTAGCCTGAATCCTTTCAGTAGTAATGAGCTTACATAACATTTAATGGAAAAAAGAGCACCATTTGGTTTGCTATTCAACTGACCACATGGCACAGCAATACAAAGACTGTACGAGAGTTGAGACTGACTGTCAGAGCGTGCTGATCTCCAAGCCCTTCACTCATATAGACACTTCATTATTAAACAGCCAATACAATAGCACAAGAAAGACAGAAAAGGAAAGGATCTGTTTCACGTGAAGCAGTTTTGTTCGGTCATCAGGCATTAAATCGTCCCAAAGGCACAGGGGGAGGGTTACACATCACAGGAGGAAGGGATGGGGAGCTTTTAACATCAATAATTGAGGAGATTTTCCAGTGGGCAATGGAGCAGAATTAGTGCTCAAGGACAGCGGTGCGCTACAAAGCCCATTGGAAATAAACTGGCTGCGTCTCAACTGGATGTGTCAACATTCATGTCTCACTGTAGCATCATTCTCTAGATCCCAGCATCACCTGAGGGTCACTGTTTGCTCTGTGCACAGTCAAGAAATCACTTAGTCACCCCATTTGGTGCACAGAATATTTTTTCTGAGGACTTACAGATGGGATTGGGCGATCACTTTTAATAACAAAGAAATCTTGAAATGGGTTCCTATTGTTTGTTAGGAACAATTTGAAGGCTTGAGAATTGGATCCTTAATAAGTAATTGTTAAAAGTAATTATCTCTGCAGGGTTGGATTTTATTGCTTTAAGTGCCTGGAAAAGACCCAGAACATTTTACCTTCTGTTTGAAAGTTGCAGGACAGGTAACCACTTGTGTGGTTGTGTATTCCCAACTCTCTCTCTAAAGGCTGCTTGATGCCATCAAGGCAGCAGCGTTTTAACATATATTTGGAATGAATTTGAGACCAATTTCGATGAATATCAGGATTGTGAGGCTTTAATGGAAATGGCATTCATTAGTAAACCATATCATTTTCATGAAGAAATGTATACAGTAACGTGGTTGTCAATTCTGAAACATCCAAATTTGTTGTGCATCAAACAGATTAGGAGTGATTTCTATATTTGGCTGAGATGTATACATGTTGTCTGCCCTACCTATCAAAGGCTTGTTGCAGCAAGATTGATTTTTTTATTTACTTATTTTTTTTACATTTTTGAAAGATGTCTTTGAATCTCATCAAGGCTGGATTTATTTGACCAGAACAACAGTGAAAATAGTAATATTATAAAAAATATTATTAATACATTTTCTATGATGGCAAATCAAATTTTCAGCAGACATTAGTTATCAGTGTCCATTATAAATGATTCATATGTTAATCTTTCTTTAGATTATTATTATCATCATCATCATCCGTGGTGTTGTTACTATAATTAACAACTGTTCTGCTTTTGTGGAAACCGTTATAATTTTTCTAGATGCGTTTATTTTTATTACTATTATTAATAGAAAGTTTAAAAGCAAGGCATTTATTTAAAATCTGCAGTTTATTTTTTTGAACTAACATTATCAATCTCTTTAGTTTCTTTTGATTAATTGAACGCATTCTTGTTTAAAATCTCTTTCTAAAATCATACTCCAAACTTCTAAACTTCAGTGTACATTAATTAAATTGCAGCCACAACTCCATCATTCCCAGTGACAATAAAACACATGAGCTTTATTTTAGAGGAGCCATGCACATTTTCTTTCAAAGACATCAGATTAAGAAACAATTACAGTGACTGAAAACCCTGAGCACTCCTGACCTGATCTATCTGGTCCTGCTGACCACGGTACACTGTTTCCGGGTCGGAGGGCGGCCTCAGATGAAACTCTGAATCACAGAAATTCCCATCTCCATCAACATTATGTAGACTTTCCCAAACCACCTTCTCCTCAGTGAGAAACCCCTGATCCGTCACCAGCAGATACAGCTGGGCCTGAGGAACACAAAGAGAGCATTTATTTTTAAAAATGCACACGTCCATCTCTCCTTCAACACTCTCAGACTGAACAGCATTGGTGTACTGTGCTGAAGTGTGTACATGAGGATCATGGAGGAGTTTTATCTGTGAGTGAAGAGTGTCCTGCTGGTACAGAACAGCTCCACTTTCTCCAGATAACAGGCTTTACAACCTCTCCGAAAAGACAGTTCAAGGTTTTACAGTCAACATCTAAGACAATTCAAATACTCAGTGACTCTCACATTTACTAAAGTTTTCCTCTGAATGAACCATCAACAGAACTCAAGGTTATCACCAACAAACACAGTTTTTATAAAATGTAGAAATCAGTCAAAAACACTTTTTGTTATTTAAAATGAAAAGCACAAAAAATAATGAGTAATTTTCAATGAATATGCTAGTTTAATTGGTTTGATTTAATTCTGAATAAATATCCTGAGCTCGTTTTTGCAGAGGATTTGTGCATTCTGTCTAAAAGTAACATCCAGGAAGGAGTCATTAGGGTTTGTTCGCTCATTGCGGAGTTTATTTTTTGCTAATTGTAGCAGTTCATTGTCAGCAAACACTGACAGATCAAACATTGAACGACTTTGCATTTTCTTTTGTACATTATTTTCAGCAGTTTCTAATACTGTGCGTGAGTTTTTAACAGAAAGATGGTATAATTTGAAGTATATAAGATGAAAGTGTTTATGGGTGGACTTTAACCTTCCCAATAACATCATCTAGCTATCCAATGTCTATAATCTATAATAAGTTCTGTGTTTGGCCACTGGGGGGAACCAACATACAGCATCACACTACAGACAAACGTACCAAATGTACTTTGCTTATTGTAGTGTTTTTGTTTTCTCAGCAGCACAGAGGTATCTTTCATTTAAAATTACTAAAGGAATAACACCTTAAATTTGGTCATGGTGCTGAAGTGATTGTTCCTGAAAAAGACACACAGCTCTCCCTCCTGCACGGTGGAGGTGAGCTCACACAGGCCGTGGTACGTGAGCTGAGTCGCTGTGCTGTTCAGAAACTGCTCTGCCACAAAGCCTGGGGGGGAAAAAAGAGACAGTGTGAGGCCTCTCTGACACTCAATACAATGCAGACTAGGAATGTAAACTCTTGATATCTGCCTTAGAGCACTGTCGTGTCAGATTTGTAAATAAGTTTGAGCTTTAATGACTCTGTCGCAGTAGTTGACAGTTAACAGTAGGTCTGTGTGAGGTTGTGATAAAAAATTTATTTCTATGTAGTAACTAACATTGGGTGAGTGTGTTTTGGTACCTTGGCTAGTGTCATGGCTATATTTGGAGCCGTTTTTGCTTGGTAAATAGAATAATGATATAATAATAATTACAATATTGTGTCTTAAATGTCATTCTATGTTGACTTCTCATTGTTGAACTGCAGTATAAATATTACAGTTGCAATTGTACTCACATACTGATATACAGGAAAATTACCTTCTTGCTTACTGGGGTATTCCCTGTTTTAATATATATATTTTTTTTAATTTCCAGAGTGAGTAACATACTTGATAATGTCAGTTTGCACATAGTTATTACAGTATTATTGTAGATTATACATATGGGACACCCCTAACTAGAAAGAAAATAAGACTTCGTTTTGATCTGTTTCTCATTTAAAGTTAACATCTGACTTGGAAGATAACTTGGAAAAGTGTATTAAGTCTTCCGGTCTAATTTTAAGATATTAGTTTTGTTGTTGTTTGGTTCTTTTTTATTCCATCGAATTTCATTAATTTGGATGTCAATCAGAGAGACCGGAAAAATAAACCATTGAGGAGTTCTTTAGCATTTCGCTGCATTCTAGTTTAACTCTGCAAATTCCCATCACATGACACTGTGTGACCAAGAGAAGACTAATAAAATATGTACAGTCTAAGTACAGTATTGTATTGGCATATTTTGTATTTAATTTCTTATGAAGGTGCAGAAAAGTATCATGTCATATTACAACATCCAAAGAAATATCGTGTTCCCGAATACTAGCGTGACCATGGCTTAAGTCATTGTATGACATGAGGATAATCATTTAAAAACACTCTAGTCTAAACCTTTATTACAAAAATCCCGACAAACAGACACTGGTGTGAGCGACAGAGTTAGACAGCCAGTCAGAGAGAAAAAGGCATATATCAGATTCATTAAAGCAAGAGAAAATACAAGGTGGATTCTGATACGAGTTTAAATAAAGAGCAAGATAAGATGGAGATGTAGCTATATTTAGGCACAAACACTGAGAGAGGGAAAGAACGTTTACACTGTGAAAAGATGGAGGATGCTTAAATGACTCTGGCACACTCTGATAGTTGATATTTGCATGATGCAACGCTATTCAGGACATGGAGGAATGTGTCGGAGATATGAATACACAAAAGCCTGGCAAAGAGTGAACTCGCAGTTCTTCAAGAATGTGCATTTTATGTTTAAGGCCATTCAGCCAGAGTTGGTATGCTACAGATAAGTACTTGACTTGTATAAAAAGAAGGCTTGATGAATGTGTGTAAGGAAAAGGAGGAGAAGGCAGATAAAAAGAGTGAATAACCCACCTTCACCGGCCAGCTCACTGCTGTCTGACTGCTTACAGCTGATTATCTTCTCCACCAACTGGTTATAGCTGCAGTTCCCCACTGCTTTCACTATATCAGCCATCTGGACACAGCGCCAAAAAGACAACTTTTCAAACAGGTCAATTTAATAAATAGAAACCAAAATCAATGCAACGGACTAACAGATTCACTTGTTTTAACTTATTCAGTATTGTGAACCATGGCACTCATGGCACAATCTGATAAAAACATTGACTGACAAACCAAATTGAAAACATTGTTGTGGATTGATAATTCGAGCCTCGGCTGGGTCAGTTGGCATTTCTGTGTGGAGTTTGTATGTTCTCCCTGTGTTCACGTGGACTGTGTGTGTAATGTGGTGGTTCACATGACACTATTGTGAACCAAACTTCAGGAAGGGACACTTTAGATTCTAGAACATTTGATTGGACAGAAAATCTAGAGTACAAATTGATGTCATCCCAATTGTGAATCCATGGTGGCAGAAATGAGGGACCAAGTTAAAGTTAACAAGTTAAAGTTAATTTATTTTAAAAAGTTAAAGTTAACATATTCAAAATAAAATTCTAAAGATAAGTTTTTGATTTTAGGGGGACATTAAAGCCCCCTCAATGACATCATGTGGTGACATCAAGTGCTTCAGAGTTCTTACCTGTGGGTCGACCAGCCATCCGTGGTACAGCGGGATATCCAGCAGGTCGAATACAATGCACTCAGGTGTGTACTCAAATACCCGCACACCTGTAAACTTAACGTTTACATCCAGACCTGTCTGCAGCTTATGCAGTACTGCCATAGCGTCACTCATATTCTA
>CAIGQW010053631.1:12445764-12469204 GCA_903798125.1 Danio choprae
CACACACACACACACACACACACACACACACACTTCTAGGTACAGGAGGTCTGCCCGGCTGGACTGACCATTAAAGCACGGCCAAATCACAGTAAATAATCTACTCTGTTACAGATCTATTGATTCCCGCATATCTGTCACCTTTCAAAGTTTTCCACTGACGAGTCATTGTATTAATAATTCAGCAACACTGAAATATGCAATCGCACCTGCCATGGTTCAAAACAAACAAGTTCAAAATGCCATAGGAAGCCTAGATGTTTCTGCTCTGACAAAGCATGAATGTGTGAGAAAGAAGCGTGAAGCTCGGCTGTTTTTATTTTCAGCCCACTCTTTCAGTCTCCCGCTTCCTCTGATCAGTGCCAAGAATGCGGCCCAGCACAGGCAGGTTTTTTTGGGCCACTTTCACTTATTTCTGCTCAGCAAAAAAACCCTCGGTTCCAACTGCCACCTCTTCATCTCTCTTTTAGTTAACCAGTTGATCTCTTTCTCAGTCAACCTCTCCGTCTCTCCCATACCCGGCCCCTACTCTTCTAATTAGAGCTCATTATAAAAATAAAAAATTATTATTTACTTTATTATTATTATTTAAATTATTTACTGCTCTCATTCACTTTATTACATCAAGCTGTGAGGGAATAATTCAGCCAAAAATTAAGATTGTGTCATTAATTAAAACCGTTGCTTCAAATATGTATGATTTATTTTCAATCATTTATTATGATTTCACAATGCAGTGAAATTCAGTTTTTACGGCTTAATCCTGTGCTCTATACAGAGAGTTTAGTAACCGCTTATGTCATCCTAAATCAAGCATTCATTCATTCATTTTCTTTTCGGCTTAGACCCTTTATTAATCTGGGGTCGCCACAGCCGAATGAACAGCCAACTTATCCAGCATATGTTTTACGCAGCGGATGCCCTTCCAGCTGCAACCCATCACTGGGAAACATCCATACACATTCATTCACACACATACACTACAGACAATTTAGCTTACCCAATTCACCTATAGGGGCCTCACAGTGGCGCAGTGGGTAGCATGTTCGCCTCACAGCAAGAAGGTCACTGATCGCTGGTTCGAGCCTCGGCTGGGTCAGTTGGCCTTTCTGTGTGGAGTTTGCATGTTCTCCCTGTGTTGGCGTGGGTTTCCTCCGGGTGCTCCGGTTTCCCCCACAAGTCCAAAGACATGCGGTATAGGTGAATTGGGTAAGCTAAATTGTCCGTAGTGCATGAGTGTGAATGGGTGTGTATGGATGTTTCCCAGAGATGGGTTGCAGCTGGAAGGGCATCTGCTGCGTAAAACATATGCTGGATAAGTTGGCGGTTCATTCCGCTGTGGCGACCCCAGATTAATAAAGGGACTAAGCCGAAATGAAAATGAATGAATGAATTCACCTATAGCGCATGTCTTTGTACTTGTGGGGGAAGGCAGAGCACCCGGAGGAAACTCACGCGAACATGGGGAGAACATGCAAACTCCACACAGAAACGTCAACTGACCCAGCCGAGGCTCGAACCAGTGACCTTCTTGCTGTAAGGCGATTGTGCTACCCACTGCACCTGACTTCTTGCACTCATCTCTGATCAGCAATTGCTTTCGCTTTAACGGCTTTCAGCCTTACTCTGATTCATACGATAATAAGTTTTAAATACTTTAGCTCATCCTTCAGCATGATTTCTGCAGGAGTAGGTTGTAATGAAGATGGCAGCTCTCATGATTACACACTCACAGCGTCATCAAACTATGCCTTTGTTTGTTGTGAATACACACCCTCTAATGGCAAAAATGACATACTGTGCCTTTAAGCACTAAGAGCGCAATGAGCATTGTTCATAATAAATGGATATGGCAACACTTGCTATTACCCCCATGTTAATCCTTACAATTTTGGGAGTGCATCAGGGTTTGTACGCATACAAAATAATAATTTAGGGAAATGCAGTTGCCACTCTAGAAACTCTGCAATGTGTATATGGCCAAAGAGAATTCTATTGGCTGCACTTT
This sequence comes from Danio choprae, assembly GCA_903798125.1. NCBI lineage: Eukaryota > Metazoa > Chordata > Actinopteri > Cypriniformes > Danionidae > Danio > Danio choprae. The sequence goes on from CAIGQW010053631.1 coordinate 12,447,773, forward strand.
TTCATTCATACTAAGAAAAATGTGTTGTATAAACTATTTTTACTCAAACATTTGTACCAAATTTCAGATACAATGAAACAGCAAGTAACACAGAATTAATAATTAAAGTTTGATGTAAAAAGACTGTAAAATTACTTAATCTTTATTGTGAAAATTGTTTTGTTTTTTGCTGATAAGAAGAAGATACTTTTTAGCCTAAAAGGTATCATAATACAGCTTTCAAAGTTATTATAGGTTAATTTGTCAATATGCAAATACTTTAAGTAAAATGTCCATTTGTGATTTGTTTCAGAAAGTACTGGTAACGCGTCTCCAAAATTTCAAAGAATATTTGATTTTAGAGCTGTCAAAAAATGACATTGAAGATTTTACTTCAAGTATGTACTTATTAATGGCCAATCCACTGAATCGATAATAAATCTGAAGTCGTCTCTTATTTTGTTTTCTGAAGCTATATGGCTGTGTGGGTAACTATTCATTTATTCATTCATTTTCATTTCGCCTTAGTCCCTTTATTAATCTGGGGTCGCCACAGCGGAATGAACCGCCAACTAATCCAGCAAATGTTTTATGCAGCGGATGCCCTTCCAGCTGCAACCCATCTCTGGGAAACATCCATACACACCCATTCACACTCATACACTACGGACAATTTAGTCTACCCAATTCACCTTTGGACTTGTGGGGGAAACCGGAGCACCCGGAGGAAACCCACGCCAACAAAGGGAGAACATGCAAACTCCACACAGAAGCGGCAACTGACCCAGCCGAGGCTCGAACCAGCGACCTTCTTGCTGTGAGGCGAACGTGCTATCCACTGTGCCACTGTGAGGCTGTGGGTAACTACTGAAAGGTAATCTTTTTGTGCTGAGAACAGTCCAAATCATTATTAAAATATAATAAATCTCTAACATTTAATATTACGAATGAGTGAATAATGCTCCTAATTTACAATCATCAGCCCAAAACTGGAAAGTTTTGCCTGTTTATTTACATGACAACAGAGTTTTTGTGACTGGAAACTGCTTGCAAAATGGAAATTTTTGTTGTGTCCCTGGAGACACCCTGGAGTCTTTGAAAACGATGATGTCATACGCATGCATGGTAGATGTTTAGGGAGGTTTAGAGTAAAGGCAAGCGCAAACACAACAATGGTGGAGTACGTGTTGCTGTTGCTCAAGTGACTGCTAACGCTTCGTCTGCAAATGGTGGATTTACTTCACAGCACACACACACACATTCTACATAAACAACAGCCACCAACTACACATTGTGACCTTCCTACATGTTCTTTTTACTTACAAGGTGACAGTGCCAAATACTGGACAGGCATATTTAATGCAGAATTGTTTTTGTTTGTTTGTTTTTTATCAGATGTGTTGTCGCTTAAATGTGACTTTTTTTTAAAAGGGAAAAACTTTTCCTTTTTGGCTACATCGTTGTCATGTAAATGTATTCTATCTTGCTTCATAGTGATTGCAAGAAAAAGAGTGAGTGGTCCAATTTAGGAAAAAAAATTACCCTTTTGTGTTCCATAAATGTAATATGACAATTTTCAATTTACATTTACATATCAATTTTGTTTTGCATCACTCAAACTATCAGTGTAAAAGAACTGCTAGGTTTATATGCATACATATGACAGCATTTTCACCGTAAATGAACAGTAACTGAAATTAACCTTGATCAAATCAGATGAGACTGTGCAGTTGTCAGGGTTTGTTCATGGGCCACTGACTTTGCCTTGAAATGAAACACTAACACTGCTGTAAAGTACAGCAGAGAGGCAGAGTGAGATAGATGCTGTCTAATGGAGTTAAACAGCTTACTGCACCTAGTGAAGAGAAAAGCAATTTACAGATGCCCGTGTAGCTAACCATGGATGGTCTCATAGAGCATAAGTGATTGTGCACTTTCTGAATCGACACAGCTCTGAGCTATCTCAAAAGAAACATACAGAAGGTCAAATGATCAAAAGCAAATGTAAAAAGTGCCCAGCTGGCACACGCTTCATCTGACACAAGTTTGTGTCTAGGGGATTTCTGTGCCCTATATGTCAGGTGGGCTTTAAATCACATTGGTGGGTGTCTTTATGAACAGCTCAGCAATATGAGCAGTGCTTCAGAGTGGTCTCTGGACAAACAGCTGGGAATGGGGTGTGTTTGGCCTCAAGCATCTTCAATGTAATCAAGTTTTCTAAGCAGACCTCACACAATCTTATCTATGGTGGGTTATGTTTTCTACCTGAGGCTCTTGTACCCTTGTCACTTTTTCCTTATTACACATCATGTTCTCCTAACTTATTGAATGTTCATTCAGAAATGGAGCTGGAATGTAATTGTTTTATACACAGTAAATCTGTGAAAGTCATAGTGACGGTGTATTATAATACTATAACAGTAAATATTTTGTTAACTATTTAGCTCTACATTTAAATGAAAAATATAAAATATATATTATTTCAGCAAGATGACAAAGAAATAATTCTCATTTTACAATTAAAACTAACAGATTAAAAACAATTTCCGGAAAAAAATAAAAATTATAAACAAAAAATACAACAACACAGTTCAAATGAAAACAGAAAACATATTTAAAACACACACATTACATATATTAAACAATTAGAAACAAACAACATTTTTAGCATTTCAACAATTTTAAGTTTAACATTATATTAATAGAATATATTTAGCAACATCATCTGCCATACAAACACACCAGATTGATAAATACTCTTATTTGAAGTGGACAAATGCCTTGCATGCAAAAGTTGGTCAAGTTTTAAACCTGAAATATATTCACCATAGTGACCACACCCATGTAAGGAATCAGATTTTGATACCACATCCTCTGTGGTCACAACCACTGCACTTTATGGGGAGGTGAACAAGGCACAAGCTTGCAAAGATCTCAAAGTCTATATACTTTCTAGCAAGATTCCAGAATGTGAATTGAGCAAAGATTACACATTTGATGAACTGTTGTGAATGATGTTCCACTTTAGATAAAAGCATCTGTTAAATGACTAAATGTGCTTTTAAAGGTCTTCAAGGAGTGTTAAAAGAAACCACTGGACCTCTGAACAACAACTCCACAGCTGATATATATATATATATATATTTATCTCTTACTTTTCATTACTGTAACTGAAGCTTGCAAGAAAAAAAACAAAATGCTTACAGTTAGACAATCTGTCATAAGGTTTCACAACATTCAGATCTGATCAAACTATTTCAGTCACAAGTTTGGCTTTATAAACATCTAACTGGCATACTTTCTTAGTATGAAGTACAGTACTTTTTTTGCTTTACCATGCTAATTTGATCAATGATATTTAGTACTACAGACAGATGTTTAAATAAGTAAACTGTTTTTAATGCAGTGTGAGAAAGTGAGGTCAAGGCAAGTCTTTCACTGCAGTAATGCAACACTTCTGTGTTCCAGGTCAACATGCCACATTGGAAATAGGAATCTGGATTGTGTGACGTTACAAGAGGACGAGCCCCTGGGTATTTCCCTGATCTGGTGCTGTCCATCAGCACCTAAAGACATATCACATTTTCTGCTTCTCTGATGTTTATCAGGCTGTTTATTGAACTCACAGCACTGTCTGATTTGATTTAGGCCCTGTTTACAACTGGTATTAAATGGATAGTTCACCCAAAAATGAAATTTGTCATGATTTGCTCACCCTTGACTAGAAGTTTGAGGTTTTTTTGTTCTGTTAAACACAAAAGAAAATATACTGAAAAATGTTGGGAACCTGTAATTCCATAGTATTTATTTTCCTATGGACATCAGTGGTTAAGGGTTTCCAACTCAAATTGGTTTGGAACAAGTCAAGGGTAATTAAAAGATGATGGACTTTTCATTTTTAAGAGAACTATGCTTTTACAAAGTGTTTGGATGCTCAGATAAGGAAAATATTTTAATGTCTCTTTTGTTCAACATTTTTTTGAAGAAAGGGTCTACGGGTGAGTGTATTTATGAGCTATTTCTGATCCTTTAAGCTAACACTGTGCATGCAATTTACAAATGAAGGTTTTACTCTGAGAGCCCCCAGACTACACAAAACGCTGTGGGTTAGAGTTAAGCCTGGGACACACTAACCCGTCAAGGTTTTGGTAGTGACAAAAACTAACTGTTTTGTTGCCTCACATCAGCTGCGTCAGGTCCCGTCACATGAACACACAAATGGACAACACCAGATAGAGACAAGAATAACAGGATGTGGCTTTCCACACCTGCGGGTGGCCTTATCCGATACTAGTGCTGCACACATACAAACTTTAAACAAAGCTGCGTTTACATACCATTTTCACAGTACTACTCACTTCCCTTGTGCTGGGCTTCCCTTCTTGATTCCCTTGTGCAAATGTGTCTGATAATATGATAAAGCATATTGTTTTCAAACATTTAAGCAAAATGACAGTTTGCCACTTCAGTTTTTGTTCTCACGCTCTGATTCGTAGCTGAACAGCCAATCAGAGAGCTCTTTTCACTGACGGCTGACACCAATTCTACATGCTGAATCGGGCAAACTCCATTCGACGTGAGCCCAACAAGAATGACAGGTGGAACACGGTAACCAGGCAAAAAGGACTGATTAGATTACTTTTTATTTTCACTTGATTTCATACAAAGTTTTAAATCCACCTGGCTAGCATGCTTAGCACATCCCATGCCATTTGACAAGTCAAGTAGGCAGATATTAAGCATCTCTGGAGGTGGTTAACAGCAGACAAGCTCAAAATGATTCATACACTGTTTACACCTGTAATTAGCATTGTCCACTTGAGATCAGACTGCCAAAAATACATCTTAATACTAGATGTAAACCAGTCCTTACAGAGTGTCCTCTTGAAGCCATAGAAAAGCTCGGAGTTTCATGTTGAAGCACATGCCTAAGCAGAAAGTATATGCTAAAATTACACTACACAATCCTATAATTAGGATGACATGACTAGCTTTTGCATAGTTCTTACTGTAATTTGGTGTCCTATGTGGATAAATTTACATTTTATTTTTGGGAACGAACTAGCAATTAGTGACATGAAGCTGCAGGCAGAAGTAGCCAGAAACACTCAAGCATAACTTTCCCATAATTGTGCCGTCAGGAAGCCCATATATTCATGTCGGCAGCTTTCTTTATTAGCTCTTCAAATTAAATATGACTTGAAACGTTGACCAACTTCTACCGATCCCTCTAGTGCACGGATTCTGTGTCACATCAAGAAAACCATGTAAAGACAATCCACAATTGTGATGCAAATGAAACGCTCACCCAGATATTCCATCAGCTGCTCTGCCGTTATCATCTCCATCATTGGTGGCAGCTTGACCTGTGCCAGAATCAGAGAGAAATTATATTAAAACCAGCTTAAATGACAAACTGCACATGGCCATATACGAGACATCTTTTCCTTGGAAAACGATGTTATATAACACGCATACATAAGGCTGTTTTTATGAGCTGCTGTATCAGCATAAATGCGCTACGAGAAGAGAAGGGAAAAAAAACCCATCTTAAAAACAGCGTAAATGTGGCTATCATCTCCAGAAGATGCCAGTGGCTTTTAAAGCAGTCACAGCTGAAAAACATAGTGCCTCTTTTTTCAAGATGAAAGACTGAGCACTGAAATAGCGCCTCGTGTGCCTGCCAACTCACTGTCATAGCCAATAATTAAATGTCATCTTTATAATGCAAATGAGTCCAGGGCTGAAAGCCAGAAGTTATTGGTGCCTGTAAAATGACTGTTTAGGACCAAACAAAAATACTGTTAAGCGTCTACAAATTCACAGCAAAGTGGATGTTGTTTTAAAAATCTGAAGGAGAAAAATTATCCGAAGGCGAAAACACAAAGTCGATCTAAATAATCCCACTAGTAAGCACAAAACATTATTACAAAATACTTTTTCATAATAAGAAAAAGATGCGTACCATTTCTTTTCCATTCACATTTCGTCCCTGAAAATTGGTTTATTTGCTTAGCCACTTTATTGGCTACAGGTTTGCATGAATGAAATCCCATTTACAAAAACAATGATTAACACTGTGAAATTTTGAAAATAAACTAAATAATTATAATCAGCATTGAAGATCACATTTAGCTTGCTCCTATTTGTCTCAGTGTTTTTTAATGTACTTTATGCTGTCCCCTAATGGCCTGGATGAATTAGATTTCTGACAGTGAGATGTGTGGATTGTCTTGCAGATTGTTTCATCACTCAAGCACTTGTTTAAACATTTTACTTGTGCCCATTCTCTGGGGAAATCACATGCTTACTCTCCCATACCATCCCTGCATAAAGGAAGTGTATTATAACTAATATTATTATTATTATTAACTGTGGCAACTGCAAGACAGAGTGGGTCATGAGACGTCAACATGAGATCGATCTGCACAAGAATAAAGGCTCATTCACGCAACAGCAAGATAACGATAACTATATTAGTATCCACTCCAACAGACAATATCATCTTGTTTATTATAAGCATGCACTGTAGTTTTGTTGTCTATTGTTGTAGCAGCACTGGTGGTCATTAACTGAACTGCAGCCAACAACTTATTGCTTGTGCTTGCTTCTCAGTTCCCAGATACACTCAATGCTGTGTTCGTTATTCGCCTAAAATGTATAAGAACTTGGAAAACACATTGCATCGATATACTGTTTGTGAACATCCACATACCACCCATGGTACTAAAAGTGTTCAGAAGAATGCGTTATATATGTGTTGTGTGCTTTTTTCTCAACAAAATAAACAACAAAAATGGCAGTGGTGAGAAAGCAGCAGTTCAGAAAGCATATGATCATGGTGATAGAAATATGTTTGCACATGCTCCAGCGCTGGCTTCATGTCAACAATTAAGTCATGAAAATTACTCTTGTGATAGTTTGATTATAAAGTATTTGAAACTATAGACTACATAGATGTGTGACTGTAGTTTGAATAAGTTCATTTTCTTTGCATGACACACTGAGATTACAGTACAGAATGGCTCTTTAGGGATTTTTTTTTCTGAACATGTGCATGTATCACAAAATGGAAGAGAGACTCTCGGGAGCGGGTGTAAATGTCACATCCTGTTGATTTTCCTGGTAAAAACGTACAGAGTCCTTTAAACATAAATCAGTATACAAGTTTTCATAGACAGACTAGAAAGCTAGAAAAGGTCTCATTTTTAAAAGTTTCATTACAAGCTGTTTATACATTGGCAGTATATCTTATTGATCATCAGCTAGAAAAAAAAATCATCCTTAATTTGATTCCAACAGTGCAAATGATCTGTAGTTATATCTCCAACGTGGACTCTTCTTTTATATGTATAATGACTTTTAGAACTTTATATTTATTGCTGCTATGAGTGTTTGTGAACCATCTCTCAGACAAATATGAGAAGACATCCTATGAGCATTAACGTAATATCAGTAACAAAGAAACTGATGTCTTGTAACTTATAGTAAGGCTACTTAAGAAACATGCACCTAATAAAAATGTTCAAAACAATTGTAGCACTGAGCAAAACACACAGCAGCTGATAAGCGATAGTATGACCTGTCAAACAAGAAGCCTCTTATTTACCTTCCATGACAATAGCAGGACATTCATGATAGCCAGCAGCGGGCACGGCCCGTTCTCGTTCTGTGTGATGATAGGCGTGTTCTCCTCTTTCCACTTAATCCACTTGATGTGGTACAACGACTGACCGGTCACCCTGTCTTTGGGACAGGGGATTTTCGTCCCCTCGGCCCCGTATTCACTCTGAATAGCCAAAGCCAGTCCCTTCTCCTCCAGTCCTTCACTGTTGAGGTCTGAACTCGGGCAGGAGTTCAGGTTGGAGAAGGACTCGAGTGAATCAAAGCTGCGGGACTCTCCCGCGATGCTGGGCTCACTCCCACTCGGAGGACCCTCGGAAACTGTGTGATCGTTTGAATTGGGGCTCGCAGATTTTGCCTTGTCCGGACACAAATAAGCAGGCTTGGACACCTTCGTCGCTTCTCCGTCTAAACCGTCTGCTTGCACATTATTGATGTCAGGTTGCTTTCCCGTGAGGTTGTTTACTAACTTTGAGGTGCCACCCTCCTTATTCCCAGCAGCGGTCACCGGCGACTCGTATCCCGTTCCGTTGCTCAGCCGATCGGCCGCCTCGGGCGACAGTATCTCCGGTAAAACGCCCGGCTGTGTGGTTTTGCTCACCATCTCAGCAGCATCTGATGTCTGTGTGCAGGGTGTAGCATTAGCACCGCTAGCACTTGCACAAGTACTCAAAGTCTCTCTCTTCTCGCAGACATCTTTCATTCCGCCGGCTGTTTTGATATCTGCGGGCTCCGCGGGAATAGCGGTGCACAGGACACTTCCTCCTGCGTCTCGATGAGGGTTTGCATTTTTCTCCATTTCGCTAAACGCATCGACGACAACCTTTAACTAGATGGCAAGCTCCAGTCTCAGCTCCGACGACGCCATGACATCTCCACCTCTGACGTCATCCCTTCATGGACACTTATTTACCGAGCTTGACTATTCACAACTTCCGACTGTATGTCATTTTTACTAGCAACTTAAAGGGATAGTTCACCTAAACGCGAGACTTGTGTCATCGTTTCCTCAATGTGATGTAGTTCCAAACGTGTACGATTTTTTGTTGTTTTACTTGTGAAATATTAGAATAAAAAAATCCGAGAGGACGAATGTGAACTGAAGTTGTCACTCGGTCTTTCATTTCTTTTGGTGTTGCACATAAAAAGGCATGCAGGATTTCATGGGCAAAAAAGTCAATCAAGTCTTTATGTTACCTTTGAAATAATGGTCACCCTGTAACAACTTTAAAGAATTTCTTTCTATAAGCAAAGTTGTTGCTTTTCTTTTTCAGGCCACTTTTTGATCTTTTATTGTTTTAATCCTCGTATTGTTTACTTTACCATGTAAAAACGTGAAATATATACAACATTAAAAACAACCTTTTTCTAGATTACGCTCACACAAAGCATGCACGCGATGGATTAATGTAATCTTTGTGGATTTGGAATTTCTCCTCGCATATCGTGGTCACGTGTGAAAGACGGTACATTTTTCATGGATATTGACGTGACGTCACGCAGTGTATTCCATAATAAATCATAATACACTCATTTAGTAATGCTTATATCCACCGCACGGTGGCAGCATTGACCTAGTTGTTGATTTGGGTATTGTTTGTACCTTTGTGTGTGTGTGTCCTCTGGGGATATTATATCCCAGAAGTGAGGTAAATCTAACAAAACCTTTATTTAGGAAAGTTTTAATGTACGTTTTCTATTAAATCAGGCTTACCATAGTTAATTTGTGGTTACAATGATTTAACTACAATAACCATGGGGGTTTTATTTGTATTAAAATCATTGTAACCACAAATTAACAACGGGTTTCCTACACTAACCATAGTATTTGTAGTATAGCTGTGTTTAAACAAATTGTTTCTACACTTTGACTATAATAAAACCATAGTTTATAAAAGCATACATTTTTTTTAACTAAAATGTATTTTCATCAGGGTTAGGAGTTTGGTTAGTCAAAATGAAATGTTACATTTTACAGTAAAAACTGAAGTGTATGTAAGTTTGCATTTAGCTGTGGTTGAGTGAAATATAAACTACAAATTGTATCTTGATTTTTAGACTTGATGTACAGCCTAGGCAAATGCCACTTTTATTTCTATGACAGGATTCATTTAATCCTTATTTATTTAATTTATTATATAATTAGTTCATTCATTCATGTATTCATTCATACTAGAACTTTACACACGTAACGTTATAGCCTACGTATCTGGCAGGAGAAATGATCTCAGAGAACCACACCCAATGTTACTTTCAGTTTTAAACGGCAGTAATTTTCTTCTCTAATATAATTTATTTCGTTAAGTTCATCAGAAGTCTCGACATAATATCCTTGTTTTCCTGGCTTTTGTTAGAGGCAGTGGGCGTGGTTTTCCTCTCTGCCTGCGCGTGACGTCAGGCCGTTAGAGACAAGCGCGGAGCCGCAGCAGCCGTCACTCGCGCGCACACACATACACAAACACACTCATCAAGGGCGTCTGCGCCTTTAAGACCCGCTAAACTAACAACCAAACCAGCCTCGGTGTCAATGTACGAGCGATGAATTTACTCGATATGGTTTTGTTCAAACTCCTGATACTGTTATACTGCTTAAGCGACTCCAACGGTAAGTGGGTTTTGCTTGAGTTTCTGGAAAAAGTGACGGTTAATCGGATTGTGCTTTAGCTGAAGCTAGTACGGGAGGGGTGAACCATTGAGTGCGGAAGTGAAACCAAACACTAAAAATAAACAACTTTTATTGTAAAACACGTGGAATTAGTGATTTATTCGTGTAAGAGCATTTGTAATAGACAGCGTGGTGAAGTATTTTCATAATGGCTTTGATTTTCAGAAGAATGACTATATATGTTGTAGCTAACGTTAACTGTCAAAGGCAGCCTGGCTAGCTAACTTAACTGGAGTCGAAACCGATAAGAAATTGATTCAGTTTGTCCCTTTCTGTTCTGTTTGCATGTCTGATGTGCCATTTTTGAAGTGCGATGTCGAGTGCGTAATGTTTGTGAGTTAATGTATGAAAATACACGAGGACAAAATGAAAGACTACACGCCTTTCCTGTAACCACTTTCACGCAAGAGACGGGGGTGTTTTTACTTGTCTAGTTTACTTGTCTTGTACAGACGTAATTTTGTAAAAATGCAGATTTGGTGATCAAAAACGCATCAAAAGTTAACATGTAAACACTGTCTAATACTCTTCACTTTCTATGATGTGTTGTTCACTGTTTGGGTTTGGTCTGTGCTAATTATAATAACATTGTTTACCAACAATAGAAGTCTATTGTAAGTCCCCGCCACCCCTACCCCCCTTAGATTGTTTTTTTTAATTATTATTATGCGAAAAGTGAGAATATACAATCACAGTACATTATAGAGAAAATGGGAAAAAAAATCATTTTGAAAAAAGAAAACAACAAAAAACTGATTTGTTTGAAGAGGTTGGCGAGAAACAACATTTTCCTACCATTGTAATAAAAGGGTCTAAAGGGGGAAAAACAGAAGGATAGGGGATGTCTTGGAATTATCTAATAACTCCAGATGGTATGGCATTAAATACAGCAGCAAATTCTTTAGGAGGAATGGGAATATTGAATCGATTAAGAAATTCTTTATAATTTAATAAATGGCCATTTGTATTAAATAACTGACTAACGAGCAGAATATTTGCTTCAAACAAGCGTTGAAAGAAAAGAGATTTGTTCTTGTATACAATATTTTGGTTATTCCAAATAAATTATTTGTGTGGAGAGAAGTTGGGATTGTATAATAGTGACCAGGCAAGAAGAAATTGCTTATGAAATTGAGATCATTTAGCTGGTATTTTCTCAGCATTATAATTACAAAGTAATAAGAAATTAAGCCCCTCAAATTTAGAAAATATGACATTTGGAATAAAGTTCCAGATTGAGGTTGGATGTTTGAGAATTTTTGCCCCATTTAATTTTGACAGTATTATTAAATGTACAAAAATCCAGCAAGACCACCATTGTCAAAGCTATTCATAACTCCCTTTAGCTAGTTTGATAGCCTTGGCTGTGTGTTGCTGTCATCAGACAACACAGCCGTTGCAGTCACTTAAGTAAATAATTTCCAACGTAAAATGCTATATGCTTCTCATAAATTCATATTTCTGCCGAAACACAGTGTGCCCTTGTCGTAAGACAGGAAGTGATGACATTTTCAATAGTACTAGTTTGTCAGTGTTAAATTCATTTGTCCTATTTAGCTGTCTGATAGTTCGAAATAAGGCTGCTTAAGATACATTCTAAAGAAGAACTAAACCAAGGTATTTTTGTATATATTAATATTTATATTTGTAATATTTGGATATAATATATTTTCAAACAAATAATCACTTTTAACTAAGAAATGCCTCTAAATAAACTCACCATTACTGTTTGCTGATAATCAGGAATTTGTGGTAGTTGTATTTGTAGTTATGATTTTTAATGTAATTAGTAATGCTAATAAGCAATCTGTTAATAGTGAATATGTGTTTCCTAAAGTGTTACCTGCTGTATTTCATATTGACTTCATTCTAACAGAATTAAATACTATGCATACCATTATTAGTCAGTTTTCTAGACAGAACAGCTTTATTTTGTGATGTGTTTTGGCCCGACTGTGTTAGTTGCTATGGGATTCGATGATTTCTTATGTTTTTGGTGTTCATCTAGCTGTTGTTGCCCAGGGCAAAAGACACACTGCTACCATTTTCCCCCCTTGTTGTCACTAATTGCATAGATCTCAGCAGTGTCTCACATTCTCAGCCACAGTCTCAAATCTCTTTGCGATTTCTGGTTTTCTTACATCGCCTTGAGTTAAATATGTAATGGATAATTTCCTGATTCTAGACTGTTAAGGTGGTTATGTGGCCATGATGGGACACGAAGTTCCGTTTAATAGCAAAATTGAAACTTTGTTGTATTTTTTCTAGTGAGAAATGTAATGTAGCTTTTAAGCTTTGAAACTATTTTGGTTGATTGAATTTGTCAGTGCAATATTTCTGTGCATGTATTTTTGATTTAGTAATGTTTATTTGCTTTTGTAGGAGTTGGCTTTCTGTAGCCTTTTAGGAACTTTTGAAATTATTGAAATCGATTGGCATAGTAATATGAGGCTGTAATATAGCCAAGAATAATGAGAATAATTGCACACCGTGGAACCTTTATGAGCTAACCACAATCAAACATTTATTTATGTTATTTTGTTAGGCTGATAATTATTTTTTAATTATATTTTTAAACTGATTATTTGAGGATTTAATCTGTAAAGTTCAGATGTGTGCTACTGGCTATGGGGGTTTTGATTGGTGCCTTCCACAGTACATGTCTTGACATGTTGCATGTAGTAGATGTATACTTTTGAACAGTTTGACATCATAACTCCAATTTCTAAGTAATTTGGGGTAAAAAAGAGCTCAATGTTTGCAGTGTCTTTGCTTTCAGCTGTTAAGATTTATAAATATTATGTGAATTTAAATTAGATTGCATGCAAGTAGTTGACATGAAGTCAGTGCAAACAGTACAGATGACATGCTGATTCACCTCAAATGCAAAAACAATCCTGAGCAGAAAAATGAATGAGCTGAAAAGCATTTCACGAGTAATTACATTGTAAATAAATCTGTTGATTTATTTTGTGATTTGCAAGTATTTTCCATTTATTTACGGTGGTGAATTGCATTATGGGACCTTGATCTCTGCTCTGTCGAATTTTGATATTAAAAAGATTTTTATCAACATTTTAGCGGTTTCAGAGAAACAAGTCTGTAAAATAACAGAAAATGTACTGTCAGCTTATTACCAGGTTTTTGTACTGTAATATGCAACACCAACCCAGACAATATGTCACTTTAAACTATTAAAAATGTTAATAAAAGTCACTTTTCAAATGTTTCAAGGTTAAAAGTTGTTGGAAGAACGATCAAGGTCCCACAATGCAATTCAAAAGCATAAATAAATGTATTTATAAAAATAAAAAAATTAAAACATGAATCACAATATGTGGAAAACTGCTAAATTACAATTTGTTTACAGTGTAGAATGAGTGATAAGAGTAATTTTTCAAAGTGCAAGCCAAATAATTTTGTTGAAGAGTTTTGTATCCATTTTGATGTTTTTCTTTGTTGCTATTATTAGCCAGCTGGGAAAACAACTGTAAAACGTTTTGTTGACATCCTTTTTGACTAGAATATCAACTCAAACACGTTGTTATCTCCCTGTAACATCAACATCTGTGAGCTCTATTTAATCAGCTTTATTTAATCAGTTCTTTCATACAGTGAATGAAGACTAAAGGTAAAAAAATGCAAAGTGTACACTGTCCACTGATGAAGTGGCTTGTTGTTGAGCAACATAACCCCCATTGAATAAAGTGAGTTGAAAAAGAAGGCAGCTACACCCAAATGCATTTGTAAACCATCTCGCATGAGTTCATGTTAACTTCCTCAAATTGATAGATCTACCCACAAGTTGTATTTCTGTATGCCTACAGTCGCTTGTGAAAATTGTGGGTAAATAAAATCTGATGCTGTTTTGTTTGGAGCACTACAAACAGAGTTCACTCTCATTGAAAAATATACTGCCTGGTTGAAGTTTTGTCTGACCTAAAGCTCTTTATTGTTCTACAGAACTCTTTAAATTGCTCACATTTAACCACCACAACAAAAATAGGAGTTACAAGTGCAGTGCATGATGTATAAGTGTAATTTAGCAAAAAATATAATGCCGACATAAGAAATGTCAAAATTAATCATTCTATTTTGGTGTCCACATCAAATGAAATTGATTTTGTTGATCATTCTGAAAGTTGGGCATATTCATCTTTTCACAGTCATATATGTACTCATCAGTACATGCGACTATTGTTTTACTGTCTTCAGTAGCATGATGTTGTTCTCTTTCTGTTTTTTTCCATATTTTTTCCTTCTATGAAACAAACTATCGCAAAAACAAGCATGTACACCATCTATTCTATTGACAAAAAGTGTCAGTTTTTGATGTGTATGCATGTTAAAAAGAACAAAGTATATATCTGAGCTTAACGCAAGTTTAGAGCAAATCAGTTATTGAAGATCTTCCATATTTAGATTTCAGATCAATTCTAAATGTTAGCAGTTGCAACTTAACGCATATTAATATTTAATTTTTTTATGTCCAGAAAATAGATTGTAATGATGAGAGATGTTCTTCAGGTGCTTCAAAATAAAAATAAATAATAATTTAAAAAAGAAATTGCTGTGACTTTATCAGAGCAGCTTCACAAAGGAAACCAGTTTCCTGCCAATGGTAAATGACAATAGCCTTTCATGTAATAACAGGATAAGCTTTTGAATGGTACATACAATTGAAGAAAAAAATATGAACTGGAGTCTACCTGAGCTGAGTTTATTTACAATTCAAAAATATTTTTTCGATTATGTTTAGGTAATCGCATACAAGTTTCATTACCTCATATCTTTTTTTTTTTTTTTTTTTCAGCTTTAAATTGGCTTTGTTTAAACTTTTGCAAATCAAGCAAATTTCACCTCTTGAAAAAGGCTGTGCGTTTTCACATTTGGTCTTTAACATTTGTGCTATTTTTACCAAGGGCTAGATATAAATAATAAATAACTGAAAGCAGAGTTGACTGATAACCTCTTCTGTCAGACCAATGTTATGAGCACTATGATTTTGCTTTATTTTTTGACATTACTATAGAACTGCCTTTTAAACTGATTTCAAATATGAATGAAAGCAGTAATGAGATGTGTGCTGTCATCTGTTCTGGATGAAAAGGAGCGAACATGCATAAGCTCACAGATGCCTACTGACATCGATGTGATATGAACATCACCTTTTTTTTATTTTCTTTTTTAGCTCAACTCAATGTTTTCACAGAAAGTGGATCCTATGTTTGTGAATGTGTTAGGGCATAGATAACCAGCCAAAGAGTCACACCCACTAGAAATGATAACATTGTTTTTAAAATATCTTTTCCTCTCAGGCTGCAGGTTGTCTTTCTCTACCTACTTTTTCAGCTCCCCAAACCTCCACAGCCAGCTCAGATGATGTCCATTATAGTTGTTTAAAATGTTTATTTAGTTGCTAAAGTGATTTTAAGAGGCGTTACAAATTAGAAGATCAGTACGTTTCATTTTCTCTCTGGCTTTATTCAATAAATGATATATGGCAGTGCCATCTCGTGCAAAACCACACTTTTCCACTGCTGATATCAATTATTTTAGAGCATAATTCTCTTGATTTCATGTGTGTTTAAGATCTAAAATTCTATTTACTTAAAAAAATAATAGCCATGTTTAATTCTGTTTTAGCTGCCAAAGGAAGACCAGGGCTGTTTACCATTAGCACTACACTCTCTTTTGTTTTTTTTTGCCTTTTATGTGTAGTCTCTTTGCTTTTGGGGACCAAATCGGTGGTCGGTATTGTCATTTTTTTGACCGTCTTAGCGATGCTCTGTCTGTCTGTCATCAGTAACTAGAATGTGTAATGAATGTAATTGGAGTGAGTTTAGCTCATTGTTTCAAATACAGCCTGAGAATATTTGAGGAAAAAGACCACCTAAAAGCCATCATGTGACAAGTTGATTAAGATATTAGCTGAATGTTGTTCAAAAATATAGACTTTAGATCATAATGTAAACAAGATTCTGAGCAGTGGTCTGAGGAGGGTGCGTCTTTTAGGGTGCTGTGACATGACTTAAGATGCTGCAATGATGCAATAGATGAGTGCAATGATTTAAAAAACATTAATCTAATGCAAGTTAAAGGAAAATATAGTGGAATACAAAAACAGCCTCAGGCTTTCAGTTGCTCCAGCTCAGGACAGGGTTTTGCTCCATTCTGTTTGGTTTCATTGCAGGTTTTGCAGACTGCAGATTTCAAAGCTGTGCATAAACAGCAGGAAATGAAATGTGCTACTCAATATCTGCTTAGCTGTTATTACCTACAGACTTGTGCCTGTGGTCAAATCACAGTCCCGCTCATGTGATATACAGTTTATGATGGATACATTTCTTTGTCTTTTTATATGTTTTATATGGCTATATTAAAATGTTAAGTGCAAAGCTTTTTTTGAAAGAATTAAAAAAATAACAATTTTTTTTTTTTAGAATTTTCTTTTTTTATTACCACAACCAAAACAAATTTGACATTGTAGCAGGCCAAATAAGTCTCCCACAGCAATTTTTTTCTTGTTTAAGAAGTTGATTGCCATCTGCATTTCTAATAATAGGGCTATGTGTATATATAATCAGATTACTTTTAGACTTTCACTATAAGCACTGTTACTAGAGTTGGTTTCACTTCTCTTTCCCTGCCCTTTGCCCTTATAATAAGATCCAGTCTTTCATCCATGTATCACACCTTACTATGCTTATACTAGACTGCATTTTTACCCTTATTTCAAGGATTATTTTCCGTCCACACCACAAAGCTGTAGTGTTCAGATTCTCGTGTTTTCTGTTCAAAAGAAAGAGAAAACTACTCTGACCAGAGAAAGGAATCAATATAATTCTGTCTGATAGACCTTCAATTGTATTTTGGAAACAAATTGCCAGTCTCTTTTGCCACAGTATCACCTTCATCCAGCTCATGCTCTTTGTGAAGAGTAGAGATTATTTTTCAGGCTTACTCACTTACTTGAAAGTGAGAGTTGTTTTCAGTATTTTGACAGTAATGGAGAATGGAGAGTGTCTTTTCATCCAAGAATAAAAATTTGCCCTTAATTTGCTTTCCCACGGGGCATCTAAGGGGTATTATTTATTTCACCAGTAGAACATACATTGTTTTGCTTCAGTGTGTTTTTTTTTTATTCCTAAAAGAGATGATTATTTTCATTTTATGAATTATCACATTTTGATCTAAATACCTTTAACATTGTCAAAGATGGTCTGAGGGTGAGAAAATTAACAGCAAATTTAAAATTTGAGGTTAACTGTCCCTTTAAGTGCCAGATCTTGGCCAGAGAAGAAACAATGCAACTATGCTATTGAACACCCACTAACATTGCCCACAGCTTGCGTCCATGACAAAGGCTAATTTGTCTAAAGTCTTCTGCCATGCGACCTGTCTGACCAGTAGTTCACCCATGGGTTCAGATCAAACTTTAATGTAATGATTCAGAGGGCAACATAAATAGCGGAGTTTTTTGAGGCTGTTTCTGGGTTCTTTCAAATCTGTAATTCTTTTTAAATATTAGAATCTTAATCAGTTCCTGTGTTGTCTTGTCCTCCACTTCAAAAGTCTTAACTGTAAGTTTGAGTTTGCTTTTGCACATTCATTTGTCTCCACAGAACCCTGCCTGTAATCTCTTATATGGCGTAGGGTGTGTGAGCGTGAGTGTAAAGGTCACTAGCCCCTCACACGAGTTCGGTGTGAATTATACTGCTGCATAATAAATCATGAGTCAAGCTGTTTCCACTTCCTGTAATTTTCTGACTGTGTACCACCCAGTTCAACTTCATGCTTTAGTGAATGCAGATAATACAAAGTTGATTTCAGTGACATTCTGTTTCAGTGGAATGTTTTACTGTGCTTTAATCAATTTTTTTAATTGGGTTTGATGTTAATGTGTGATTTTAAAAAAACAAACAAAAAAAAACTGATTATGTTTTAAATAGTTCATTTTTTTATGTGTTGGCTGAGCTGGAAATTTTTTTCGTGCTCTACTCAGCATTGTGTTGTGACTGGGGATCAGAGCTCATGGTGACCTTTCTGTTAGCGCGTAGGAAACTGGTTGTTCTTTTTTTTTTTTTCTTCTTTTTCTCAAAAAGCTCAAAAAATAACTTTGTGTGTGCACGCACTTATTCTCCTTCATTTTACTCAAAAAAACGATGAGATTGTTACCTTCTGTAACACAAAAGGATTATTTTAAGTAATGCACTGGTTGTTTTGTTTACAAAATATAGAATCGAGGCTTTCAGGCATTAAGAAGGATGTAACATTATCAAAAAGCTTGAATATAGCTTTGTGTTAGAAACCAACCAAATCATATATATCTAAGAGATTTAGATGGAATACTCCCTGAGTGATGATAGTGTTTCTATTATGAAAGCATTTGCAATAAATGACTTGTCTGTAGAGAAAACAAAAGCTATCTGGATGTTCATGAAATGAAGGATGCTCTTTTAACAAAAAGAGTTCAGCTGATTATAGATGGTGGCTGCTATAAAGATGTGTAATGGCAGGCTGTCAGAACTATCTTCTATATAAAATAAAAATAAATTCCCATTTGGCATTCACTGTGATTATCGACAGCTAACTTTTCCAGCATCAGAACTGTTCAGGCCCTCCACTCATCTCATCCATGTTGCGCAATAGTGTGGGAGTCTGGTGCTTTTGTGGGGTAATTTAGGCAGAATTGAGACGGCGATTGTTTGTGCTTCTACAAAAGAGCTTCATTCCACCCTCCTTGCACAGTCACGCCTTTCTCTCTGTGTCTATTTGGAGAGTTTCTCATTTACCCTGAATGCTATATGTTTTCAATTATAAATGCCATCTGTTCAGGCCTGTCTTGGGCATGTTTGTACATTAGAATGCAGAACAAAATATATTATTTTGGCCTTTTTTTAAAATGATGTAGAAGTGATTTAAATGAAGACCTTGTATTGTCAACCTAGTCTTTTTCCAATATGGCTGTGGAACACAAAATTAAATTTTCTTTGATTTAATAATTATTAACGTAACATAAATGTTACTGCCTGTTTATTTTTGTGCTGGTATTTTTAGCTGGTTTAGTCCTACAGGGATTTAAAAAAATAGGACAATAAATTTCTCTTAAAGGGTTAGATCACCCAAACATTCAGTTAATTATATTGGGCAATTACTCACCCTGATGTCATTCCAAACCTCTGATACCTTCATTCATCTTCGGAATACAAATTAAGAGATTTTAGGAAAATCTGAGAGCTCCCTCATCCTCCATAGACAGCAATGATGTTGACTCAAGTCCAGAAAAATACCTAAAAACATCCTCAAAACATACCATATATCTTCAGTGCTTTTATCGGAATATTGTGTTCGGAATATTATAATCTAATTTTGTGCACACATAAAACAAAAATGTTGACTTTCTTCTCAGTGTCAGATAAGGCACACTTTCACAAGAGTAATGTGCTCTTTATGCACATCGCGCTTGGTTGTTCCTCTGAAATATATCCTCGGATGCCCTGTGCTTTGTTTTCAAACAGAGGAAGTTGTGTGTTTGCATCTGGGGCATGCATAAGCACACACTACAGCACGTGAACGTGCGTTGCACCCGATACTTACTAAAGAAATGAAACTTGACTGTATTTTTGTTTTGTGTGCACAAAATCGTTCTCGTAGCTTGATAATATTCTAATTGAGCCACTGAAGTCATATGGTCTGTATTAAAGATTGATTTATTTATTTATCTCCGTATTATAGGACTCTTGCTGTCTATGGAGGATGAGGGAGCTCTCAGGTTTCATTTTAAATTTGTATTCTGAAGACTAATTAAGGTCTCAGGGGTTTGGAATGAAATGAAAGTAATTAATAACAGAAATTGCATTTTTGGGTAAATACATTTTTTAGTAAATGTATCAAGAAATCATTTGTTCAAACAGTTAACATAAAAAGGCTGATTAATTCAGAAGTGACTGGATCATTGAATCTTTTGGTCACTGAATTGTTGGTGGAATAATTTAAAAACGTATTATTTCAGGAAGAATCACGGCAGAGATGCAAGACTTCTGCTTTAGTTTCAGACAATAATGTGTCTACATTGTAACTCGCTCATTAACTTGTTTTATGTGGAACTGTTTTTTTTTAACTGTTAAATTTATTTTATTACTTCTAACTGCATTCTACACTTCTTCATCAAGAAGACTAATCAGAATTTTCCCAAATAAAACACTTTACATTTGATGTAACGAAGGGAATATTTACTTGATAATGTTCGCTTGCAAGTCATTCAAATAGTGTATATATAATATATTAGAGGTGTGAACCTACACTGGTCTCACGGTTCGGTTTGGCTTGGTTACGATTATCATGCCATCGATTTGGTTCAATTCGATATCTCGGTGCATCACGGTTCATTGATGATGCTTTCTATACACAGTTTATTTTTTTCACAACATAGCAATTCTTGTATTAAAATGTATAAATATATTTATATGCTATTTGTAATACAATTTTGTCCTTTAATACAAACAGTCAGATATATAAACTGTACCTTTTAATAACTCAAGTACATGCACAGAACAACATAAGCATTTATAGCAAATAAACAAATATAATAGCCTTGTCTAGCGAGTTCTTTCTTACACCCCTATGATTGGTCACGCGCTCAACAGAAAGGACTGCGATTGGCTCTGGCGGTGTTCACTGATGAGTGACACTGATAAACGCTTCAGTGATCACAGCTGATCCATGATAGATGCAGAGGAGAAAACTGGCTATGCAGACAAGCTTGTGTCTGTATCCAGAAGTATCGCTGTAACAGCCGAGAGGAGAGGAAACTTTACCTCATGACAGCAGGTCAAAGTTCCACAGCGAGAGAGAGAGAAATGGAGTTTACTTTCAGTTTCTCCATAACAGTGAAACAGGGGCTTCTACTGTAAGTGTCAGTGAAAGACTGTCTAGCAAACACACACGCAGTGAAATTGTTGGACACCTCCCTCGCCATAGTAAGCTACCGCGACATATGAGATGAATCACGTCAGCACACAATAACCGGTTATGATTATTACTGAACCAATACCGAATTGTCTGCGTCTGCATCCCGGTGCACCGAAGAAACAATTAATTTTGACACCCCTAATTTAAATAAATAAATATATATACACACACACACACACACACACACACAC
>CAIGQW010053631.1:12469304-12487008 GCA_903798125.1 Danio choprae
GTGTGTGTGTGTGTGTGTGTGTGTGTGTGTGTGTGTGTTTCGATGTGACTGGAAGGTTATGCGATGTGTAAAACATATGCAGTAATTAGCAGTTCATTCCGTTTTGTTCACCATCATAAAGCAGGGAATAAGCCAAAGGAAAGTGAGTGAGTGTTGTTTTCAGTATTGTCTTTTGCACTCCACATGCAAGCTTCTAAAGTTTCTGAGCTTCCTACATGACCATCATTTTAAGGCATTATAGGCTGACAGCAGCTTAAAAACTTCAAGTGTCTCTTTTAGGATTTGTGGACTTAATCTATTTGGAAACTAATGCTACACTTCGCATCTTTTCTGAAGAAGCTCCATGCCATTAAGTTATAAGCTTGTGAGATGTGACTTGAAAATCGTGATTAGCTTGTGGTAAGAAATGTGGTCCAATACAACAGAAGCTGAATGATACAGCTGTTTAAAGGTCTGTCCCAGTCAAAGCATGTTTGCAGCTTTCTGTTGCTGATTTTTCTTAGTTTTTTTTTTTTTGTGGTCCTAATACGGAAATAAAACAGAACATCATTGCATTTGTTAAAGTAGATGATATACACTGACATGAACACTTAATCTGACACTTATAATGAGTTTCATGTGTGACATTTTTAAGCGTTTTATGACATTTTGGTACAGAGCTATCTGAAGATTCAAACCATTGCTGGGCTACATTGTGAAGGTTTCTTTTTTTTTTTTTAATCAGCTGAACGCTTAAAGCTTCTGAACAGCTTATAACATTTGTAAACGAGTCAAAATGTAACCAGGAATTTCTCCCTTCCCCACTCAAATGAAAATCTGCTGCAAGTAGACATGTTTCCAAAGCATATATTTAACTTTAATGAGCAAAATTCTTTCCTGGACTGAAAAAACAGGTATGTTTTAGCATTCTGTCCTTTTTTAGGGCCACATCTTGTTTGGTCAATTTAGATATCTTTATCAGTGTCACATTCTTATTCCAGAGTTCCTTTGGAAGCAGACTGAGACCCACCTTTTCAGAGGTCCACTTGTTTGGTGCTCCACAAAGCGGGGTTTACACATCTCCAAATGAACCACACTACAAAGCAATGACACAAGTTAATTTTAATCAAAACAAACCTGTCAAGTGTGAACATGCATACCCTTTAGTTTCAAAATTCAGCTATGTGTGCATCCAAAAAAATGCGAGGAAGTCACTTACATAATGTATAGATTATCTAATTAGGGCTGCATGATATTGGTAAAAAATGGACATTGCGATATTAAATTTTTCTGCAATACATTTTACGATATATACCAGATGACTTGAATGGCTCTAATAGGAAAGAATTAGTCATTTTAGGTTGATTTGAGATGATTTAGTAGGGCAGTGCATACAATATTCATAACATATGCATAAAATAATAAACTATTCACAAGCATTGATAAATAAAGTAAATCACATGTTATTTTAACTGTGGAACCTGGTCAAAATTAATTTTGACTCTACATTGCAGATCCTGCGATGTGAGTATTGCAGATGTACACATTGCAATATTGATGCTGAAACGATATATTGTGCATCCTTATATCTAATATGTCTTTATAAGTGAACTGTGTAACCTTACTTATATTTAGCACACAAACAGGACCGATAACTGTGCCAGTAGTCTACTATATTGTGAAGGTAATCACTCGCGTGAAGTCATGCAATCAAGCAGTCCAATGGACCTTTTTTTGACAGTGCATTGAATGTAGAAAGCTAAAGAGAGAGCCACACTGGAGGAAAAAAAAAAAGAGTTAGCCTTGAGTGAGGTAGATAGAAGAGAGTTGGGAAGGCGGAGAACTAATGTGTGTGGAATTGGAATGAGTGTTGGAGCGTTCTGCTCCTCTGAGGCAGTACTGCTTCTGGATTCTGCTCTCTCTCTCTTTCTACAGCAAGACGAGAGGAGGATTTTTATCACTGCTGTACAGGTGGACAAACACAGATACTCCCAGCCAGTACTACACACACTTTTTTTTAACTCCCTCCCACTCGGTGTCTGCAAATTGTGCAGTTTGTTTCTGGCCTTGGTTTCTGATTTCTTTTATTGCTGTTTTATCTCAGATCCTGAGCATCCGTTAAGAGTAAAAAAAAAAAAAGTGTTGTCATCTAGTGGTAAAGTTGGTTTTGATTAAAGCTGTGCATCAACCATCAGGTGAGGTGTTCTGAACTTTTTTTTTTAAACCTCAGACTATATAAGATGAACAAAAGCTGTTTGTTGGTCAAAGCTGCCCTGCTGTTTTATTGTCATTTTATTGTATTCCCTGAGAAAGACACTGATGATGTTTCTCTGGAATTGACAGTTCGGTGGATGCCATGCAGCAATTTTATTACCTCTTTCCAAATACTCTCTGCCTCTCTGAAGTGCAATTGTTGACTATGTTGTAAATGTGCATGGGTTGTTTTGTTTCTGTGATATTCACATATTTTGTGGTGTTTTTTTCCAATTGGACAATTTAGCATCAAACTAATTAAAACTATCATTGATAATATTAAAAAGATGGTTTTCACAGAATTATAATTTTGCAGTTATCTTATTTTTCTCAAGACATCAATGGTAACTTTTTTTCTTCAGTATAACAATAAATAACTTTTTTAAAAACTTTGGCCCTCACCAACAATTCTAGATTGCATTGACAGTGACAGTGATTTAAGGCTTCTAAAGTCATACAGAACCTTATTGAAACCAACTGAAGTTTCAATTGTTCCCTGGATCTTTTTTCTTCTGCAGTACTTTTTATTTATTCATTCATTCATTTTCTTTTCGGCTGAGTCCCTTCGAGCCGCAACCCATCACTGAGAAACATCCATACACACTCATTCACACACACACACACACACACACACACTATGGATAATTTAGCTTACCCAATTCACCTATACCACATGTTTTGGACTTGTGGGGGAAACCAGAGCACCCGGACGAAACCCACGCAAACACGGGGAGAAAATGCAAACTCCACACAGAAATGCCAACTGACCCAGGCGAGGCTCGAACCAGCGACCTTCTTGCTGTGAGGCGAATGTGCTACCCACTGCGCCATCGTGCTGCCACTTTTTATTTGTTTATTTATTTTTAGTAGGTTTGATTTAAGAAAGTAATATGAGTTTGACACAGCATAAGGCTTGATACACAATACCAAGATTTTCATGTTTGGTTACTACCCCTTTAAATTATAGCCTCTGGCAGATTATTATTATTTTTTTTTTTTTTTTGAGGTTTAATTAATGTTCAAGCATTTTTGTGAAGTCTCTGTATTCTTGTTGTGCAGCAGTAAGCAGCTGAAAGCAGTTGAGAAACACTTAAGAAAAAAATGAATGCTTCTTGAAAGAACATGCATTATTATAGAGCTCTGAGAAAACCCTTTAAACACTAGATTGCAACAGAAATTGGCTGGTGACATTCAGTTTTTGTTGTACAGATAAATCGGTTCAGACCGTCTCCAAATGTTATTGGTTTGCACTGATGGCTCACTTCCACAAACATAATTCTTTTCCCAGAGTAAAAGAAAGCACTTTTTTCAAGCTAGTTTGATGCCTGAGTTTGGTTCAAAACAGGAAAGATTGCTTCTCTGCGGGTTGTATTGACTGATGGAAAGCCTGTGTCAAATGTCTTCCTCTAAACACGTCAACTTGACGTTGGTGGTCTTATTAGTCATCCTATGTTCTCTTAAAGGAGATTGACTACATTGCCTATTCCAATATAGCCATAGTATATTATCATCCTGTCTGGATTTTGATTTGAAAGGCTGTTTCAGAGATGAAATAATGAACAACTGTTGTTAAAGCAGATACTATAGTGTCATGATGAAGTAAAGGCTCCCTGCTAAGGTCGGCTATTCTTAGCATAAATGCTACTGTTCCAGGAAGTCTCTTTTTGAGTCTGAGGAAGGATGGGAGGGAAAACCATGAATACTGTATACTTTCCCACAGTTGAAGTGGAAATTGTATTTGCTCTCATGTACATATTGCAGTAATTATTATTATTTTTCTCTTTGTCTATATTTAAACTGTTGCTTGTAATAATTTTTTATGACAGGACCGCTGTCACACAGCCAAACATATTAATGCTGATGCCGATTCTTACAGATTGCAGCAATCATACTGCGTATTTTTAGTTTGTTTTTATAATGATACAATTTTAAATGTTAAATTTAGATTTAAAAATCAATATATATATTTTTTGATAGTTTTGTGTACATTTTAACAAATAAGTAACAATTAATTTTCAACTAAAGTTTAGTTAAAATTAAAGTAAAAGTTGATAGTTTTAATAATTGGGGAAGATCCAATACAGCAATATAAACCACGTTTGGTGGATGGCATACATTAATAAACAATCCATTTTATATTCTTAAATCACTGACGTGTATAAAGTTTGTCTGTTTTTCATGTTTGGAAATAATTAATGGCTCTTATTTAATGGATAAATTAATCAAAGTGTACTGGAAATGACTTTTATTTTGTCTTTGGCCCTGCATGAGGCCCCCTCACTGATTTGGTGCCCTTGGGCACGTGTCCAGACACCCATCTGCTTAAAACAGCCAAAATAGAGCCGCAGATGTATTACACTGCAGACACTTTGTCAGTTTGAAAGTTCAGTGCCCTGTTTCTGTAATGCTAATTCACTTGCATGCAGAAGACACTGAATGTGTGAAATCAGGGTTATCAACGCTAAGGATTTTTTCTACTGGCCTGATCGGGCCAGTGATTCAGATTTTTACTTGCCCTTTCAGTGCAGAAATGAACAAAACAATAGGTCTAGTACAAAATATTTTAAGATTAGAACATGAAAACATTATCAGGTGGTAATTTCTGTCAATTTTCCTGACAGATAAACAGCTCTCATTAATATTTCAGCATGCTTTCACTTTCGTATTCAACATGAAACACGCATTTACCGGTAGGAATGACATCCCACCCTACACATAATTCTTTCTTCATATAGCCATATATATGGCTATTACATATCCATAATACGCTGTGATATAGGCTGGTTCGTTGTATTGCTTTGCTTTCTCACTACAATCGATCCGCTCCAGAGTTCCTGTCTACTGTCCCGAGCGTCTCACGCGCTGGCCCCGGGCCATCGGGCAGTCCTTATTGTCGAGCCCTGGATATGAGCTTAAGCCATGTAATTTACACACAATTAGTCATCATGTTGCAGATAAAGTGTAATTCCAACAGTCTCAGAGGTTTATTCCCACTCTGGCACACCATCTTGCCTGTTAACCTTCTGCAAAAGTCTTCTGTGTCTATTATGATCGCAGTCTCTAAATTTCTAAATCTCCCTCCTTTTATTTTGTAGGTCACAATGGGAAACCCCTAAACAAGTACATTAGACATTACGAAGGCCTGTCCTATGATACAGACATCTTGCACAGCAAACACCAGAGGGCTAAGAGAGCGCTGTCACGCCAGGACCAGTTCATCCACCTGGACTTCCACGCTCACGGCAGGTAAGCCAAACTAGTTTTCCTTATGGAATACTGGATTTTTCTTGTTCTGGTTTAATACTTGTCATCTGAGCATGTATAAGGGGAAACCAGCATCACAGATCCTGTGTTCCTTTGGGACTCACCCTAGATTGTTCTACCTGAGCTTACGTCTTTCACAGAGCATTACTGAGCACTAGAGACCTCTGGTGATTCAGCGCTCCAGGCAGTGCGGAAACAAATTGATCAGGCTTTGATCTTGGGGTCTGGCAACCAGCCCGCTGACAGAAAGCTTCCCATTTTTGTGGCTTGCTAGCATGTCTTTAGGCAGTTTTCAGCTCACAGGTTGTACAGTTGGTGCCATATAATTACACCTGAGGCAGTGCAGTAATATGCCAGGTCAGCATTTAGACAGGATGTAATGTGCATTGTTCTGATGCCTGTTTTTTCTGTGACAGGAACTGTCTTACCTTACATTTTTATGACATAATACCTCACTAATACGTTTCATAGCTCTATAAAGTAAGTTTAATAAAGCTGCCAGCTTTTCACTCTAGGATTTGCTCCATATTTAATCTACAGATTTAATCTGACAACTTATTAATGTACTCTCTATTTCAGTACAAGGACATATAAGATAAATTTGTTGTTCAGTCACTGATGGAGTAGAAGGGCTGATGAAATTGCACTGGGTGATCATGAAAGAAATACTGCACATTCAATACTTCTGCAGCATCTGTAGTGTGATGTTGAATACCACAAAAAAGGATTTCAACTTACTCCTTCATTTAGTTAAAAAACATTTACAGCCTTGCTTCGTAAAAGCCGCTGGTGCATATTTATCACAGAGTTTAAAAGCACAAATTTACAGCTTGTGTTTTTGTTAACGCACTTACATGAATTATTCATTAAAAGATAACTTTATCTGTACGTTGTTTTTTTTTCAGTCTAAAGGGTTGCGTGTAC
Source organism: Danio choprae (assembly GCA_903798125.1). Classification (NCBI taxonomy): domain Eukaryota; kingdom Metazoa; phylum Chordata; class Actinopteri; order Cypriniformes; family Danionidae; genus Danio; species Danio choprae. The sequence continues at coordinate 12,475,725 of CAIGQW010053631.1, forward strand.
TGGCAGCAATTTGCAGCAGCAGAGCGACAGGATATTATTCATTTTTAACAAGAGTTGGCGATTTTTCGTTGACACAAGCAAAACATACCACTGGCAAAGAACAAAGTTGAGCCAAGCTTCACTTTATGCAGATGAGCAGTCGCGCATTCATTTAAACATTTATTTGCTGTGCTTTAAACTGGCTTACATAGACTTCCGAAGTGCTTTACTGTAAAGGCCTATACCATAATGTTTGTTGTTGTTTTTTTAACCACATTCTACAGATTCCTGTCAACAAATGTGAACTAGATTCATTTTAGCTTGTAACATTTAATCAAGCATTTTGTCAGATCATCTTCAGTCCATATAAGAATAATATGTAATAATGAATGAATGGGCAAACTAACAAACATATAGGTTTGTTTTATTAGACTGTGCTAAATTCTCCAACTGGGGGGATCAGATTGTCTTTATTTGATGTATCTAGAAGCATCTTAAAACCACAGATCCCTTTTTCTTTCTTTTATCTTACTTCTCACTTTTTTTCAGCTGTAGTTTTTCCTTTCTTCTGAACCTCTTATATGAAAACAAGCCAGGAGACTGAAAGACCTGAGCCTGCTAAGCCCAATGACATAATCTTCCCAACATCCAGACAGATCTGCTTGCGTGTTCTTGTGAGACAATGCTGAAAGCAAGTCGCCATGTTTGCCTCATCTTGAGGGGCTGGTTTTAACCTGTGCTGTGTTGTGATAGCCATCTTTTCTTTGCTTTGGAAACAATTATTTCAATGATGTAGTAAATCGATTTTCATGAACGCATGTCTGGAGATAAGACTAAACCCAGATCAAAAACTGTTGAAGTGCATATTACTGTAGTGCACAAATTCTTCCTTACACATGTGCACAAGCACCAGCCTATTCCTTTGTGTCGTTACAAAGGAACACACTAAGACATGCACGCAAGTCCACACAACCATCTGCTTTCTTCCTGCCTGCATGTGAGTGAAAGCGTGTTCAGCAGCCTAAAAATAACACATCCCAAGTGTTCTTTTATTTTCACTCCCTCTCTCTCTGTTCTCACATGAAATTAGACTAAAGGAAGACAACAGCTTACAAAGGAGGTGCTGTTATCAGTGGCAAAATGCCAAAATGGAGGCCATTATTAAAAAGTCATTGTGGACCTTAGAAAAAAGTTGTTGGTACTATGGGAGCCACATTACTGAATATAATATTGAACTCAAATTCAATACAACCTCCACAGTTCAATATGCAAACGGAAATTGAGGTTTTTGCATTTAAATTTACCCCCCCCCCCCCATTTCTTTAAAGGTGCCCTATAAAAAAATTCATGGTATATCTAGGTATAGTCGAATAATAAGAGATCAGTATATGCAAATGGACATGCCGTGAGCCTCAGACACCACTGTTTCCTCGTTCTCATGTAAATTTCACGAGCGTAAAATCCTGGTGGACAACAGGCCAATCAGAACACAAAGCAAACTGTTGCATGACTCCCGGGCCATGCCCTCATCATTTGCATGTAGGCCTACTTTAGGTAATTCATTCGGAACTGATGAGCAGCCGCGTAATGAGGAGAACACAGACTTCTATGTAGCTCTGATATAATTAATATGCTGTGTTTGATAAGCCACAACGTTTCCTAGTGAGACAATGATCATTTTCGTCCCTTAGTTATTTTAAGTTTATATTTAATTTATTATATATGTGTGACTTTTATTTTGAAATCGGAAAAAAACGAGAGCCACAGATTGTTTACTATGCTTTACTGAGCAACGACTGCATGAGACATGTTTAAACTCGCATCGCATAATGCAGTATTTACAAATTATACATTTATTCAGCTCCAAAGAGCCATAATGTATTTTTAATTGTGTCTTTTGTAATTTATCATGTTTATTGTGAAATTTGATGCGTTTGTTTCAAACACACGTAGACTGCTGAATCGTGTCAATCAGCTTACCTGTCTTCTATTCATGCAGAGGATGATATTAATTCCTGGCTGTGTTTTCTTTGACTATAGTTTCAAAATGCAACACGAAACATCTCTATCGCTCTCTTTTGTCAAATTTAATTATAATTTAGCCTTTATCCACAGTGCATGTGTCCTTATACCCGTTTAAACTAAATTCATAAGCTTTTAATATTTTAATGTTGAATGTTGAAGTGCTCTGAACCAGTGAATAAAAGTTACGATGCACAAATTAAGACTTTCTTCTAAATGGTAAAACTTTAATATGACCGGTAATTAAGTCAATGTGTCTGACTTGACAAGAGTTCAATGGGTTAGGCCTCAGAACGTAAACAATGGAGATGTTATGTTGTCTATAACTTTTTCATTGTGCATCTGTGGATTGTCGTGAAGCAAAAACATCTCTTTTCTGTTGTTTGTCTTTTTAATACAGTATAAATCAAACAACAAAACATAATGAAATCACTCTGTGCTCTTGACTAAATGGCTATATAGCTCAATGGTTAACCTCTATTTAATATATACAGTAAAAATTATATACTGTTTGCAGTGTTATATTTGATTATACTATTCAGATTTTATTAAATTTTTTACTGAATATATCATACCGAATTGTACCCAAATCTTTGACCCTAAAACTAAAAACCGAACCGTGTGAAGTCTGTATTGTTGCTTTCCTAGTTAGTACTGAATACATGTGACAAAAGGGTCCAAAAGTTGTGCAATCTGATCGTTTGGATGTAGTGAAAAATCCATATAGCTTTAATATGTGCTTAACACCTGCAGGTATAGAAAGGTACAGCCTCTCATACTGGTACAGAACAAACATTCTAGATTTAGTCACGTCTGTTTGGCGTGTTCTCGTAGCCATGTTCTTTTACATGGGCTTAGTGTGTCCCAGGCTAAAATGGGTGTGAGTTTGACGAAATCTAAATGCAAGTGATCTCAAATGACTTGTTTGGAAGCATGTTAATACCAGGTGAAAACAGAAATGCCTCTGAGCTGACCACTTGTGATTAGATCACTGAAAATGAACTTTAAAAGAGGAAAAGAGGACCTAAGATGCATTTAAACAGCAGTTTGTCTAATCTAAATCACTCTACTGTACATTTGCGTTAATACAGGGTGTAAATGGGACACTTGTTCATATGAGCTGAGAGAGCTTCTTTCTCTCTTTGGACTTCAGAGATCTCTTTGTGAAGCCATTATTCTCAAACATGATGAAGGTCATCTATTGTGAAGGGGATTCTGGGAGGCAAAAGTGTGGGTGAAGTTGAAGTTTAGTGCAGGAACTGTCAAGTGTGTGGCACAGCATATGAAGTGCCCATTTGTCACGTGTGATGGAGTGTTTTCCTTTTGATATAAATTATTCATGAATCAGCCTCATTATGTTTGGATGCTGAATTTAATTATATAATAAGGTTAAAGTGCTTATTAAAAGATGGCATATATATTCATGTGTCTGTAAGTCCTACCTGAGAATATCTGATAACTCAAAGTGAGAGGGAGTTGGGCTTCTAATTAATCTAAAGGTGCTTTACTGCTCCTCTAAGAAGATTCATCATTTAAGGGTGGAAGATCTATGGGATTGATTAAACCTTTCTAATGAGTGGATAGATGTCATTAAATGTAAATAAGTAACATGTCTTCATTGTGCCAAGCATATTAATATTCTACTGTGCTACCAGTTTTATTGACTTCTGAAAACATCCATATTAGCAAAACTATTCTAGGGATCCCCCAACAATTAAATTATATTAAACGCATAAATACATTTTGTTGATTTTAAATACACTTTACTTTTGTTTTTGATCAAATAAATGGAGTATCAACTATTAACAGTAACTTCATACTGATCGTCATAACCAATATGCATGACGTGGATTAAATAGAGGGTTTTGTTCAGTGGGTATTATTCTCTCTGGCCCAAACAGTTCTCTGTCCTGTCTCTTGGTGAAAAGAGCTAGTGTGTTTTGTTTGACTGCTGGGATAGTTTGCATGTAATAAGTCTTTTATCACTGAATGCTGTTTTGTTTAGTTCCTGACATTAACATGGGAACTCAACTGTATGTTCAAACACATGTGGTGTGGCGGGGTGTGTCTAAAGGCAGTTGTCCACGGTTGAAAGCAGTGTATTGTTGAATAAGGACTTGTGAGTGTGAGTGTGAGTGTGAGTGTGAGTGTGAGTGTGAGTGTGAGTGTGAGTGTGTGAGTGAGTGAGTGAGTGAGTGAGTGAGTGAGTGAGTGAGTGAGTGAGTGAGTGAGTGAGTGAGTGAGTGAGTGAGTGTGAGTGTGAGTGTGAGTGTGAGTGTGAGAGTGAGTGTGAGTGTGAGTGTGAGAGTGAGAGTGAGTGTGTGTGTGTGTGCGTTTGTGCGTGTGTGTGGGGCTCTGGATGTGTTTTGCCTATTGGGATTAGTGGTTTAAGCCGCAGTGGAGCATCATGCCAGAGGTGGAACAGAATGAGCCCTGAAGCTAATCTCTCCAAGGTGAGCCCACAGCAGAGAAGTTTGAAGAGTGATTGAATGTTTAACAATGCAGTAGGTTCATGGGGGGGTCACACATCACTGTAAGACTTGAGCTTAGTCAATCTGAGTCTTGTGACTAAATAGTGATATGCACATCTCTTGCTGGATCACCCACGTTTCTCTTCCTGAAGAAGTAGTGTAGTCACTGTACTGTTTCTGAATGTCACTGGACCTCAAAGAAATGTCAAACTCAGAGGTGTATTTATTTACCTTACAGTACATCAACAGTCACTTTTCAGTCCAAGGTGACTTGGTCTACATCTTTGACACAGTCCCTCCTGAGCAACCCAGACTCAAGTGTCTAGCTCAAGGTCACGGTGGCGATAGGATCACTGGTATTATTCTGAGTCATGAATGAGGGTTTGGACTGCTGCTAACTTCAGGGTGACAACTGAGACACCACAGCCTCCCATAAGTTCCTCAAGTCCTTTAGGTATTCATGAAATGTATGCTGGCTGTGGCATCTTTCAGTTTGCTAAACAAAGTCTTGAGCTAAACAAAGCTGAACTGAGAGCTTGTGATTTAACCTCTAGGGAAGTAACTGTATACATCAGCGTCAAAGAAGCGAAAAGGTAGAGGAGGTTTGTTTTGTCATTTGTTTGTTGACTGTCTTTCGGCTTTTCGGCTCACGTCAGTCTGATCCTGAGGGAATCCCTTTTGTGATTTGCTGTGTGGTTCTTGTTAACATATTACTTTGACTTGAATTCATATTTTAAAAAAGTTGCTTTGTAAGAGGGATGCAGAACATATTGGCACTATGGGTTAAAGGTTTTTTTATCGTTTTGGAAATTGATTAATCAGTTATTATCATTATTATCATTATAATGTAATTTGTTATTAATTAATAAATAAATGTATTCAGAAAAGAACTGACACCGGAAAATTGAAAGACAGTTAAAGACAAAATAATAATAATAATTTACATTGGTGCGATTTGTTCGAAACGCACAAAGTGGAAAAAAAAATTATGATGGTCAAAGTTCTGAGTTGTGATTGCCAGGTTGCTTTTTTTTTTCTTTTTCTTTTTTTATCAACAGACCAAAAACCCAAAGTGTTCCTCACTCTACTTTTAACCTAGAGTGCATGGAAAAAAGAATCACTTGCCCATTAAATGCATACTCAATTTTTTTTAACTACATGTACTGCCAGCACATGCTCTTTGAATTGTTTATGCACTACCTAGCTTGCAATACCTAGTCATTTCAGAGTTAACCCAGTTTCACAGCTAAGAAATTGAGGAGATTGAACAAGTACAGCAAACCACTGCAGATGGCAAAAAAGCCTGCTTTGACATTTTTGTGTGAGGGATATTAATGGTAAACACAAGTCTATTTAAGACGAGTATAAAAACATTTTTGTCACAGAAAAGCTTTAGAGGAAAGAAGTGCAACAGAGACAAGGATTTCTAGTGAGCATCTTCTATGCATGCTCCTAAATATTATACTTTGAAATCCAGCATAAAGAGCAAAGTATAATTTTGGCTCAAGGGATCATTTAAGGGGTTTCATTTTGACATCCCTGCAGATCATCTGCTGTTCTCATCCTAGTTCAATTGTAGCAAAAATCCAAGTGCTCATTTTTCTCCTTTGGCTAACTCATCCCATGATGATTCCTGGTTGTCACCCTCTACTTCCCCTGTAGTCATCATTCACACATTTATCTTTACAGTTCACCCTCGTCTATTACTTCATCTTTATTATATTCGAGCTCTATATAAGCCTTTATTTCATTTATTTTTCATTATCATCTACAACATGAAGACCTTCATTTTCTCCCTCATCCTCAATCACTATCTTGCCTTCATTGCTCTTATTATCTTCCTCCTTGATGTCCTTAAAAATGGTGAGGCAATGTCAAAACCACGTTGTCCATCACCTCTTTTTGGGATTTAAATGCAGGTCTGTAGGGAGTGGGAATGAGTAGTGGATCAGAGGGTGGTAGGGCTTCACTATATTGGTAAAATCTGACATTGCGATATTTTATTTTTCTCTGATATGTATTGCATTATGAATACAATTGCATTTACAAAATCATTAATTTAGATTGACTGGAATAATCTTGTAGTGGAGTGAATCAAACTAATTGCAAGCATACATAATACATAAGATAGAGCAAGGATAAAAGTAAAATAAGTAGTGCTTTATGATTTTCTGAAGAGTCAAACAGTAGTCAGATATTCAGGTATAGTAATTGAGCAATCAAATGTAATGTAAAATGTAAAAGAACACTGTACTCTTCATTGCTGACCAACTATAATCCCAACTCAACATTGCAGATACTGCAATGTGACTACTGTGAATGCACACATTGCGATATCGATGCTGAAACGATATATTGTGCAGCCCTAGGAGGTTGTGTCTGGGGTATCCTGCCACATGGTGCCATGTTGGGCGGTGGAGGTAAAATGGGCAAGTACATTTTAGTTAAAAACCAAACCTGCCAATTGTAAATGTCCACTAAATCTCACGCGTAGCTATGGGGTTTATTTAGAACTCAGATGGTCCTGCTTACTGATGTTGGTAAATGGCAGGACCATTGTATTGGTACTTAAAGTTTGTAGAGAACAGCAATCGTGAAGCTAGCTGAAATACTAAACAGTTTTTATTTGTTGTTTTTTTTTGTTTTTTTTAATATCCCATTCATTGGCTTGATTGGCTGATGAGTACATGCTATAGCTTTAATACCTGGATTTTATATAGTGTATGCAGTTTTATGTCATATTTCCATAAAATAAAATATAAATTTCTGGTCGATGTAGGATCTTAAATTAAATTCTGACATTTGCAAAAGAGGGGGTGGTAGCAGAACGTGATTCAGCCTTTGCTATGCAGACAGCGAGGGTGTTAAGAGATTATAAAGCTGCTCAGTGTATATATTAGCTGGACTTTATTGATTACACACAGCCATGATCACAGTAAAATCCCCTCTCATTCCACACAACAGACTGCATAAATATACCAGTCTGCAGGCACAGGGTGAACCAGCAATTTAAAGTGTGCGTGTGTTCATTTATTGAGTGTCTGATGTGATGTTTCTGTTTCTTCTAAACGCTGAGGCTGCACTTCTGTCAGTGTATCATTCATTCATTGGTTTTCTAGGGTAAGCTGTAGGCTGTAGATACAGTATCTGAAGTCTGATTGACTTGCTGTAATCACTGCAGGTATTTGTAGAGGGCGTCTTTTTTAGCTGAGTATATGTGATATCTGATATACCTCGTATATCTGTTCTTCTCTCTCTCTGTTTCTCTTTCTATCCTTTCAGAACTTTGTTCATTTGTTCATGTAGCTGGAATTACAAAGAGGTTTCTTAGTCTCTAAGAAGGTCAGAGAGAATTACCTGAGTAATTTACCTCCTGCCCCTGGCTCTCTGAGATAGCAACCTGGAATCTGCAATCTGAAGCAGATGCCCTCCTCAGTACTGTGGATAAACTCACTTGTTTGTTTAACTGGAGTGATAGGTGCAGTATCACTTAACTGCAGGAACTTAGCCAAACCTGCTTTTACACACTTACGGGGTATGTGGAAACTCTGAATGTGTGGCATCTTTACACAATCATGATCAAAATAGCACCATGTCCATGCTGTCCTCACCCCATGTCCTCCCTGAGTTTCCTGTTTCTTCCAGTGCCTGTATTGTAGTAAGTGTTTGTTAATAAATTCGTGTTCGTTTAATCCCGTGTTCCTGTGCCTTCATGTCCCACAACCGGAGCGTGACACCTACACTTTCCCCTTGGCCCTTAAACGAGAGTGTGAAGGGGTAGGGATGAAAATATTTCACATTAAGAAAAACTATTCATTTGAAGGGATTTCTGGGACTTCCACCTAACCTTAAGCCTCTAACCAACCCCTACCACTTAACATGAACACGCAAAAGATGTTAGGGGAAGTGGAAGGCCAATATGTTTTGACTGGAAATTACATTATTTGGCATGACCTTCATCCAATGAGAATGTCAGATTCACAACAAAGTAAAATTTGGGGAAGGAGTCATAAATATAAAACAAAACATGAGCAGGCGGGTAGCCATTTCCTTCATATTCTTCTTCTACAACTTGGATCACAAACGTCTTGTAGGCTTTCTTTTTAATCTGACTAAATACGGTATAGCATTTTGCATGTAGCGTCTGTCCTGCGTTTGGTTTGGTTGTGAAAATTAGTTTGTTGATCTGTCAGAAATGTTGATCATTCTTCCAATTGAAATGTGTACACATTTTATTATTGTTTTATTCTGTTTTTTGTTTTTGTTTCATTACAAACACCCCAAAATATCCCATGGTATGCAATGTAGGAAGTGCTTTTTTAAGTCCTTGTCGATGCCGTGCTAAACCCTAGTTTTGCCATATTATTAGATTTGTTTGATGCTGAAACCAGATTAAATCAAATTTCGCTGTGTAACTGAATGTTACATGACTTAAACTTTTAAAAGTCAACTCTTAAAAAGGCAGTTTTATTATCGCCACATATAGCACTCCTTGACTGTGCCAGAGTGCTTCTGAACTTTACAACGTTTTATTTAGATTGTGATGGTTTTTTTGTGTACCCAGGTCTTATCCACTCCTGCTGTTTCCCAGTGAGAATAAAAGTCTATTTTGCCAATACAAATGAGTGCGGAGGCAGGAGATTTGATTGCATTAGCTATTCAGAATGTCTGTTAAAACTTCTATTTAGCATTTTTAAAATTACTCAATTTATTTTCCCATTTAAAAATAATTGCAGAAGTGGTAATGATATCAGGATTTTATAACTCTGCTAAGACCAATAGACTTGTGGTGTCACATTTTTGTAGTCATGAGAGGGAGTGTGTGTGCATGTGTGATAAACATGCCATTTCTTTAGCTTGAAACAAGCGAGTCAGGGTCACATGCACTTCATGTGATGCATATCTCTCCTCTCCTACCCTCATATGAGCTCAGAGAACAGAGAGATTAAGAAAAGTTGAGTATGAATGAGCACAGTCTCCCCTTGCGTTGCTCCTAAAATTCCTGAAGAAAGAGTGTTAGGCATGTGATCACAATACGGTCCATTCTGTCTTTGAGAGAAGTCTCAGGGTTTTTTTTTGTTTTTTTTCTTCACGATAACATTAGTTGTATTAATTCTGCATCACATACCTACTTTGATGCACACACTGTTTTTAGGGGTTTGGGTGGGGGTGATTGGTTTTAGAGGCAAAACTGAAAATTGCTGAGCAACCAACAACTTAAAAATAGTAAATGAAACTTCGCTGAGCATTTTCCTCACTGTGATCTTCAGCTTTTCTTTTTTTTTTTCTATTGAGGGGTTTCGTCTGGTGTCCATGCTCTGTATTGATCACAGTAAAGAAGTGGCTGAAATAACAAAGGAAGTGTGGAGAGATCAGAGCAGGGTTAAATAAGGATCTGACTCCAGGAGAGGTCTTTTATTTGTGGTGGTCAGGCGCTGAACTCATTTCTTTTAAATTGAATTGGGATCAGGATGTTTTTCTGATCATTGTGTATTTCCCCTTTGTAGCAGGTCCCAGTTCATTAAAATTGACAGTTCTTGTAGCAGATAGGTTTATTTGGTTGTGGTGTTTTTTGGAGGGAATTTTCTTAAAATAAAATAAAAGATGTTGTTGAAGGGGTTTAAACATTTTGTTTTAAAAAAATATGCTACTGAGCCCAAAGTTAGTCTTGATTTACCTGTTTCATTGAGCTTTTCCAGAGCTTTATGCAAAACAGTACAAACGTTTTAAACTGTAATTATTAAGACATAATAAATTGCATTGCAGAGTGTTAACACTACAGCAGCTTTTTTCACAAGTCCATTATTCACAAGTCCATTTGCTTAGGGAAAAATAATGATGAGTTACAGTAGAACAGAACTATCTTTCAGGCTCTGTTTACACTAATGCGTTTTAGTTTTAAAACGCATAAGTTTTGCTACGGTTACACCTTCCGTCCACACTAGCCTGGAGTTTTCGAGACCTGAAAATGGAGCATTTTGGAAATGCTGAAGAGGCTGTTTTCGTTTTAAAATGCTGCTGCTCCGTGTCAGTGTGGATGGGGGAAAATGGAGACATCTGAAAACGGTTTGGGGCTTTTTCTCATTATCAAGTACACAAAGTTCAGACTTGCGTCTTTTCCCTGTAAGTTCAGTCTTCGCAAGTTTATAGTGAACTCCCGAGGACACGTCGGGTAAATCTTCAAATGTAACGGCAGTGTACTTCTATAACGTCATTCACCCTCGCTACATTTCACTATCTTAACAATAAAATGAAAACATGACATAAAGCACTGTCTCTTCATTTTTTTTATTAACAACTTACAGACACCAAAAACGTTAAGACATCTTGTTCATATGTATATGCCTGTCATCTTCACTGTATGCAAATTCATAACAAAACGTAGCCTAATAACTGCCTCCTTTCATTTTCATTGAAAAATATGAAAAATGTTTTTGCTCGCTGTTTGGTTTTGGCAATATGTGCTTAATGTCAGGATATGCACGCAATAAAGATTATCAGAGGAAATGCATGGTGAAATACGAAATAGCCGTCTCTTTTGCTGAATATAATAATCAGTAAGCTATAATTTTAATAATCAATAATAATTATAAAAGTATAAAGCACAATAAGTTTATGCAATATAGGAAATAAAGGCAAGCAATCGGTCAAACGTGCAGAATCAGTGTACATGGTTACATAAATTAATAGGTATCTTAACTTTAACTTATCTTTGCGCTCAGCCGAAACATGTTACCACTGACTGCCTGGAGCTCTGACGCGAGAATACGCTGAAGCAACTTTTAGCACATGCCAGTGTGTGTGTGTGTGTG
>CAIGQW010053631.1:12493961-12537432 GCA_903798125.1 Danio choprae
ATATATATATATATAAAATTCTTTGGAACATAATTAAAATTAAACTGTAAGCACTCCTCTCTTTGTGTCGTGTCCAAATACAAAAATAGAAGAAGCTCTGTGGAAATATCTGCGTTTAGACGCCATTTTAGCCCGGATGTATTTTTTTTGTAGTCGCCAAAGTTCGTTCGCTGTAGGCTTTGCTAAACTAACTCTGTAAAAGTCTCCTTTTGCATTGAACTTTGAGCATATTACATTCAGATATGTTGTTTATGTTCACACAGCTACATTACACATCAACTAAAGTTTAAAATATGATATTGTAGTGGACCACCCCTTTAATATATGAATCAGTAATCAAAATAATGGTTTGCTGCAGACTGATTTTGACTTGAAATACAAATTAACTTAAAATATGAATACAATATATGTTTTTGTGAATATTTATTGTTCTTATTATATATATATATATATATATATTTAGCACTTATTACCATTATTATTTTTTTATGTAAATAAAACTCACTTTATTGCATTTAGCTAGTCGTGGTATTTTTGTCTCTCACTTGTTGATATTGTGTGTTTGCTTATGTGTTTCATCCCAAAAATAATGTTACTCTCCTTCCCCTTGACTGACCATCTTTAAGATTGTAACACTAACTTTCAGAAAAGGCACAATCAATGCAATCTTATAAATAATGTAACTGTTTATATTATATTTTAGTACACTGTTCAGTCTCACTTTATTTTCAAAAGTGTATATTGTAAAAGACAGTTGAAGTTTACACCTCCCGTTGCCATTATTTTCATCCTTTTGACATAGAACCAAAACAGGCAAACCATTTTATATTGGGCATGGGACACTTAACTTATAACTTTCATTCATTCATTTTTCTTCGGCTTAGTCCCTTTATTCATTAGGCTTCGCCACAGCGGAATGAACTGCCAACTTATTCAGCATATGTTTTACACAGCGGAAGCCCTTTCAGCCACAACCTGGTACTGGAAAACACCCATACACTCTCACATTCACACACTATGGACAATTTAGCTTACCCAATTGACTTATAGCGCATGCCTTTGGACTGTGGGGGAAACCGGAGCACCCGGAGGAAACCCACAAACTGACCCAGTAGGGGCTTGAACCAGTGACCTTCCTGCTGTGAGGCGACAGTGCTAACCACTGAGCCACTGTGTCGCCTAGCTTATAACTTTCTAGAACAGTAATGTTAATTTACAGTATAGTAAAGTTTTTATTCATTTGAATTAATGGATATTGATTCAGAAAGACTGAATAGTCAAAAGGTTTAAGTGCAAATTTGATATTACCCTTGTTTTTTGTTTGTTTTTTGTAGCCACATAAATGATAAATGACTAGAATTCTTTAATTTGTGAAACCTTACGTTTAGAAATGTCTGACTCATTTAATGACTCATAAGTGGGCAAAATCTCACTTAAGCTCATGCAAAAAAAATTGTTCTCTGATTTAGACGCTGACTATGAGTTGTGAAAACTTTGAAGCAGGATTGACATCCTAAGTTACTTCCTTGTTTCTGAAAGAATGGCACATTTCAACAGACTTCACAAGAAAGAACATGTAAAAACGCTCATTCCTCAAAACAATGTTACGGTGTGCCACATAATAGGTAGATATTTGACCTGTCAGCTCTCGTTCTGAGGTATGCATGTATGTTTTGTGTTCAGTGAATGTAACACAAATGTCCTGTTTTAAAGGAATATTTACCCTTTAGAATCTGTCAATAACTACTCCAGTCATATCCAAACCCTTATGACTTTTCAATTATTGTTTATGGGACATTTTTGCACTTTGTTGATGATTACATTTTTTGATCAAAAGAGCAGCTGGTACAATTACATTTTATTTGCCATAGAAAAATCATTTTGAACAAGTTTTGTATAACACAAGGGTCATTAAATGTTGACAGAATTTATTTTCAAGCAAGTTATCTCTAAATTAGATGCTGCTGCTAATGGTGTAAAATGATAACACATTTTGTTGCTTTAATATTAATAAGTTAATCAGGTTTCAACAAAATTTGATTTCTACAAAGTTTAACTTAATATGTTTAGTCAGTTTGATGACTTGACATTGATTTAATTCAACAAAAAAAGATTTTACAGTGTTCTTTTTGACCCTAATAACAAATTTTTTTCAAACACATTCTTTGAAGACTTTGTATGGGTTTGTCTACTGGTTGTTAAATTAGTACCCGTAAAGCACAATGGCATAAATACTCTTTGTAAAAATGTAGCAAACATTTAGCTAAATGTTGGCCATATATAACAATAATAGAAGTCTATAATTACATGCGCATTCCTGTACACAATTAGTAGATTTCTTCTGTCCTCATTCAGATGTCTTAAGCAAACATGTGCGTGTAAAGGGGAGCTTTAATTAAAGAGTTCTGAAAATGGCCTGACCTGCTCCACCTGTTCATTTCCCCTCTGGGACTCTCTGTCCTTTACTTTCCTCATTCATTTCCTCCTACTATTCATCTCTCTCTCTCGCTTTTTTCTTTTCCGCTCACATTGTTCTACTCCCTCTCCTTATGACATAGTCTAACCTGCACAAAGGTTGAACCCACGCAGGATGCAGCACAGGCCTGTTATCCTTCATGACTACAGGGATGTGACTCCGCCCCTTTCCCTTTAATGCTTCTAATTATAATTCTCTTTGGAACAATTTTCAGAAATTCAGCTTTGTGTGTTATTGGGTCAATATACTTCTGCTGGGTCAATGTACTTCTGTTTTGCACATTACAGTAATGTCTTATCACTACTAACATTATTATAATCTCCCTTGGTGATCATCTTGACCACAGCTATTGTCTGGCTCCTTTAGTTCCTAGTGTATTAGAGAGAAACACATACACACGGGCACAGCCACACTGAAACATGGGTGACACCTGATTCCATTTATCCTGAGGGAATCCATGATCTCAGTGATGGTGAACAGGGTGGTCAAGGCTGTTTCAGCAGAGCGAGACTTTTCCTTCTCTCTGTCTCGGTCTCTGCTGTCAACAAAACAAATGACTAATGTTATCTGCACACAAATTACACTGCAGAAACCTCAGTGAGTATCAGTAGACTTGTAATATCTTATGCATTTCCCATCCCTTTTGTGCTTGTTTATTAAAAATTGTGTGACCAATAAATTGTAAAGGCGGACATTTATTTTGACGCCTTTAGTTTGCTGTTTTTGTTTAACAGTTCTGATTGAAAGTGTTTGACTTGAAACCATATTTACTCACCCTTGACTTGTTCCAAGTGTGTGTGTTTTTAGAGATCTATTATTGAGGAAATAAGGAAGATAATGTTTGGCTTTGTTTTAACAAATGTGGATTTGATAGTTAGATAGTTAATGGTGTATGTTGTCTGTAATCCATTTCACAGATCTAAAAAAAATAAATAGCATAAAATAGGTCCCATTTGCTTTTTAAACTTCACAGCAAATTCAAGTCATAGTAATAGGAATCTGCAGTCTCAATGTGAGGGTGAAAAGGGTGAAATTTCTATTTTTCTTATGTTCAAATTGGACATGTGAATTCCATGGGACCAACAGAAAGCTGGTTGGTTTAAAAGTGACTTTTGTATGATCATACATTTCTGCATTTATCACAACAAATAGTGAATCCTGCTTCCTCGGTATCAACATCCACACTCGTCAATGCTTTGAAGTATTTGCTACAACATGATCGCTGCTATTGGACATGTTTAACATGTTTGCAGTAAACACAATGGTCCCTGCAGTTCAAAACGCATATTGCAATTAATTTAACATCCCAATCAATTTGATTCATCGCACAATTTTCAATAGGCTCACAGTAAATTGTTACATCCCTAGACTGCACCTTTACCCAGTGATTTATTTCCTTTGCATTTGGACATCATGTTTTTAATACAAGTCAGAGCATCACTTTGTATTAAAGCTAATAACCTAAAATGAATCATTCTGAACCACTGTGAGTCATTCACCAGCATCTGGTGTTTTCTGGAGAATCCTGATGACCTAACAGGCTGTTTGGAAATATAATAATATGAAGGGAAGATTTGATTTGGTAATAAATGGGAGAAAATGAGAAGAAAAAATTTTTTTTGGCAGTGAGAAATGGTGGTTGGCAGATTTCCATTATTTGCTCCCTTATCTCGTAGTTTCAGTAATGCTCTGCATCGTAACTCCTTGCTCAGACTATTAGTATTTTGGTGTGTTGCACAGCATCTTAAATATTGTGTGTCTTGTGTTCACCTCTGCTGGGACACATTGCATACATTCACAGGCAACTTCACAGTCCATTAATGTTGTTTTCTTTCTTCCATCAGGCATTTTAACCTTCGGATGAAGCGGGACACCTCTCTGTTCTCTCACAATCTGAAGGTAGAAGTTTCAGGTGTAGAGGTCCCCTATGACACCTCTCACATTTACACTGGAGAAATATACGGTGAGCTTGGCACATTTTCCACACACACACACACACACACACACACACACACACACACACACACACACACACACACACACACACACACACAATGAATTTTGGAGATCACTAAGAATGCTAAAGTCACTTGTGCATTTGTTTGGAGAGAAATTAAGTAAAAACTCAAATAAAATTGGGAGACATTGTTAAAATGACACAACTTTTCGTTTTTAATATATTTTTTAAAAAATAGTCCTGTGATTTGCTTCAGTGTCACACATTTCAAATATGTTGATTTATTCCTGGAGGGCCGGTGTCCTGCATAGTTTAGCTCCAACTTGCCTCAGCACACCTGCCTGGAAGTTTCTAGTATATACCTAGATAAAGCTTGATTAGCTGGTTCAGGTGTGTTTAATTGGGGTTGAAGCTAAAATCTGCTGGACACTGGCCCTCCAGGACCGAGTTTGGGTCAATTTTATATTTAAAATATGTTTAAAAAAAAACTTTGCTAGGGCGCATTTTAAATAATCGACTGTCAATTTATTTGAATGCAGTCACTGCACAGAATTTTGAGCATTTTCGTTGCAGTCAAAGTTTTCAGATCTCATCTCCGGCATAAGTGAATATGATGTCTTGTTCATTTATTCTTTGTTATCGCATGATCATTTCTGAAGCTTCTGAGTTGACACTATAACCTCATTTTAGTGAATTCCTTCAGAACATCTGCATCATCACCTTGTTCTCATTATGTATTTTGTAATGGACTTTGAAGCCGACGAGCCACTGATTCTGATTGGTCATGGCTACAGCTTGCCATAAACACACATTAGTGAAATATGAGCAATTACCCATGTACTTTGTGATGGACAGACTGCTGCTGGAGGATGAAAACAACCTTTTTTTTCCCTTGTCTGATCCTTATCTCATTTACTCTGAGTATCTCCCCTGACCTGAGTACTGACACATCCTTTCAGTTTTTGCTGTGAGTAAATTCATGCAATTTCCTGCTAACCACAGGATGTTTAATAAAAAGTGATATTGTCGGGAGATTATGATTTTCATGTCTCTTAATATGGCTGAGTGGAGTTCTTTAGGCCTGAGCAAGTGAATTAGTGCGGTGCATCTGAATTATAGTGAGCACTGCTTTCCGAAACCTGGTGGACAACCTTTTCAGTGGTCTGCTTATTTGGATGTCTCGTTTGCTTCCAAACAAACTCTGCTCAATTAAAATGAATGCAACGCAAGCCAAAGACGTCTAACCTAAAGCGGTGATACTACAAGATTCAACAATGAAAAGAACAGTGTGCCCATTACAGTGTAGTACAACTATCAGAAATGCAGCAAAACTTTGTGCACAACCTAGACATTCATTCTATTTCTTTGACTCCTTTATACAATTGGTATGCTCTTCACAAGTCCTCAGCTGACACCATGTGTACTGTACACACAATGGATGCATTTAGCCTAGCACAAAGCATTGTTTAGGAATAAATAAAAGTCTTTAACAGTTTTTTTTTTTTTTTTTTTTTTTTCACTTGTCGGATGAACTTTTTATTGCCAGTTTAAAGATGAAACTTTTTGCATTGACGTTTAGTTTAAGGCCTTTTTGTCAGCACTGGTGAAAATGACACTAATTTAAAATGTCTTGTTCATTGAAAATACCAAAAGGGGGGAAGCAATCTTAAAGATATTAACAACAGTGCCGTGTTTTTTAAGAGGAGGAATGTAGAAATGTATTGATTTTACAAGCAAATTATATATATATATATACATACACACACACACACACATATACACACACTTAAAAAAAATGTTACAAAAAAAAACACTTTTGAAATTTTGTCAAACTTTAACTTTGTCTAAAACTGTCTGTACATCTCATTTACATTTTCTCTACCATTCTGACTTTCTTTTTTTAAAAGCCCTTAAGCTCAATGTTCAGATTTCACAATTTTACTCACTTTTCTCAACCTTTCTCCCGACCTTCTGCATTCTCTCTCTCTTTTTGTTATCCATTAGCACACTCTTATAGACGTCTGTTCTCTCTATAGGATAAACATCACTCATGTGCTTAATCTTATAACCTCTAATATTCACAGAGGAGTTTAAAGTCGCCCTTGATGGTGCAAATGCTCTGTGGAATGGCAGTGACATTAACATTAACAGTCATTCTCTCATTAGCTTTTCCTACTTTTTAACTTTCTTTTTTACTCTGAATATTTAGGTAGATTTTAGACCTGTCTTTGTCATTAGCCTCTTCAGAAATATAGTCTGTTTATTAAGATTACTTTATAGATTACTTTATAGATTAAACATTTGAGAAGCATGTTATGCTAATATCCATCCTGGCTATTGCTTGTTTTAGGTTCTGGAGTGTCACCATCCTTCACATCATCAGCTTTCCTGTTGTTTTATCTGGTCAGGGAGGGATGAGAAGGATATTACACAGGATGACAGAGTGATACTATTTCTTTTATTATCTTTTTGGGGGGATGATAAAGAGTTCAACAACATCCAGAGCTTGTTCCTCTCTGAAGGAACTGGATTGCTAGTTGTTCTTCTGTGCCTGAGAAATAGCCAAAACACACACCACAACTTTCTCATAACCTTTTAACGATGATGGCACACAGCTCCTGATAGATACTTTTAACTGTTTTAAGCTGTCTTATTAAAAGCATGCTTTGTGCTTGTAATATACCAATGCTCCAGAAACATTAAAAGCTTCTCTTTCATTTGTCTTGCTTAAATTGGACTAAATTCAAACATTAAAAGTGCCTGTTGGGGTTTTGACAGTCTAAGATATCTGTTTAATTATGGCCAACAGCTTACGTTGATCTGTTTTGTCAGTTCCATTCTGTGTTATTGTAGAGTTCATGTGCGGACATGTCGCACTTGGCAGTTTGTTTGAAATTGAACACGAATTTTCCAGGATAGGCTGTTGCTCTAGGAAACTACACTCCCTGTTTTGTTTCTGTGCTGCACTTAAAATTTTGTTCCCTTTTACTCTTCCCCAGTGGTAAAATAATTTTTCTGTTTGTTCCATCCTTATAAAAAATGAGCAATAGATTCTGAACAATTTAATGTTGAAGGATTTTTTTTTTCTTTTTGTCTATGCATACTGTAGATTAATTTGCTCCCAGACCTGGCTGGTGTTGTTTTGATTGGTTGATCAATCATAGAAATTCTGTAGATGAAGAACAGTTCTGCTTTGCCGGAGACAGTAGCCGGGTGGCTGAGCTCATAACTGTTCTGAAGGTCACCAGCATAGTTGCATGGTGTGCATTGAGAGTGTTGATGTTAGAAGAGATGAATCACTGTATCATAATATGGAAGCATTTTTTTATACATTCTCCCTTTGTCATATTTCACAACATGCTTTCTGGCTTCCAGAATTGATAGATATACCTGCTTCAGTGCACTGCATGACTTTACAGTTGTTGATTTATTTATTTATTTTGTTTGTCTTACAGGTGAAAAGGACAGTGTGACGCATGGCTCTGTCGTGGATGGGAAGTTTGAGGGCTTTATAAAGAGCCATCATGGCACATACTACATAGAGCCCTCAGAGAGATACCTCAAAGACCAGAATGTGCCCTACCACTCAGTCATCTATCATGAGGATGACATTGGTGAGCTAATAATAGCATTTGAGTGACCTACATCGTATCCTTAATCCTTTTTTTGTGTAATATGTTTTACTCCGTATAGTGTCAAATTGTTTATTTTGTGAAAGCTTGAGAGTATGTAGATTTATATAGCAAACAAAATTGTTTTATACACTATTTGGGATTGTTAATTTTGAAGCTAACCGGTTGCTTAGGTCATCTTTTAATGATGTAAGGGAAAGTAATCTACTTTTATCAATTAAGTTTGCAGACAATTGAAGATCTGTGTCTTGTTTGAATGCACTTGAGTGGATCTGTCTCCAATCATTTATGTTCCGAGGCACTCCAGAGTGTCGTTTGAGAGACAAAAAAAGGCTGGATTACGGAAATGGTTTCAACCAGCATGTTTTGATTTCATTTAGTCTTTTATTGCCGTTATTATTAAAATCAAAGCGCATTATGATGGTCATTGTAATTTTTTGGGGAAGGCGTTTTGGGTCATGTGCATACATTTGAGTGAATTAATACAAAGCATTGGCACACAATTAAACCAGTTAGGACACAGCAAAATGTAGCATCCTTCTTCTGTTAAGCAGACTACAACATCCAAAGGCAACAAACTTTTGTCTTTAAGTGAGCACTAGACTATCTAGTCTCTATCTTGCATTCTGTCAGTGACTCACTCTCTCAGTCAAACAATCTGCAGTGGTCCACTTTTCCAGCTCAACAGGCTGATAAGGCCGTAATGCTATTAAATGTTATCACTGTTATAATGTCCTCAAGTACAAAGAAGTGATTAACTAATAACACAGTCCTGTCAACGATTAGCTGCTTGTCATTATGTACACTTAAAGCTCATAATGTAATACCGTTGTATGAAAGTTTGGCACAACATTATTTCATTTTCCTTTGGCTTAGTCCCTTATTTATCAGGGGTCGCCACAGCGGAATGAACAGCCAACTATTCCAGCAAATGTTTTACGCAGCGGATGCCCTTCCAGCCACAACCCAGTACTGGGGAATACCCCAACACTCTTAAACACTCTTATAGAAGTCAGTTCTCTCTATAGGATAAATATCCCTCATCTGCTTAATCTTATAACCTGTAATATTTACAGAGGAGTTTAAAGTCTGCCTTGGTGCAAATGCTCTGTGGAATGGCAGTGACATTAACATTAACATATTCATTTTCTCATTAGCATTTCCTATATTTAAGCTTTCTTTTTTCTCTCTGAAGATTTAGCTGCTTGTTTAAAAACCCTTCCAGCTGCAACCCAGTACTGGGAAACATCCATACACTCATTCACACAAAATGAACCTGGAGGAAACCTATGCGAACAAGGGGAGAACATGCAAACTCCACACAGAAATGCCTACTGGCCTACCCGGGACACGAACCAGTGACCTTCTTGCTGTGAGGTGACAGTGCTAAACACTGAGCCACCATGCCGCCCCATTGGCACAACATATGTTTTCTCAATGAAATACTTTTAAAAATAGGGAAATTGATACCTAACTTTCTAAAATATATAACCTTACAATACCAGACAAGTAACAAGAAATCTGGCATCTTACAATTATAAAGTAGCATGTAGTAGTGCAAATGCAAGTTAAGCACATTTACCACACAGCTCTGTCATTCTAGTCCTGTGAATACATCAAGTGTTCAGTTTCGATATCAGTTGTGGGGAAAACAGGATTACTAACTCTATCTCACACACATACATCATTGTAGATGCAGTTAAACAGTCACATGACTGGAAGCTTTGCTGATAGACACTGATGTTTGTCGCTCTAGCTTGCATATTTTGTTTGCACAGCCAAAGTAAATGAGAGATAATGTGTAATCATTAAAGAGAGCTGTTCAGGGCTCTAAACTGCAACTAAATGGCTGCTTTTTGAAAACTTTTTTTTTTCCTCCTGGGGAAAAAAGTTAAGTCATGGTGTCGCTACTAACCAATAGCCGCTGATGTTTTTGCATATGAGAAACTTCAAACACAACAAAAGCAGACTGAAAGAATGTTACTCATTTAAACTGCACAGAATCTTTATCAACTTGATTCAAAACACAGCACAAAAAATTATACTTACTGACCATTCTCTTTGCACGACCACTGCATCCACCATGAACTACTTGAGTATGGCACAGAGATGGGTGATCTCTGTGCCATACTCAAGTAGTTCATGGTGGATGCAGAACATCTGTAGAACTTCTCATATGTTAGTCTGGAGCCTATGAACATGCCACTATGAACTTATAATAACAAAGCAAGTTGTAATTTCTGTAAATTAAAGGGATAGTCCATCCAAAAAATGAATATTCGGTCACCATTTACTCACCCTTTACTTGTTCAAAACCTATTTTAGTTCTTTTTTTTTCTGTTGAACTCAAGACTAGATATTTTGAAAATTGCTTGTTGTCTATTGACTTCCATTTAGTTATTTATTTCTACTATAAAAAGTATATGGGTTCCAGCAAACAGCATTCTTCAAAATATCTTCTTTTATGTTCAACAAGAAAATCATATAGGCTTAAAACCACATGAGGGAGAGTAAATAATGGGGTAATTTTCATTTTAGGGTGAACCAAGTCTATTATTGACACATTTGTCTGTTAAAAGTGTAATAGAGTTGTAGGTCATTTTAAGAATCGTGTGCCTAAAATTTTCAGCAAGTTTTTGCTCTTCTTCTAGTTCAAAACGTTAGTGTGGTGCCCTGCTAATGTATAGTGTTCTTGCTGCAAGAGTGAATGAGGTCAGACGAGGGCAGAAAGTTTGTATCTTTAGGAGAGAAAGAGTTAATTGTGTCTATTGAAGCACAAGGATCAAGTTCAAAAGAACCAGATAGAGGAATAAGCTATGGATCAGTAACTAGCTCATGCCACCTTAGAAATGTGGGTATTCATTGCTGTGATGCATACATAAAGAAAAACCCCAGTCAATGAGCATTAAATGACAATATCAAAGATTTTGAAGAATGCAGTTGTCTCAGTTGTATTCTCAGTTTAAATCGTGTGTTTGTTTGCATTAGAGGATGCATTAGAACGTATTCTCTCACTGCTTTGCTATTTTTAATCTCTGACTTCTGAGTAATGACTTTTCCTTCAGTAATTTAATGCTACAGTAGAGTTTTAGACCAACTCCTGCAGGCTGCTGCGAGCAAAGACCTTACAGAATCATAAATGCCTCCCCTTTAAATATCATGAAATCCATGCTTTAAATACAGTCAGTGCATCTAATCTACTTTATTCCTGAAACTTATTAATTTTACTGGAAAAAAAATTTTAGATTCTAAAAAATGTTTTCTAAGAAAACATTAGGGACTGTTAATTGAATGTTTTGAGGGGAATCAAGAATGTCCTTATTTGGCATCACTATGAAAATCCCTCATGGAACATTTAGTTTTAGGCTTGTATGTGATTTTGCAAAATAGAACATATTTTTATTTGCCTTATTTGTTGGTCCTGATAAATCCCTTTTGACCAAGATTTTAGTTTCAGCACTGCCAGCATTCTTATTAACCTGATATTTGCATATAATATTTTTATTTCCTTCCCGTGATTCCAACTTGCCTTGGAGTTTTGGCAATTCCAGGGAGGATTATGGCATATTTTATTAAGCTCAGTCACTGGCACCGCAGTATGTGTTGTTACTCATGAAACTGAGGTAAACACAATTGAGGCAAACTGTCATAACCACAGTTGGATTTTAAGAAGTTGTTTGTCAGTTTTATTTATGTTCTCTTGTTGATGTTTTGCTGTTCATTACTTACAGAGCAAAAATGTGTCACCGCATGAATAATTTCCAAGTGTGTCTGTGTGTGTTTGTTTTCTCAAGAGTAAAAAACAGATCTGGGATTTTTGGGCTAAAAGCTCGCCATGCTTCTATTTAGATTACTTTGACAAGTCAGAGACTTTTCTCATCTCAAAAGATAGATTTCAGCTCTCTGCTCAAGGCACTTGTCATTTTCTTTTGCACTTGTTTCCTCTAGACAGATGTCTCTCTTGTTCTGCCCGACAGAGATTTGCATTTGAATGTGGCTGTGTTCAGTGTGGGACAATAAAAACCTCACAGAGAAGAAAAGGAGCTGTTGTGATCAGAGATTAAAGTGACAGTCTTTCCCTAACTACCACCAAGACACCTTCAACTGCATACATATATATATTTTCAAATCCTCCATGCCCTCACCTGACAAAGAACATTTTATGGTCTGTGCATGCCACCATTATGTTACCATAGAGAGTTCCTTCCTTCTGGGAAAAAAAAAACATTGCTTAAGTTCTCTCGGGAGGATGACAAAGGTTTATGGCTAGGCTTGTCTCGCTTCGAAAGCTCAGTGTCTTCACACTTCCTGAACACTTTTCAGATTGTAACTCATGATGGATGGACTAATGCAGCAATTCCACTCATCATTATGTCAGGAGACAATCCACACGATGCTGAATTGTACCAATTATGAAGAGCATTAAATCAGTAAGCAGTGGTTACTGTTCTTAGTGGCGCTCTCATAGACGCTGAGTGGACATTCAGAGCTCTGCTGTCTCATTAGACCAGCTCTCACTGCTCAGTCCCAGTGTCTGTCTGTTCTGGGACTGAGAAACAATCAGCCATAACATGTCATGGGTAATTAGACTGGTGTGTAGAAGTTGCTTAGGTTCTGTTGTGTTATTTTTACCATAACCGAACCTAAGAACCTTTGGGTAGACAACTTTCTGCTGATCATCAGTTGTCTGTCAGTGACAAGCTGATGTTCATCCGAATGACATCTGTTCCAGATTTTGCGGTATTGACTGTTCCCGGCTGTAGTGACACTTGACAGCATTTTACATTTTAATGGGAGTATTATAAAAAGACCTCTGGGAGCTTGAAATAACGTACCTGAAATAGTCACTCTGTATTTGGATAAGCGTCCAGAGGTGCTCTTCCCACATTGCTGTGGTGTCACACTTTGCAATGTTGGATAAAAAGAATGTTATTTAAAGTAATAAACAGGGTCATGAGTCGGAGTGTACCTGTGGGTGCTGAACTGTGAATTATATCTGAACTAGTTTGTGGAAATGGCATTAAGATAGTAGTTAATAAAGTTTAGAAACTAAACTAAAGTATAAAAATCATCAGTTAAGTTCATAAAATGAATAACAAATGCAGAAATTTGTTTAGTGTGCATTACAGCGGGGTTGTAGTATGTAGGTAGCTAATTGAAATGTGTCCATATGTGTACCAAAATATCCCTACATGTATAGTAATGGCAGTAATGTTTGAAGCTGTTGTGAAAGTGTTTGATCCCCAAGGAAAATAGGCTGTAAATCAAACAACAGGAAGTGTTTAAACTGCTAAATGTTTTCCTTGAGGGTGGGGTTACAGGATAGAATATACAGTTTGTACCTTTAAAAAAAATCTGGGTTTGTGCATGCATAGATAAGCTTTCACCTGCTGTCTTTAAACTTCTCCCTTGAAACTTAAATTGCATATTGCAGATCACTTCGGTTGACTAACCTAACAGCAGGAGAGGAGCAAGTGCTCTTTGATTATGAATGCTGGCAGGATTTCCATATAGACTGTCCATTAAAAATATACAATATCTGGAGAAAACATTTCATTATACTCTCATTTTCATTTCTGCTGATGTTTGATTATTGCAAGTGAATGCAGAAAATGCAGAACGAACTTTCTGTCAAAAATGTTTCCTTCCATGCATATTTGCTGCCTTAAATTGAATTTAATATATATATATAATTTTATAATTATACATAATTTTTATAAATAATCTGTGAGTGAAATGGCAATATATTTGTGGCGATGATTAATATACTGCATTTAGCACTCTTCTAAAGTTGATGAATAATGAATGCTTCAATTTACCAAGGATGCTTTGAATTGATCAAAAGCACTGGTCAAGATTCTGAAAAAGATTATTTGTATGTAGTATAGGATATATGATTTGTGATGACCAGCACAGATATTTTGCTCACTCATCAAATGCAGCCACTGTATGTAATGGCATTACTGAAAGAAACTGTCAGTGCTGATTTAAATTCTGTAAATATTAAGCAGTGTAGTAGATTTTATGCTCTGCAGCCACAAAAAATGCTGAGGCATCAAATTTCAATATCACTGTGCTGTTCCCATTATAAAAACAGCAATGGGTGGGTTGTATTCGCAGTTCTTCCTTAGGTGTGTTGTGTGTTCATTTTCCTCAGGGTAAATATCTTGTTTCGACTGACTCCGTGTTTTCGCATTTAGGTATAATGTGATTCTGATGTGTAAAATGGATTAAAATGAACAAAAGGGAATAAATCAGATTAATTATTTTGGTGAAGTAAAAGTTGATCAGGAAGATTTCATATAGGTTAATAAGAACATTGTTCTTATTACTCTTGATTTTTTTGTCTTTATTTTTTCAGATTACCCTCATAAGTATGGGTCAGAAGGTGGCTGTGCGGATCATTCTGTATTTGAGAGGATGAAGAAATACCAGGCGTCTGCCATAGAGGAGCCTACCCAGGTCGGGAACAACACCAGCTCCGCAAAATAGCACTGACATCACCAACTAGTACCATCGTTCTGATCTCACAATGCAAACTCAAAAGCCCCACCACATGGAGAGATCTGAACATTTCCTATTTCTCTTCAATCTGAAGTTCAGATATCAACTTGAAGCCTGAATACATCCATAATTCATTAGAGAAAAAAAGTCATTTTGCCTGTGCGCCCAAACATACCAAATGTCTTCTCAGTTAAATTGTAATGCATCCTGCTGTTTTGTCTTCAGCAGACGAACCACATTATTGATGAAGAGGTGGCTTATGGGCCGGTGATCCTTAGGACACGTCGTGCAGCACAGGCAGAGAAAAACACCTGTCAGCTCTTCATCCAGACAGATCACCTCTTTTACAAATACTACGGCAGCAGGGAGGCTGTAATTGCACAGGTACACAGAAATAGCAGGTGTCCTCATGCCATATTCTGTCAACTTTTTTTATATTATATGTTTATAGGGTTGTTTTTTTGTGCTATCCAGATTTCCAGTCATGTGAAGGCAATTAACTCCATCTATCAAGGCACAGATTTTCAGGGCATTCGGAATATCAGCTTCATGGTGAAGAGAATCAAAGTAAGTGTTTTCATCTCGCTTGCCATTTAATTTTTCTGAGATATATTTATCCATCTTTCTGTCTGTGTGTCATTATGCATGTTTGTTATGTCTGTCTGTTTGTCTGTTGTTAAGCGTGTCTGTCATTATGCGTTTCTGCCATTATGCATATCTGTCTGTCGTTGTCTGTCTGTTGTGTCTGTCTGTCGATAAATCTGTTTGTTGTTATGTCTGTCTGTTACTATCCATGTCTATGTTATTATGTCTGTCTGTTGTTACATTTGGGGCAACACAGTGGTTAGCACTGTAGCTCACAGCAAGAAGGTTGCTGGTTCAAGTCCCGGCTGGGTCAGTTGGCATTTCTGTGTGGAATTTACATGTTCTCCCTGTGTCTACGTGGGTTTCCTCCAGGTGTGTCATGCGGTATAGGTGAATTGAATAAACTAAATTGGCCATAGTGTATGTGTGTGAATGAGTGTGTATGGATGGTTCCCAGTACTGGGTTGCAACCGGAAGGGCATCCGCTGTGTAAAACATATGCTCAATAAGTTGATGGTTCATTCCGATGTGGCCACCCCTGATGAATAAAGGGACTAAGCCCAAGGAAAATGAATGAATGTTGTTACATTTGTCGTTATGCCTTTCTGTATGTAGTTTTGTCTCTCTGTTGTTGTGTCTATCTGTCGTTATACCTTTGTCGTTTTGTCTATCTGTCATTATGCCTGTCTACAGTATATATTGTTATGTCTGTCTGTCTGTCTGTCTGTCTGTCATTATGCTTTTCTCTTTGTTGTCATGTCTGTCGTTATGTCTGTATGTTATGCATGTCATTCCCTGTTAAAAATTGAAATATGAATTGACATTATTTTGTAGATGCTGTTTCATGCTAATATCAGAATGTCAAGCCCAGTTCTTGACACATTAATTCTAATGTGAACTTTAAACAGATTATCATTCTTGCCTTGTATTGTAATTAACTGGTTAGAATACAAGTTCCATCTTGACAGACTGGCTGTTGATGTTAGGTTGGACAGAGGGGTTACAGACCTCACTCTGTATTGACCAGATGTTAATAAAAGCATGTCAGCCATATATTATAACTCTTTGTAAACTGTTCTCTTTTTAATCTTCAGCCAACTGGGGCTGATTGACTGTCTGTTCAAGTGACTGTCCTTGCAGAATATGTTTATAGTCGGTTATGGACAAAAAGCGCTTGATCAAAGCTTACAAAAGACACATTATTATTTTCTTGTTCCCGTTGTGGTTTACAAATGTGTACAGCGTTTTAAAATGTACTAATTTCTGGTGAATGCTAAAAGGAATTTTTAATCAAGTGAATGTGTTTAACAAGTTTTTTCAAATAAGTGATTTTTATGACCATTAAAAATCTTGCATAGGTGATTAAAGCATTGTTGATAATTTTGATAATATTGAAGATAAATGGGAGATTTTTTTTTTTCTTTGGGTAATGGAGGAGTCATTGTTACAAGAGTACCACATCATGTTTTAAGTGAGAAATATAAAAACCATCGATTTGTAACAAGGCCCTAAATTAATCAGGTATTTACTTTCTGCTTTATTCTTTTCATTGAGTGATCTGTTTTTAAAAACACTGTGCCAGGAAAGGAGCACGGGTAGTTTGATGGTAAAACAAAAGCAAAAAAACAAAGTTGTGAAGGATGGTAGTGAACTTTGGTGGTAGGAAAGTTCTTATATTAGGATGTATGAGTGCTGAATGTTTGTGGGATGTGTGCTTTATCACTGCTGTCATGAATTTCCACACAATTGTAATGAATTTCCACACTTTTGTATGGTGTAATATAAAAACTGAAGAGGCTACTTTCTCTTCATTCTCTGCATTGTTACTTTAGGCATTTCTTAAACATGTCAGTGACTATATTATACATTCTCCCAAGGGGAAAAAACTTCAGTGGAGGAGTATTTTACTGATTTCAACCTTAACCCTCTTGACCCCCTGTGGGAGATTTTATAGAGACAAGAAAAGAAAACTCTCTGCATTAAAGATCAGGTCATTTAAAAAGGTCGTCCTCCAGGAGTTAAAAAGTATAGATACAATCGTTTGTCATAAATTTGTACACACTGTGCCAAGAAGGGTTAGCGCTAGTATACTTAATATTGTGGAAGAGATACTTTGTGCTAGAATTTGTTGAGTTTAATCAAAGGTGTACTCATTTTTACAACCCTACATTTATAGAAATTGACTTACTTTAGAGACATTAATGTAATTTACATGTATGTTATTATTCAGCAAATTATCAGTACATTTACATTTTAACGTATTTTCAAGAATTCCATTAGTAATCATTAAGAAATATTTCTTAACTGATTTTAAGAAAGATTTCTGGCATGAGACAGTGAAATGATAACTTCTGTCTAGCACAATTACATAGACAAACAATAAAAAAAAAACAGCACACGTAAATATAGACACAAAATGTTCGATTAATGTTATATAGACTGTTCACATAATGCCTGTTTGTCTTTTTGTGTCTCTATTTCAGATCAACACAACCGATGATGAAATAGATAAAACCAACCCTTTCCGATTTGCCAACATCGGTGTGGAGAAATTTCTTGAGCTCAACTCAGAGCAGAATCACGATGAATACTGCCTAGCATACGTCTTCACAGACAGAGACTTTGATGATGGAGTTTTGGGTCTGGCCTGGGTCGGGGCTCCTTCAGGTACAATCAGAGAAAAACAAAGGGTCTCCTCAGTTTATCTCCTGATAGGGTCGAAAGTGTGTGTATATTTATTTTTCTATTCTATTTTCTATCGCCCCGTGACAAATTTAACATTAGGAATCAAAAAAGGAAAACAATAAAGAATATAAATGTCAAAGAAGATATGAAGATTATGATATGATATGATATGATATGATATGATATGATGTGTCAGATAGCATATTAAAGGGAACCTAATATGCCCCTTTTTACAAGATGTGAAATAAGTCTCTGATGTCCTAGAGTGTGCATGTGAAGTTTCAGCTCAAAATACCACACAAATAATTTAAAAAAACTCGTAGAAACTGCCCATTTTATGCACTGATTCTAATTGTGCCATTTTGGTGACTGTCGCTTTAAATTCAAATAAGATTGTGCTCCCAGCCCTCTTTTCAAATGCCCATGTGTCAGCATAGTGGCAGATTCAGACTTTCCCCCTCTGATAACATGTACAACGGGAGAATGTCAGTGTTAGCTAAGTGTTAAGGTTTATAAAGTTTATGAAAAATGAAATGAATAAGTATTTACCATTAGAAGCTGGTTATATTCACAGACTATTGCCACACAACTGTGTTTATAAAAGCGATATTTGCATAATAGATCCCCTTTAAAGTGGAAAGTAAACCAAAAGGTTACTGCGGTTACATCTTGAACATATATGAAACATAGAAAGATGTATAAAAGTTTAAAGAATGATTAAAATAAAAATTACAAATATAGTATAGCTTACAATACTAATATAAAGGGATCTTATTCCCAGGGGGTTTAATATAGTGTATATGAAATGTACTAATTGAAATGGATGTAGAGTCAGTTTTATTTACCCTGTGACTTTTTTTGTTTTTAATCTAAGTCTCAAGGTGAAGAGATGTTGAGATGAGGGCCAAATGGCATTCAAGCTTTGCATTCAAAAAAGCTCCATAAACACAACTTGCATTTCAGTTGTGCTTGTTAATATTCCAGTTAGTGATTTCACTTATGTGGCTTTCTCTACCACACAGACATGCACACCTTAAAAGTGAGAGCTTTTTTCCATCACTTTTTGTGTGTTTCTATTAATGCATTAGTGTTGCTAGGGAGTTGTGCATGTCTCACCTCTTTGGCTCATTTAGACTGTTATCAGTTCAGTTTTCTGCTTACTCTGCTGACTCTCCTCAAAACAAATGTGCGACTTGTTGTTTAAATACACATTCTCTTTTAATTAAACAAAAAAAGATTTTGGTCAAGTTTTCAATTAATAACTCTTGTTAATAAGCATTTATAATAATGTCCTGGTAAATTTATGCAGCATCTTGCAGACGTATAAAGAGTTTTCGAAACAGATGGGCCTGAATGCTTATGCATATTTATTCTTTTTTTCAGTTGTGTTATTATTAGCTTTGAGCATGAAATAAGCTCAAATCTACATAATGAATTTTAAGTGTCACGTAAAAAAAAATATCTCAGGAAACAACCCTGTGTAATACAAGGTCTAACACAACAAAAAAATGGAGAAAAAATTGTTTAATTCAGTTTTACTTTTGTTAGCATGAAAAAACAGCATTATTTTGACCTTTAAATATACTAAGCCTTTATTGGCATTTGTTTATGCACTATACATTTCCCTTCTTTAATTTAGATTAAAATACCATGTTCAAATTACAACGTTTGTCATTTTAATTGAAGTTATTTTGCCCAAAAATGCAGTCATTAACATTTCTAGCTAAACTGTTTCAGATGTGTAGCACACCAAGCATGTCAGTTGTAAAACATGAGCTTTATTATTTTGCCTCTTTCTCTTCGTTTGGTTTCTTTATTCAAATTCGAGCAGTAGGTGCGTGGGAGTACTATCACAGAGAATATTGTTGCAGGTATTTGTGATCTGATGGCAGAGTGACATGTGTCTTTGTACGCTAAGCTGGCTGTTTGTTTTCAGTGCTGTTCGCTTCTTTTGTGGGTGCCTGAGCCACAGCTACAATGAGATCACTTCATTTCTACTCAGCGTTGACTAATTAATCAGTGTCACCAAACAATACTTTGCAAGCATTTCCTGTGTTTTCTATTGTTTGGACCAACAAATAGCTCAGTTCCCAAACACTCACCATTGGCTGAGCCAGTGTTACTGTGCCACAATGATTAGGATACTCTAAAAAAAAAAAAAAAAAAGGCTCTTTGACAGAGCTGCAGCATTAATAATTTGGATGAATTATAACTGGCTCTACACATTCAATTAGGATAGAAGTTTGGCTTTTAAAATTTGCCACTTTAATTACATTCGTTTGAATGTCTTAGCTTGGATGCTTGTATAAATGTTTTGTTTTAGTTCATGAGTAAAGCAAAAGAGCATATTCTGTTTTAATGGCTTTTAAATTAGTTTCTGAATTTATTATTTTATCATTTTTTTGTTAATATAGTTCATGTTTTTAATTTTATATTTTGTACTGGATTAATGCCGTTCTATTGAATGGTTTCAGGCAGCTCAGGTGGAATCTGTGAGAAGAATAAACAGTACTCTGATGGGAAAAAGAAGTCTCTGAACACCGGCATCATCACAGTGCAAAACTATGCATCGCACGTTCCTCCTAAAGTCTCTCACATCACCTTTGCTCATGAAGTCGGACATAACTTTGGCTCTCCGGTGAGTCCTTCTCACTTTATGTGCTGCATCCTAGACAGATTAGCCGTAAACAACACACCTCGGCTGAATCCTTTTATGAACAAATCAATTTTACTCTCTGATGCTCCACGAATTATGAATTACACACTACTGCCTTTGAGACCTTAAATTGTCAGATTGATCTAGCCATGCTTTTATAATAACCTGACTTGGTATTCACTCAATCCTTTATAACTCATTTCAGTTTAAAAGCAATTGCCGAGAACTGTCCTATGGCCAACTAATGAACAAAATGAAGCAATAGATTCTTTCACTGCTGCAAAAAATACAAGCAGATTTTTTATTTTTTTTTAATCTTCCATTCAGACCACATTGGTCTATTAGAATGAGAAACCAACATGACCATCTTGGCTAGGCTCCTTAAGCCACCTTAAAAAAAAAACTGATTTATTTTCTGATTTGGTGATTGTTTGTATTTTAAAACAGAAATTGGATGGCAGTCTTTACAGGTAATGCTAAAATTTTTGAAAATTGTGCAGGATAACGGTCAGACTCTTTCAAAAGCATCCTGAGATTGTAAATAAACAGAAAATCTGTACCCAGTTTTGATGTCTTTTTACAGCGTAGACAGTAATGGTGCAATAGCAACTCCTCATACTGCAGGGTGAGCACCCCCTGCTGGCTGTAGTAACACCTCCACAAGCAACTTCAGTTTTTCCTTATTCATCTGAGCAGGTTTCCAGGCCTGCTTAGCTTCAGCAGGAAACCAGGCAAGCGCTGCAGGGTGATAGCTGCTGAGATAGTATTTTTCAAGTTTGTTTGCTTGTTGCTGATTAAACTTGTCTTTGTTCCAGCATGACTCAGGCATTGATTGCACTCCAGGAGAGTCTAAGACCCAGGACCAGAAAGAAAAAGGCAACTACATCATGTATGCCAGAGCCACGTCAGGAGACAAGTTCAACAACAACAAATTTTCCATCTGCAGCATTCGCAACATCAGCCAAGTGCTTGATAAGAAGAGATCTGCCTGCTTTGTTGGTGAGATTTGAACCTCCTTCAAGAATATGGCACATAACTGTGTTGTATGAATGTTTAAAGGTCAAGTATATAGTTTCTGTGGTAGAATTACAATCGTTTGCAAATGTCCTTAAACTCACCACACATACCTGAATATCAAATACAATTCCTTACAGTATTTTACTGAAGCGTTTCAAAGAGCTTTGGTTACCAGTTGAGAAGAAGCTCTGCAAGTTCTGCATCTTTAAACCCAAACATTGAAATTCTTCTATTTTGTATTTTTAATTATTTTCCTGGTTTATGTCTGCATATTTGGTGAGTCTCTGAATAATAAACATGGTTAAGAGATTATTATTTTGTAATTCATTTATTTATTTATTTATAAATTTGACAAAAAAAAACCCTTCACCTTTAAGACTTGTGGCAGTGATAAAGTAATATAGATATTTCCTCATTCTGTGTCCCTTTAGCTAACTCTCTTTTTCACTCTTATTTATTTCCAGAATCCGGACAGCCCATCTGTGGTAATGGTTTGGTTGAGGCTAATGAACAGTGTGACTGTGGCTATAGTGATCAGTGCAAAGACCAGTGCTGCTATAGTGCAGATGAACCAGAGGGACAGAAGTGTAAACTGAGGCCAGGCACTCTCTGCAGGTAAGAAAATCTTAACTGTCTGCCTTTTCTCATTGAAATAAAGCTTAAATTAAATATAAATATAATAATAAAAAAATGATTAGAAATGCCATTTGTTTAATACCAAAACTGCTAAAATTGAAAAGGAAAAGCAAGGAATATGAGAGTAAAATAAATAAAACTAAAATAAACCTTTTTAAACCTATATTAATACATTGTACCATATAAATAACAATGTTTTTAACATCTGTTCTTTAGAATCTTAAATCCAGGTCAGTTAGCTTGACATCCTTTTGTGACTAACACACTCAGCAGTGATGTTTTAAAGTGCTAGTTTGCCCCAAAAAGAAATAAAATGTGTTATTGTTTACCTACCCTCATGTCATTTCAAACCCATAAGACTTTTGTTCATCTTCAGAACACAGGTTAAGGTATTTTAAATAAAATCCAAGAGATTTTTATCCCTGCTGCATTAAATGTCTGTTAAACGTGATGGTTCAGATGTTCATAAAGAGATCAAAAACGAAATTATGAATTAAGCAGTTTAATTAAAGCTTTCTGAAGAGGCATGATTGCTTTATATGCTAAATGGATTTTGGGCTTTATATCTTTCTTACTCATTCTATCATGAGTAAATGATAGAATTCAGATGATAAATGAAATGATCCTAATGTTTTTAATTGGATGAACTGACCCTATGAGCAAACACATTTTTCATTAAGAGAAATAAAGTCTTAATTTTTCCAATCTTTTCTTTTGCAGTCCCAGTCAGGGTCCATGCTGCACACCACAGTGTAGCTTTAAGACCAGTGATGTGTGTAGGGTGGAATCAGAGTGTGCACTTCAGGGCTTGTGCAATGGACGCTCCGCCCAGTGCCCCACCTCAACACCCAAAGCAAACTATACAGCCTGCCATGCAAATACACAAGTCTGCATTAATGGGGTAGGTGATGCATTATGGCCTATGTCAGAAGACGTATCACATGGTCACAAATCCAGGAAGACAATAGCAAGATTTATCAAGCTGAAATTGTGAAAGGAGGAGTAGAATATATCAAGTGATTTGCCTCTCAGGCTCAAATAGTAGTCATCTTTAGCTTTGATTACTATGTGTATTCTAGGGTTCCCACGGGTTGTGGAATTACTGGAAAATCATGGGATTTTAAAAGGTTTTTCACAGACATTGAAAGTCTTTATTATAGGTCCAAGTCATGGAATATCAAGGATTTATTTATTTATTTTTGTATAAATTTATTTTTTTTCTATACCCTGTTATTAACACATTGTTTTATGACGATACCTCTTAACCATAAAGAGAATACTGCATCATATTTGACGCATGAATGAATCTAAATGATCAAAATAAACAAAATTTCAATAGCATTAGAAAAATCATGTTAACATTTTAGCGGTCAATACAACGAACGTAGCCTTGTTATTGTTAGATATCGCTCACTGGATAAAGAATTTCTATAAGCAAATATAATGTAATGTAGGTTTCAAAATCTGTGGGAAATATGCAGCAATTAAAATAATTTCAATCATTTGGCATTAAATTGAGCCATTGCAAAATTCTGGTGGGACTGCTCAACACAACAGCTGGCTGTTTTTACATTCATAAGTCATGGAAAATGCTGTGATGGTCAGGGAATTTGGCATTTGGGTTAGAGTGGGAACACTGGTATTCATCATAGCATTGTTGTAAAACTCTTATGCAATGTCATAAGGTTCATTTCCAGTAAAGAGTTGCATTCATTTTTGGCCAAGATCTTGTATTAATGGGATGACCCCCACCATTTGACCCGGAGTCTTTCCAGCAGACTTTCAGTGGGGTTCTTGTCAATTGGTGGTCGATTTTTGTGTAAAAATGAAGCCTTCTTTCACATTTTGAGCCCAATAGATCTCACAATTGACTTTCTGGAGTATGATCTCAAGATATGTCTTCTGATGTGGTTGTTTAATAAAAAGCAACACACTGTATCAGTCAGGATTAAAATAATTGTTGCCAATTACTATAACATTAATCACTGCAATAAAAAAGTGATATTGTCTTGAGATTATAATTTAGTTCTCTTTTAGGGTTGCTCTGGCTCCATATGTGAAAAGTTTAAGCTTGATGTATGCACTTGTGCCACTGAGGAGGGAAAAGATGACACAGAGCTCTGTCATGTCTGTTGTATGGAAAAGGGTGAGTGTAGTCATATCATCATTCACAGCTTTCTCAAATACACATTCCAGATCCTAATAGTTTCCTGGACTGAACATGTAGCTTTTAGTGCCATAGTTTTTAAACTTTTTTTAAAAGCATTAATTCCACAGATTTGCATATTTCAGAACATAAAGTTGTTAATCACTACAACAGATTTTTGTCATCTGCAAAAAAATAGCGACAAAAAAGGCCTGTAGCCAACTATGAACACAGAGGTCCAGACTGTAATTTTTTTATGTTGAAAATTAAAGTTTGAAGTTCTAAAAATGAAAAATGATTTAAAATCCTGTTGCTGAATAAATTAATGTTTCTGACTTGCAGCAGCTATGAGATGCGAGCAAGGAGTGCAGCCTTCACTCTGCCACGTTGCCAGATCTTGTTATTTTAAGCATCCTATTGTTGGACAGATTTTTAATACTTAATTTGACAATGTTAATAATTCAATTAGGGTGTTTATAAAGTGTGAAGAACGAAGTTGGGTCTGTCGTTTCTGGGTTCTATTTGCAAAATACTAAAGATCTTGTTTTTTCATAGAAAAATTGCATTAGCTGTGCTTAAACTGACAGCACATGGATAGTTTATTGCTGATGAGACCTCATTCTGTAAGACAAATGCACTGATCATCATGATATTATCTGTGCAAAACTGTGTCAAGCATGATCAAAACAGTAGAATTTTTATTTATTCATAGTAGCATAATACCCGGCCAGGATGAGGGCTAGGGTATTTCAAGTTTAGTAGTTTGCTAACCATTTACAAAGTCATAAGCAATTCATAAACATTCATAAAGAGCATAAGTTCTTATTTATCATTAATTCACCGATACATATTCATCAAAAATAATTACAGCAAAATGTATTAATAAAACCCCAGACATCACTAATTTCCAAACCTGAAAAAAATAAAAGCTCACTAGAGTGTGGACAGTTATGGCTTATGTATGGGGTTTGTTTTTGAGAAACGTGTTTTGTGTTTGTGCATGTTTGTAGGTAAGCCAAGCACCTGCAGCAGCACTAGCTCAGTGAGATGGGATTCGTTCTTTGATAAGAAGGTCATCACGTTACAGCCTGGATCTCCTTGTAATGACTTCAAAGGCTACTGTGATGTCTTTATGAAGTGTAGGTTGGTAGATGCTGATGGCCCTCTGGCAAGGCTGAAGAAGGCCATCTTTAACCCTGAGCTCTATACAAGCATTGCAGAGTGGATAGTGGCAAGTGTCTCATTTGTTCAACCTCTTGTTCAATACATTTGTTAGTTGGTTTAATCACCGTAAAGGACATGTGATATTTCATAGACCAGTTGCTTTCAGTGTTGATCTCATGTTGAAAATGTTTATTTCAGAAACACTGGTGGGCTGTTCTCCTAATGGGCATTGCTCTCATCATGCTGATGGCTGGGTTCATCAAGATCTGCAGTGTGCACACACCTAGCAGCAACCCTAAATTACCCCCACCCAAACCACTGCCAGGTACTGTATCCTAAACAATCCATGTCTTTCAGCTCACTTCCACAAGACAACAAAATCAAGTCCATCCGCAAAAGTTTAATATCGTTTCATCCACAAGACACTGGCATTGTTGAGTACGCTTAAACTTATTGGATAACAGGTTACAGAGTGGAAAATCTAAAAACAACACCTCTAAAGTAACTCTGTAGAAAAGAGTTTTGCCACTTTATAAATACATTGCCGTCTCAGTACCATAAGGTAAAGGAAGAGCCCTGCAAGAAACAACCGATAACAACAACTATGGCAGATTACAGAGCTGTGCTTGTGCAGCAAGTGCTGCTTATTAGCACTATTACAACAAAATCTGATAATGCTGTATCCATTAAATGACCAAAGGAGATGCATTAACAGTTAACTCTTTAAAACAAAGCAATAGGCAGTTATTCTACTTCGAAATGCGCATTCTCTCTGTGAATGTCAGTTCTTTCCTGTTGGTGTTGTCATTGTCAACCTGCATGTGCCAGTGTGGACTGCAATGCCCAGTACAAACTCTGACTGTCAGTATTACATGCTGCACCTTTATCTTAAATACCCCCAAATACCTCACACTTCCCATAGTAAACCACAATCATCCAACCATTTATGAGAAAGTTATGACTTAATTTATTTCCAACCAGATTAAATACAGAATCATGTTATAGCATCTTTCATTTCACAGATTATTTTACACTTTTAAAGACATGAAAAGTCGGAGTACTAATTTAAAGAAAGTGTATACTAATATACACTAAAATAATGGAATTAATGCCACTTTTAATAGATGATTTAATTTAAAATCCTGTCGTATCATAGATAAAACAGCCCCTTTTTTCTCCATCAAAAATTCTCTCTAGAATGTTGCTATCTTAATACTTTCCGCCCTCAAAGTGTCTCACAAGAAATGCTTTAATTTACCTCTCCACTACAGCCCAAATTATACTTCAGTTTTATGGGCAAAGCCGAATGTCAAGCTATACTCCAATTTATAGCATGGACAAACACAAGACACTTTTGTACTACAAAATTTCATTCTTGTCCAATGAGTTTCTTTCTAGAGGTTATAAACAACAACAACAAAAAAACTTTTTGTACACTTCATCCCAGTCAGAAAAATAGTTGACTATTTATTATAGTGGTGAACTCTGGTAGAGGTGACATTCAGCAGGGTTATGTTGGCTTTTTTCTTCCAATACCTCGGTTAACCCCTGGACAGAATGTGATTAATCTTACCTGTTATTCTCCAGGCACACTGAAGAGAAGAAGAGCCCAGAATCCTTCTGCACAGACGCAGCCACAGCGCCAGCGCCAGCAGAGAGAGAACTATCAGATGGGACAAATGCGACGCTGAGGCAGCCTCCTTATTGCCTTGGTTCTTCCTAGTGCCTACAGTGGGAAACACTTCACTCCAAAGAGTTACCTGAATCAATCAATGAGTCCCATCTAGAAACTAAGAAACTGGCAAAATCAAATGGACTTCAGAAAAGCCTACACTTCAGAACACAACTGTTTTAAAGAGTAAGAAACCACTGCTCTGGGAGCCAGCAAAGCTTTCGTTGCGTAACTCAGAGAATAATTCAGAAGCTAGATATGAGGAAGAGGATTTTCAGTCAATTATTTTTGTTCTATACCCCCCCTGCTTTTCAT
Organism: Danio choprae; assembly: GCA_903798125.1. NCBI lineage: Eukaryota > Metazoa > Chordata > Actinopteri > Cypriniformes > Danionidae > Danio > Danio choprae. Next base: position 12,521,407 of record CAIGQW010053631.1, read on the forward strand.
TTTCTTTCTCAAGTGATTAAATCATTATTATTCTCCACTAAAGTTTCCCCCCTTTTTTTGCTAGTTTTGTTTGTTTTTAAAACATTTTTAATCATTAGTTTTTGGAATTGCCACCCTCCTGTGGAGCTAAGCATGATGGGAAGTCATAGTTTCTTCTGCCAATCACTGACGGCAGAGAGAACTCTTTAAAGAGACTCATTTTCCAATATGTAATCAAGATGTTTTTTTAAAATGCAAGCAAAAAGGATTAAAAAGCTTTTTACTTCTGAAGCTTTCTCATTGTCTTCTGCCTGCTGTTGTACAGAGATCATCAAATGACTCAACTTTTTTAGTCATGTCACCTTTTTTTTTTTTTTTTCTCTCCGTTGGATAATAGTTAAGGATGTTTCATTGACACTCAGGATATAATAGAAAACAACAGCACAGAGAATTTTTATTGGTGGAAGGCCTTTTACCAGTTTCACTTTGCTGAAAGCAACATATGCGTTTGTTCAGAGCATATTCACCTGCTTGATTTAGCTTTTTTTCGGTCTGTTTTATTTTCATTTGATAGCCACTAAAGAACTGCAGTTCTTCATTCCATGTGAACGAGGGAGTTTAATGACAGGATTAAAAAGATTTGTTACTTTTCTGGGTGTCTTGATCTATTGCAAGTCACTGTTGCTTTGATTTGAGAAGATAAGCACAGCATCAAGAGAGATTTGCTTCATGCAATACATGCAAGGTTCTTGTTTTGCAATAATTCGCCTGAAACGGGGAAGTGTGGACAGTTACACAAATGAGTGGTGTGCATAAATGAAGGGATGGGATGGAAAGCAGAATGAAAGAAGCAATCTGTAGAACCTATATAGTGTTTTTACAGACCAATCAATATTTATACAAAGGATCTTTTCTTACTGTTTTTTCAGTAATTACATATAATATGTCTGAAAAAGGAAAAGATCCAGACTAGCAGCCTATATAATCAATGCATATGCCTTGCGTTGCCTGTGTAATCTGTATCTGAACCAGCCCATACTAATTATTTCCTCCGCATTCTCCAAATCCTTCCATTCTCATTAAATGTGAACTTTTGATTGTCTTTTGTGCGCGACTCTTAGAGAGGCAGTGTTAGGAATAATTTGAGCATCGCACATGTCCTTTTCCAAGTTGCTTTTAACAGAACAGGAATGTTTTGTCTTCTTGTTGAATGAGAGCTTGTTAGTGTAAAAGAGTCCAATGTTTCCAAAGTCTGTCTTCTCGAACCTCCCTGCATCCTTTTAGGGCGTGCGTTTAAAATGTGGATAATTTGCTGTCGTGAAGATGAGCATTTCTGGCCATCAGGTCCTCCTTTAGTTTAAATCGTCACTTCATTTCTTTGTCTTTTTTTTTTCTTTTTTTTTTAAATGTTAATGGGAAAGGTGTTTCAGTGAGCTTGGCTTGACTGCTTTGAATGCAAAGGGTGATCCATCGTTTATGTGTTATTCTGTTGTAAATGGGATTGGTTGAGTTTGTAAGGGGATTCGGCTTAGGATTGTTTTATTCTTTTTTTTTTTGTCATATATTTTTTGCTTGTCTTGCTTTAAGTTTATAAGTAATGTGCACTGATCACTAAGCATGGTGTGTGGATAGAAAATGAAAAACAAGATGGATAAAATGTTTAATACTACTGTTTGATTTAAATGTCCGCTGTGTTTTATACAGTATCTTTCTTTCTCCTTTTTCTTTTCTTTTATTTGTAGTTTATTTCTCTTCTATTTGCGCTCACTTTTGAACATTTTTACTAAATACTTTGCAAGAAGTATTGTGCTACAACATGTAATTTTTTTGAAGTACTTGAAATGCATTAATAAAATAGCCTTGATCAAAAGCTCCTTTCACTATCTGGTAATATACATCTATATGTTAAAATATGGGCGGCGCAGTGGGTAGCACAATCGCCTCACAGCAAGAAGGTTGCTGGTTCGAGCCTCGGCTGGGTCAGTTGGCGTTTCTGTGTGGAGTTTGCATGTTCTCCCTGTGTTTGCGTGGGTTTTCTCCGGGTGCTCCGGTTTCCCCCACAAGTCCAAAGACATGCGCTATAGGTGAATTGGCTAAGCTAAAATTGTCCGTAGTGTATGAGTGTGAATGGCTGTTTCCCAGTGATGGGTTGCAGCTGGAAGGGGATTCGCTGCGTAAAACATATGCTGGATAAGATGGCGGTTCATTCCGCTGTGGCGACCCCAGATTAATAAAGGGACTAAGCCGAAAAGAAAATGAATGAATGTTAAAATATTAACTCCGTCTGTGCTCTGCAAAACTATGTGATTTTAGTGTTTTATGGCATATTGTAACAGTATATTTCAAGAGAACACTAATTGAGGTCGTACATCGACAATGGAAGTTATACATGTATCATATATTGTATTCCCATTGTTATGATGGAATTTTTGTGCAATGCTTGTATTTTAAGTATTTAAGCACACGAATGCAGAGATGCTTGATTGATTGGAGGTTGAATATTTATAAAAATTATGTGTACTACTGGTTTTGGGACACTGATAGTCAAGTAGTCTATTAAAATTACTTAAAACCGAAAGGAGCTACCTGTTTTAAATCATAATTTAAAAAAAAAAAACCTACACAGCTGCTCGTCTTAATGTGCTTATAAATCGTTGAGTTTATTTAAAGATATTTGAAGAATGTGGAAACCAGTAACCATTCACTTTCATTATATAAAAAAAAGTTGTTAGCAAAATATCTTTAGCACGATTTGATGAATTTGACTGCAAAAACAATTTAAGTACAGCAATTCGGACCACTCTATAGATAGAAGCATGCAACTTTCAATGCATCCACTATGTAGCAGACGAAAAAAAAAGTATGTCCAAATTAACGGTACTCAAACATGAGAAGGAAAGAAATACTAAGATGACTTCTTTCTTCAAGTGAGATTCAGAAGTCCAAAGGAGAGGATGGCAGTGAAGCACAATAACTGAGGTGATAACAAAGATAACATGCATTTAATTCATGTGCTAAACACATTTAGAGAAGAACTTCATAACAGAACATGCACAAGAAAGTATGCAGTTTTGGCCTAAAAGTGACATGTCTGAATTAGCAATACGTGCACAGAAAATGTACTGTCCCATGAGGCCAAGGGAGATGTAGGGCAAGGTAAGTGACTGCAGATCAAATGTTAATGACAACATCCTTCGAAAATAAACACCTACTCAACAGAGTACGGGAGAGTGTGGACGCTTGACAAATTTTTTCATACTGTCTAAACTGTTTTTGTCTAGCACTATTCATTCATATCATTTAAATCACTGTTTTGTTTTTTTAGCTTCAAATAGGTAACTAGCATAACACGTTTGATCATGGCTGACAGACACCTTATCACAACGTTGATGAAAACGATTGTTAAATTAATAGTGCAATTGTAATTTCATTATAGTTTCACTATAATTTCATAATGAAATATTCTTCGATTAATTAATTAATTTCAAAGTTCAAGGAAGTAGTTAAGTAAAGGTTCAGTCTAGATTTTCAATACACATTTTTAGTTCAAATGTTTTGTAGTCCTCATTATCAAAACGTGGTTGTTACTTCCTTCATTAGTCTTTATACGGCCTGTTTAAATACCAGTCTTGTGTGTTAGACATTTTTATTTTTATGAATGCTGCATCTGTCCCCCTGCTAGGGGTCAACGTTTGACTTTGTTCAAGTTTAAATTCTACATATCATCTTATGGGTGGGTATCTGAACAATGTGGGTTTAATATATATTTTTTTTACAGTCTATGATTAAAATTGTGTTTCCAGAAAAAAAAAAGTGTTGCAACGGACCCCCAATAGTATCTGGATGCAGTCTTGATGATGCAAGCTGAGACTGCATATCTCAGTGATGCAATGTCAGACACTATGCACTCAATGGAACTAGTGACATCACTGTGAGGGGGGGGTTAGGTGAGCGCATTAAAAAGCATTGGATGCAGCTCAGATTGCACTGCGCTAGGTCTGCATCCAGACCCCTCTCACGGACCCCCCTCTTCCCAAAGCGATAGCGGATACCCATCCCCTTTTTAGCCAATCAAAAAGACTATTTAGATTTGAGGCGGGAATTTGAACCGAGGTCGCGTGGTCTACAAAGTTGTTATCGTCTTAGTATGCATGTTTAACAACAAAGATTCTTACACTTGACTTGGCCATATTTCAATTTCTCAAACAATACAAAAGTTAAAACACGAAGCATATAGGCTATATTACAGGAACTTCAGCTGCCCCCCATCCAAAAAGACAAGTCCGACTGGACGTGAAAGTGGCTGAGGTGAGTTTGTTTTATCCCCCTCAGTTTCTGCTTTTCACAGCGCACGAACACCTTCTCCTGCGACGGCTCGATGTTCAGGCCTTCGTCTGTCTGAGGACAAAACGTGGTTCTGCAGAGGAAAGACACTGTTAGGAGCTCCAGCCAAGGTTGCTTTGTTTTCCTTCATTTCAGAAAGGCCCCTGTAAACAACTGATTGTCTAGCAGTGTCCACGAGAGGTCGCTAAAATAACTAAATATCACTTAAGACTGGAAATGTTTAGAAAAATTACATTGTTGGTGGTGTCTCGTTTAAAATGAGCTCATTGGGTTTTCTATATTTTTGTACTCTAAAACGTCACCAAATTATCGCAAAATTAAGTTAAACACCAAATTATCATTCATGCTAATAAAGTATTACTTAACTTAAAGGGATAGCTTACCCCAAAAAAGAAAGTCATCGTTTACTTGTTTCAAATGTTTCTGGGGTTTTTTTCTTCCGTTGATAACAAAAGAAGATATTTTGAAAAATGTTGGAAACCTGTGGGCCTGGCCTCTATAGTATTTGTTTTTCTTACTATGGAAGTCAGTGGTTACAGGTCTTACTTCAAATTATCTTATATTGTGTTCAACAGAAAGAAATATAAATATTTAGTTTGATTTAAATCTTGTATATTACAGCGATATTGTAATAAAATTTACACTTAATTTTTCCTCAAGTAAATCCAAACTTTTATGCATTTTTTTCTCTGTTGAACAGAAAAGAAGATGTTTTGTAGAATGTTGTTAACCAACAGCTACCGACACCCATAGGCCAAAATTGGCTAAGTGATGATGATTTTTTGGCTGAACTGTCCCTTTGAGGCATTAAGAATAGATCATTAGACGATGAATCCAAGCTTTTCATCTTTAGTCAGCCTCTATTTTAGCTCGGAATATCTGAGCAATTGATCTCTTCTGAATCTGCAATGTTTCACCCACCAACTGTTATCTGTCTCCTCTCACACTTACTTCCTCTGGCTCTCTCCAGATTTCACTGTAATCTTCCCAAAAGTAAGCTGAGGTCCTTTGCTCTTTTTGCCCCAGGGTATGATGGTCTTAACTGTGTTCCACATGTTTGCCCACACCGGGTTTCCTTCCCACGTGAAGCGCATTATCATCAGGTCACCGATATCTGTGTCCAGAGTGATGAGGAAGGTGAAGGTCTTGTTACCTGAAATCTCCTCGACTCTGAAAAATATGGGTGAGAATTTAAAAGCTATTTGAAAACATTTCATCTTTGGCTTTTCTATGATAAATAAGCACCATTTTCTGTGCATTCGCTTGTGTGAGCGCAATTGTGTACATGCTCTTGTTCCAGATGCTATTTTAGTCCATCGCATGAGTCCCTGCAGTTTTCTGCTCTCTGTTTCATGTCCACAGCACACATGTACTGTATTTCATCCATTCGTGCGAGATGAGTTATTCCGATGAGTGCTCTCTGTGTGCTATGATGACTCTAAATTGAGCGCTTCCCCGTGAAGCGAAGCACGCTACTTTGAGCTTTTACAGCACAGAACATGAAATATTAATGATCTTCTTCATCCCAGATGTTGTCATGCAGTCTTTCATTAAGGAATATTTGGCATTCTGTTAAATCAAGAGCTTCAGCTTCTGTCACACCGGTTTAAGCTATTACTTAAGTGACAACAATATCTATAAACTGTACTTGTGAAATTATTTATATAAAGATATATTCTTGTATTTATCATACACCATAGAGGGATGCTTGTTCATGTACACAGTGAAGAATTTAAACATTATGACCACCTGTCCAATATGCGATTAGTTCTTGCATGCTGTTAAAACAGCATCAACCCAGTAAGGCATGGACTCTACAAGACCCCTTATCAGGAAATGCACTAGTTGGTCACAAGAATGTTCTGGGGAAAATGCATTGTGTTTGCTCGTTAAGTACCCATATCCAAATTTACATACAGCAAGATTCAGAAAGCATCATTTCTTTACTAATTATTGAATAGACTGGACATTTGGAGGATTTTTCATTGTCACCCATTCCTGCTCCATTCCTGATCTAATGGACGTGAATGATTTTATGGAATTTCATATAATGTAAATCAATGTAATCTAAATAAATGAGTTTGTTTTCTCTTAGATAAAAATGTTCTTTTTTTCCAATTCATTCATTTTCTTTTCGGCTTAGTCCCTTTATTAATCTGGGGTCGCCACAGCGGAATGAACCGCCAACTTATCCAGCATATGCTTTACGCAGTGGATGCCCTTCCAGCTGCAACCCATCACTAGGAAACATCCACACACACTCATACACTACGGACAATTTAGCTTACCCAATTCACCTATACCGCATGTCTTTGGAATTGTGAGGGAAACCGGAGGAAACACGGAGGAGCACCTGGAGGAAACCCACGCAAACACGGGGAGAACATGCAAAATCCACACAGAAATGCCAACTGACCCAGCCGGGGCTCGAACCAGCGACCTTCTTGCTGTGAGGCAATTGTGCTACCCACTGCGCCACCGTGCTGCCCTTTTCCAATTCAATTCATGTTTATTTATGTAGCGCTTTTACAATGTAGATTGAGTCAAAGCAGCTTAACACAGAAGTTCTAGTGAATTGAAACATGCCAGTGCAGTTTTCAGGGTTGAAGTTCAGTTTAGTTCAGTTCAGTGTGGTTTAAATTTCACTTTCAATTGATTTTTCTTTAAACAAAAACATTTGGCGCAAAATTTTTAACGTTTTTGTTAATGTTATGACATTTTTTGACCAATTTATTTTTAGATTAACAAACAAAGCATAAAGTAAGGCAGACATTTGACGTTGGCATCATTTGACATTCAACAAAGCCTTTGCTTTAACTTGGACATTTTAGTTTATACATTTAGATTTTACCACACAGAGCAGCAGATTGCAAGTTAAAGGAATGGTTCACCCATGAATGAAAATGACTCACACTTAAGTGGTTCTAAACTTTTATGGACCTTTATTTCTTTCTTCTGTACGCAAAACAACACAAAACAGGATATTGCGAAGAACATTGGGAAATAAGCAGCCATTGACATTCATTGTAGTAATGGAACTACTATGAAACTCAATGGCTGTTTTTCCCCCAACATTCTTCTGTATATCTTCATTTGTGTTCAACAGAAGAAAGAAACTCAAACAGGTTTGGAACCAATGGAGGATGAGTAAATGATGACAGAATATTTTTTGATCCCATTAAGATGTATACAGCCTCTGAGCCCCAGAGAGTATTTTCAAAACAAAACTGCTCTATGTTGTACAAAAGGTTGAAGACCCCTTTATCTAATCTACTCGGCACTTAATATGTAGCCTTGTTAGGAGATGATTGTCAACGTTCTCTTTACCTTTGACTTGTTATAGTGTTTTGGCTCATCTGTGTATATATTTTGGTTATAGCAGATGGTGGTTAATTGCAAACAGAACAGAAATGGCAGAAACACCCAGTGCATCCATATGGTGAGAAAGTCATTAAATAGCTCATTAAGGTGACGCTCACAACCAATTTACTGGGATGATGTTCTCTTAAGATTCAGCTGTGTTTATATGGAAGTTAATCGCACACTCACAGTGTTATGGGGAGATTTTCACTTTCTCCCAGTGTCCCGGTTAGAGAGACTGTGAGTGTGGGGTCGATCTTATCAGTCTGGTTGATGAACTGGATCCTGAACTGATAGTGGAACACTGATGGGGAAGGAACGTGATGGTAGATTAGCTCTGGTTATGTTTTTATGTTCAAAAATAACTGTAAAACACACTTAATCGGACTTCAATTGCACAAAATTAAAATGAAATGCTTAAGTAAAATGACTAAACAGCAATAAAACAAGAACAAATTTCTAAAAATGGCATAAAGTGTTAACAGGAAGTGACCATTTTGCACACACACTTTGGTTGGGTGTCACAGCTTACTCTTACATTTGTATGGCATGTGCGAACGGGTTTTGAGAAACAGCCTCTTGCTTTTGCCAGTGCGCACTTTCTTGATGTCATAACCCAAAGTGTTGCAGCGATTCTTTCGGCAGTCCAGACAGTTGCCTTTATTGAAAGCGGTGTTGTCGCTGCACTTGTAGGCCATTATCTGCTTGTCTTTGTTCAACAGGGAGTCAATGAAGAGATGCACGGCGCGCTCATGGGCACACTTGACCGTCTGCTCAAATCCTAAAGTTAGAAGGACGCTAAACATTAATTGAAAGCAATGGCAAATAATGAGAGATTCACTCCAACATTTAGCTTATTCTCACTTATTTGTGTGTTCTGCTATGTCTAGATTTGTGTTCAGTTAGCAGAGACGCTAATACTCGTGATGTTACAGTTTTGGGTCAGTAATATCGCTGCATGGTGCGTTATTTCAGTGCAAACTTTGCAATATTCGTGTATGGAAGAGTCATATCTCAAGATGTGCAATGACAAATTGGGATCCTATTGACCAGGCAATAGTTATTTTAGTTAGTAAGATTAGTTGTAAAGTTTCATCTAAGAAAGTTAAAGTTTAGCATTAGCATTTGTATTCATAAACATTCCAAACCCAGTAAATGTATTACAGTGCAATAATCTTTTTAGCAGCTTTAACAATGACTAACTGTATTTAATTAGTACAGTGAAGTCTGTATAATGTTATTTTACATTTAAATATTACATTTCTGTAATTAAATAATAATAATAATAATAATTACTTACATTTATATAGCACTTTTCTAGACACTCAAAGCACTTTACACATTGAAGGGAATCTCCTCATCCACCACCAGTGTGCAGCATCCACCTGGATGACGCGACAGCCAGACCGCACACCACACACCAGGTGATTGGTGGAGAGTAGTGATGAAGCCAATTATCATATGGGGATGGTTACGAGGCCATGATGGACAGAGGCCAGTGGGCAAATTTGGCCCAAATTTTTCGAAGGACATCCTGGGATTTTTCATGACCACAGAGAGTCGGGACCTTGGTTTAACGTCTCATCCGAAAGACGGCACTCACTGAACAGCATAGAGTCCCCTTCACTATACTGGGGTGTTAGGACCCACGCAGACCACAGGTTGAGTGCCCCCTGCTGGCCTCACTAACACCACTTCTGGCAGCAACCTAGCTTTGCCATGTGGTCTCCCATCCAGGTACTGACCAGGCGCAGCCCTGCTTAGCTTCAGTGGGCGACCATGTGAGAGTTGCAGAGAGCTAGCTGCTGGCTAATAATAAATAATATTATAATAAATAATAATTAATATTAGACTCCCCAGAAAAAAAAAAACTAAACAAACATAAAGCACTGTTTATTTATTTTGTATAGTATTCTTCTATTGTGTTTATATTTTATAAAGGTTTCTTTCCTACAAAGTCACTTAATCATTAAAAAATGAATTCTTTACAGATTGATATGTTCAGAGAAGTCATCTGGTGAAATTGTTTTCAAATTGTATTATATTTTGCAGAAAAACTAAATATAGCATTGTCCATTTCCTAATCAGTAAGACCTTTTTTTCTTTGAAAGAAGTTGAAGTTTTATTCTGCAAAGACAGAAATAAAATTATTAATAAAAAATACAATGAAACCATTCAAGGTTGCGGAAAGATTTCTGTTTGCATTATTGACTTTTTTATTCAATAAAGAATCCTAAAAAATAAAAAATGTTTTCACAAAAATATTAAGCAACACTTCATCATGTGATCATGTGATGCATAAGATGGCTTCCATCACAGAAATAAATTAACTCATTTTTAATTTTAATATGACTTTTTACTGTTTTTGCTGTATTAAATGCATCCCGGGTTAGCATTTTGCTTTCAAATTTATTTCAAAAACACAAAGTCTGATTCCTCACTCTTAAAGGAAAGGCATAAAATTAACTGTGTCCAATTAGTTTTTTGTAGTTACAGTTGCCTCACTCTTGTCCATTAGCACAGTGCGCCTGTCAGAGTCTTGCATTCATCAGCGTGGAGCTGTTAAAAATAAGGATTTTTAGGCCTGTCTTTCTGCTTCAGCTTTTCCCATAGGGGTATTTAATTGCCTGTAGGCATATCTCAGTAGGAGAGCAGAACAGAAGAGGGATTTGGAATAATTAAGTTGTTAGGATGACAGCTGCTTTTATGTGTCTCTGCCTTTCATCTGGAAAGCTGTCTTCAGTAGTTAGCCATTCTCGCCGTGTCATTAATAGGATGTTTTGGATGTGTCTCATCCTAATCTGACATTTAAGGTATTCATCTGGGGATGAACCTGTCCCTTTCTCTCATTCATTCATCCGTCTATTCATCCGAGAGACTCACCCATAATCCCGTGCCGAGCTAAATGTGCATAAATGTTCTGCACGTGCAGCTGACATCCTGGTTGAGATGATCCTCCATTGGGGTAGAAATCAAAGTGGGCCACAGGCTGTTTGATGCCCACACTGAGTCCCATGCGCTGCAGGGTAAACGTATGGATGGCATCCACAAACTTAGCATCTTCGGGTGAGAGTCTGTCAGTATGAGACATTCCCTCAAACATCGGACCCGCAGGATCCAAACCTACAACAATAAGACAAACGTTTATTATTTCATCACTGAGCAGGAATTATATAGTGTGTATTTGTGATGTTTAAAGTCTTTTATTGGAGATAAAGATATTACAGTTGAAAGTCTGTATGTGAATGAAAACAATTTCAAGTATAATGCAGCTTTAAATTATATTTATAAATTAAATATATTGATTATTCATATTAATGTTTTTTTTCTTTTACATTAGAAGGTTATGTTTCTCAAAAAATAAGGAGTAACATGCTTTTTGCCATGATTTACAGAAAGTGCAGATCACGCTAATTGATGTTCAGTAGAAAAAATGTATATACTAAAAAGACAAGAATCATTTAATGAAATATTAAGAGTATTAAAGGATGGCAATGCAGCCCCAAAATACTAGTTAATTAAATTTTAATCTCCATACTTCATACCACTATGCTTCAAACTAGGATAGACTAAAATTAGGTTTTATTCATTTATCATGTCAAATAATTATTATAATTCATTCATTTATTAATTTTCCTTAAGCTTAGTCACTGATTTATCAGAGGTCGCCACAGCGGAATGAACCATTTTACGCAGTGGATGCCCTTCCAGCTGCAATCCAGTACTGGTAAACACCAATACACTCTCACATTCACACACACATTCATACACTACAGCCAATTTAGATTATTCAATTCACCTATAGTGCATGTCTTTGGACTGTGGGGGAAACACACGCGAACACGGGGCGAACATGCAAACTCCACACAGAAATTCCAATTGGCCCAGCCGGGGCTCGAATTTGTATATAAAAATGTCTTACACTAAATTGGAAAATTATTTCACTCATATTTTTAAAAAATGTACAAGTTATACATTAGAGTAGACTTTGATTTTTATATACACAAAGTATAATAAAATCCCTTTTGTAACTGTTATTCCATGCAGACATCAAAATAAGATGTTATCTTTGACCTATGATTGAACAGTTTTATCGGTTGTTTAGAAAGATATTCACAATCTTGACAAGACTGGCTTACCAGTAATTCTTCCCAGAGTTCTCCCAGACATAGCTAGGTTACTCCCAGCAAATCCAGATATATGAGCTCCAAGACTGTAGCCGATCAAGTGAACTTTTCCCAGAGGAAATTGTTGGAAATCCTGTTTTGCATTTTCACAGGTGTCATGTAGGAAACACGTTTTCAAGTACATTTGACATTAGTAAACAAAGATATGTAGTGTGTTGTATTTAAATATTAAATACAACACACTATGTAGTGTAAATATTTCTTATTGGCACATGATGGTTCCACAAATAAACTTTAAGATCCATTGGACCATATCATTTCACAAGTATGTTTTTATAGTTGAAAAAGGTTCTTCAGGACACACTATGAGTTTTTAATAACTTATAGGGTTCTTTGGGGAAACAATAATTACATAATGACTAATGGCATCTATGACAAAAGATGAAATATGAAAATGATCAAAATACCAGACCTGCCTGGATCTCTTTAACTGTGCACACCTTAGAATGTTCATCAGCTAATCAGAATCAATCATTCAACCGCCCAGTTGTATATATTGTCATATTTGACAGTAATACTGTTTGTTTGTAATCAATAGAAATTTGGTTAGACCAGAGACTTCTTTCAGAAACATTGAAAAAAGCTTATTGACCTCAAACCATTGAACATCGGTACAGTAAATACACTCCACTACCCAAAAGTCATACTGAAAGTCCTTCAGCTTTATATATAAGATGTAAAACCAACAATATTTATTAGATTGGAAAATAAAGTGTCCAGCCATTAGTGTAGAGATTTGTATTCTCACCTCTAGCCACCTCAGCAGGTGGGCAATGTCCTGTCCCACTATTCGTGTGTTCTGCACTGCTATAGGGTAGTGCTGGTGTGCCAGAGTCAGCCAATCTGCAATCAGCACATTGATGCTTCTCTCTGAGCTCTTCAGTGCTGATGCCAACTGAGAAATCCATTTCTCCATCATTCCGTCTACCTGCGGGACAGGGTGGAGGATTTGTTTTTGTTTATTTATTTATTTTTTTTTGTGAGCCTTCTGCTGAATCACAGCCAAGACTTTTTTGTCAAGTCAATTTTGCCTTTATCAGATGTGAAATAACTTTGCTTAGCTGTTTGCAGTCCGTGCCAAGGTCTCTGTGACCTTTTGTTCGTTTGAACCATTGATCTGTTTTTCTATTAGATCAATGAACTCGACATACCGACCAGCCATGAATGATGATAGCCAGAGGAAGGCTGCTGTTGAAGCCACAGGCATCCAGTGTGTGAGGCTGGAAGAGCTCCAATGCGCATGTGTCCTCTGTGTATTCTCCATCAGTGTAAACCCTGAAGACTGATTTAGGTTCATACCGCATCTTCATCCAGGCTTTAGGCTCAGTGTCTGTTAGAATGGTCATATGCAAATTGAAATTCTCTCACCATTCAATGAGCAAATCTAACTAATTATGACATTATGCATGACAAAAAATATCAGTTAACTGTTGCCAGTAATTTATAATACATGTTTTTTCATTTATTTATGCTTACAAATTGCATTATGGGAAGTTGATCTCTGCTCTTTTGATGTTGAAATGTTTTAAAAGACTGACTTTTATTGGTATTTTTAGTTGCCTGAAACAATATTGTATAAGAAATAGTATAAAGCTGAAGACAAAATGATCTGTCCTGTAAATGTTTGCTTCTTTTTCAAATATTTCTTCAAATATTTCACCCAAGTGTCGTTTAACAGAGAAAAAAAATGTCTCATTTTTAAAAAATATAGTTGTAATAATACATTTTTAATAACCAATTTCTGTTGTATTTGCATAACTAGGCAAGTTAGGTTTATTAGGTCAGTCATTAGACAACAGTGCTTTGATCTGTAGACACTTATTTCTTAAAAGGGCTGATAATACTGACCTTGGTAGTTTTAAATTACTATGTATTATTATTTATATAACCAAGCTAAAAGAAATAGGATTTTCTCCACAAGAAAAATATAATGGGAAATACTGTGAAAATACTTTGCTCCAGGGGTGTCCAAACTCGGTCCTGGAGGGCCGGTGTCCTGGAGAGTTTAGCTCCAACCCTAATCAAACACACCTGAACCAGCTAATCAAGCTCTTACTAGATATACTAGAAACTTCCTGGCAGGTGGGTTGAAGCAAGCTGGAGCTAAACTCAGCAGGACACAGGCCCTCCAGGACCAAGTTTGGACACCCCTGCTTTGCTCGGTTTAACATCACATTTGTACTGTAACTTACTTGAAAACCCCAAACAATAAAACAGTATATCATTTCAGACTTTTCAAAATGTCACTATAAAAGTCACTTTCAGTTTCAACAGTTGCTGTAGCATAGATCGAAGACCCAAAATGCAATTCAGTATGAATCATGAACTATGGGCAAAAACTAATCAACATATTTATTTACAGTGTGTTTATTTCTCGTAGTAGAAGAACTTTGAGCTTGATTTTTTTGAGCTTGAGTCAAGGCAAATAAATGTGTTTACATATGACTCAGTCTCTTGCTGATTAAATGAACGTGTGGAGAGTTGGATAGGACACATGTAGCTTTTCTCATATCCATGCAACAATACTGAATACACATATATAGCCTAACATAAAATATTTAATGAAACTAGATATCATACAGTTTATTCCATTTTTGATGCATGCTCTATGGAAGTACCACAGCCTCTTTAGATTACAATTGTTTTACTGGTTATTTTGATATTTTACTATGTAAACATAAACATATGTAAACTCTGCATTCATTGACTGAGAAATTGATCTCTCCTTCAGGTTGTCAACTAGTTGTAAACATTCAATGAACAGGGAAAAAACAGCTAATGTGAATATTTAGCTTTTTATGTGAGACTGTGTGACACTGTGTGAAGTTTACTGAATAAATTTAGCATGTAATTAAATAGGGGCCTCACGGTGGCGCAGTGGGTAGCACGTTCGCCTCACAGCAAGAAGGTCGCTGGTTGGAGCCTCGGCTGGGTCAGTTGGCGTTTCTGTGTGGAGTTTGCATGTTCTCTCCGTGTTGGCGTAGGTTTCCTCCGGGTGCTCCGGTTTCCCCCACAAGTCCAAAGACATGCGGTATAGGTGAATTGGGTAAGCTAAATTGTCCGTAGTGAATAAGTGTGTGTGTGGATGTTTCCCAGTGATGGGTTGCAGCTGGAAGGGCATCCGCTGCGTAAAACACATGCTGGATAAGTTGGCGGTTCATTCCGCTGTGGCGACCCCAGATTAATAAAGGGACTAAGCCGAAATGAAAATGAATGAATGAATGAATGTAATTAAATAATGCGGTTTTTGCATATGAAAAATGTACGTTTATCAATGCCATAGTGCAAATGTCAAGGTATTGTCTTTTTCGCTTCAGTTTGCAAACACAAGCTATAATTATTTCCTTGGAATTTTATAGATATTACTACTGTAACGCCAGTTTGGCGGATGGTGACAGAACGAGACGGAGAAGGAGATACATTAACAAACGGATTTATTAGACACTTACGGGGAACAGATACTGGATGCGGGAAGACAGGACGACACAGGACGAGACCCAAACGAACCAAAATACCGGACAACAATGGACACAGACGAAAGGGTATAAATGGATGACAGATTGATGACACTGATGACACAGAAGGGATGAACACAGATGGAACAGATTAACAATGACGGTGGCGGGAGAAAGACAAAAGGCACGTGACAACAACAAACGATGACGCGGACGAACACTGACAGTACCCCCCCTTTTTGAAGGCGCGTCCTTGCGCCTTCAACGGGAAACAACAAAAGGAAGAAGGAGGGTAGAAGGGGAGGGTACAAGGGAGGAGTCTGAGGGAGACACAAGAAGGGAACCGGAGCAGGAGGACCCAGGACACAGCCAGAAGGACGGCCCCGGGCGGAGTCGAGGAAGGGAGGATCCATGGAGGAGGAGTGGCTGCTGACTCCAGGGGGCCGACCGAGGGAGACGCCGCTGATGGCGGTGGAGCCCACGGAAGTGACGGAGAGCCGAAGGGCGAAGGTGACGCCGAGGTTTCTGAGGGCCGGGCGAAGCAGGCGGCTCACCCGAGCAAGGCGACGGCGGGGTTCCGGAAGCCCGCGGCGTAGCCAGAGCGACGGAGGACCAAGGCGTAGCTGGAGGGATGGAGGAGCTCAACGCAGCCGGTGGGACGGTGCGATGAGGTGCAGCCGGAAGAGTGGAGTCCAGAGGCG